>JARJLF010000876.1:0-122791 GCA_029378395.1 Mycena leptocephala | reverse complement strand
CGGGCATCGCCGGCCCGGTGGGATTTCCTTTTCTGTCCATCGACTAGCTGCGTCTCTTCCTCTCTTCTCTACTCGCACTTTGTGAGCTGGCTGGCCATCGGGGTGGCATTTCGATTTATATACCGGGCTCTGCTGTTGCGCCGGACTCGCTAGCTTCACTTCGGCCCCGAGTCGCAGCTTGGACCTGATTCCACTGCAGACTGGCCGGTATCGAGGAAGAATGTCTAGCGAGGCGGGGAGGAGAGGATAAGAGGGAGGGCCGTGATTCGAGGTCGACGAATGATTTGGATGAGGTCTGGGTCCCTGGGAGCGCGCCAGCAGGCCCAGAATTGGAACAAGCACCGACCGGACTCTACGTGCTCTGTACCTTTTGGTCACCTTCCACATCCCCGATCCGTTGCTGCCTCGCGCTGTGGGTACTCCCCATGTGGTAAAGAACTATTGCTGATTCGTGCCGGACTCGTATCGCATCGCACATGAGTCGGCAGCGCGTCGTGCATCCTCTGCAGATGTGCGTGCATCTTTAGTCCTGAGTGGACTCCGGGTGTTTGCGGACGTCGAGAAAAGAGGCGGGGACGCACCATCCTCCCTCATTCCTTCCACCCAGCCTACTTTCCTTCTCCGCGCCTCTCTCTTCCTTCTCCGCCCCCACGTCGCCTCCTACCGAATTCTCCACCACTTGCGCTCCTTCCTCTGCCTTTCCCGCCCTCTCCACTTCTATGAACCATGAATCGCTCGCCGATGCTTGCACCCACAGACTCGCAAAAGATGATCCCCGCAAAGGCCGCGCGCGCGAGAGGCTATGACTGAAGAGTGGGGTGCGTGCAGGAGGCGAGTCGAGGGCTAGATGTGGACTGGAGGTGGGCGAGGCGAGTGCGATTACGAATGCGAGATCCAGTGCCCGAGGCGCTGGATGGGAAGTGGCAGAGGACGAGGTGCGTCGTCTTCTCTAGATCTTCTATCATTTCCAAAAGTTGGGGTGGTGGGAGAAGGCAGATATGTCGGAGCAGGACTCGGGTGGAGGTCCTTCCCCTCCTCCTTCCCCTTCTCGGCGTCTTTGCGTGGCCAAGGCGCGTTGGGAGCGGGCCGTGCACGGTGCGCGCTCCGAGTTTCTACCCAGTCTTGCCTCTGGCCTCTTCCTCGCATTGTTAGCGGTGGCACGTCGCGGGGTCTCCTCCGCATCTTTCATCTTCTCTTTCCTCTTCCTCCCATCTCTCTCGCTCTGTTCTTATCAGTAACCGAACGCTGACCCGCACCTCCCAGCCGCGCGCTCAAGGCTTCGGCTACTCGGGACACGGAGGAGGGAGATGTGGGGCCGATGTTGCTGGGTGCGTGCTCTTCCTCTTCTTCTCATTTTACTTCGGGTTGGGGAAGGCGGAGGGAGCGCGCACGAGGTGCGCGATGAGTGGGGGATTGTGTGAGCGATGTAGCCTTGGCCCTTGGCCGATGCTAGCGCCGACGTGTAGGTGCTGGCGCTGCGGGCGGAGGGGCCGGTGAAACATGCGCATCTCTCGACGCGGGTCATCAGTGTATGCGTGCGCTTCCGCGAAGGTGGATACCCAGGGAGTAGGATGGAGATGGCTCTCACCTCCCTTCGCTGTGTTCTCTGCGCGCGAATGCAGGCCATCCGCACGCGTTATGGGAGGAGTATGCGCGTTTCTGGATGGCTAATGATGGTGCGCCGGGATTTGTATGCGCGGGGACTACGTTGGGAGGGCTTCCGGCAATTCGCGAAACCAACAATTATGTAAATCCACGTTAATGATCTGGAAATCGAGGTCCAAAAAACATCATTGAGCGTTGAAATCAGAAAGCGAGGAAGCTGTCGCGGAAGTTTAATTTCAGAGTTATTGAACTTCATACAGAGTCAGAATAGACATGACATTAACATGGAGAATACAGTAGACTAGCAACGACAGGGAAGGAGTAATTAGAGCCCAAAAAATACTTTGTAGGTAGGATTGATTAGCAGACAGTCGAATCATCAAGCGCGCGGTCGAATTAGTGGTGGGGCGGGTTCTCGCGGTTGTAAGTCGGGCAGAGCTTCTCCCATGAGACTGAACGCCGCGGTTAGCGTAACTCAAAAATAGTTTAGCTTTTGGACGGAACCTACCAGGAGGGTTCTCGTGCGCCGTCTCTGCGATTCTTTCCGCGAACACCGCAGCGAGGCCCCTGCATCCCATTAGATTAGTTCATCGCAGTCATGAAAGGGCGGTGCTCACCCTTCGAGATGCCAGTCGATGTGGCAGTGGAGGGACCCTGTGTAGTGCTCCGTCAACTTACGAATTCCACAGCATTTTAAACGTGGGTCGTACATGGTCCGGCGTTGTCGGCCTTGAACCTATTGCATGCATGCGGTCAGCACCTGTATTGAGATGAGGAGGAGAGGCTTACCGGATGGTGGTAAGATCATCCGCGGTACTTCCAGTGGATACAACGTCTCGCACAACCTGCGGGTGCGGCAGTCAGTACGATTCACCGCTCGCTTAGCGTCAGAAGAAGAGCTACGCACCGGATTCTCGAAGTTGTAAGTCGAGTTTCCGGCGCTCCGAACAACGTGGAAGGTGTGCTGTAAAAATGTGATTCAGCTCTTCGCTATGCAAAGAAATGGTTATTGGGAAGGTGCATACCCCGTGAAGGTGGAACGGATGCTAGAGGTTTGGAGCTAAGCCGCTACGCGTCGCAGATATAAAAAATAACGTCTTTCACTCACGGGGGAACCGGGCTTCCCACCAGGGATGCTGATTTCGACTACCTGGTTGGGAAACAACTCATAAAGACTATTGTTCTTGGGGAGGAGCTCCTGTGCGCTGTGCTTCCCAGACAGAATCTGCAGAAGAACAGGCACATTCGGGGAAACAAAAGTCTGTGAAATTCACATCAATAAGCTTCTCGGCGCCGTTCAATTTTTTAAAATCCTGCACACACCTTGTTATTAAGCATCCACAGGCCCGACGTCGCGTTGCGGTCAATGACAAGGTGAAGGTTGACGTCCGCACCGCCGGGGAAAGGCTTCCCGGGGACTTTAGACGGAACGAGCGGGTGCAGCGCGGTCTCCGCGAGGGGCCGAGTGATCGTAGAATTCGTGCTGGGATCGCGCTTCGGGGCACCGGCGTAGCGGAGGATCGCCATGTTGGTTGCGTTGACGAAGCCCTGGTTTGAGTTGCGGAGGGTCGGCTGCGCGCGGATCCAGTAGTTGGCGGCCGGACGCGTGGCGTTAAGGACGAAGGAGTAGCGTTGGCCGGCTGTGAGGATGGGTGTGAGGTTAGGATACAACCAGCAATTGAGTAAGAGGTACCGAAGATCTGGATGGAGTCAACGGTGAGCGGTTGGTGGTTGACGCCGTCCACTTCGATGATTGTCATGGCGTGCCCGTCAATACTGGAGGAATCTTTTATCTGCAAGGGCAAGTGGAGGACGATAACCGTGCATACCTGAAGATATAGTTCGGGTCACAAGACATGGAGACGAGCCGGAATCTGCCATTACAAGCGCCTTCAGCCGTGGCTCCAAGTCAAAGTTGAGAGATGGGACACACCGATAGCGCTTGCCACGAGAGACGTTGATAACCGCCAGATCGGAGAGTGGCTTCAGGGCAGATTTCAGTGTCAACCCCCGACCTTAAATCGTGGCACGCACCCCGCCTTCGTACCGCCCCAGGCCGTTGATCAGGGTCGAGTTGAATACTGCTGGGAGCGTTAAGGGCTGTTGGGTTGCGGGGTAGTGGTACCAATCCGCCAGCGTTATGATGGTCGATTCTGCGAAGCATGCATCAGTGAGACTTTCGCCGTCATTACTGCCCAGCCCAGCCCTCACCGTCGTCAACGTCTTGAAAGGTGGGAGAAATAGGGTCAGAGGCGGAAGGCGGGTCAAGCAAATAATCCAACACACCATAAAGATGCTTGGCCGGATCGTGGGGGTCGTAGACTGTCAGGATCAGGTGGTTTTCGCATACATAGTTGAACGGGTGGATGTGTCTACTCACCAACCATAGGGCCACGCAGTCCGTCACAATATTGGGTCGCTATATTTGAATCAAGCTTTGAAAGCGGAGAGAAAGCTCAGACGCGCACATAAATGACTGTGGTACCAAAATGTCCCGGCTTGGTCCCTGAAGCATGAATGTATTGAGGAAGAGTGGTGCGTGTCAGGTATATCGACTCACGGAACCTCGAAGTTGTAAAGAAAAGAATGACCCGGTGTGATTGGGCACTCTGCGTCGACTTTAGTAAACAGACCAACGCTGAAGAACGGGGGAACCAACGGGTAATCCAAGCAGGCCCGTCGGCCCAGTTCGTGCCCTTCTGCAGAATTCCGTGCCAATGCTATTGCAGAAGGAAGTAAGTTGGGAAGATATGGATATGACTGGCTGCAAAACGTACGATGCTGGTGTCCGTCAGCATAGTATCATCTATCAGTTTATCCTCCACATTAAGCCGGAACCGATCTCCCTATAAATGCATCGGGAATGTGCGGCGCTTCTGAGGGGACTTAGTCACCTTATTCCCTTTGATCAAGGGCCCGGGAAATGTGCCACCGGCGAGAACGGCACTGTAGAAACCGTTGAATCGCTTCTGCCAGAAAAAAAAAGATAGTGTAACGCACGAGCGAGACTTCCCATCTGGGGAGATGCGCTTGTTCACAATTTCGAGAGAAGCGGACGGGCCCTGGTGAAAATGCAACGTCAGCGTACAGAATACGCAAATACGCAAATTACTGTGCACTGCACTCACGACTGCCCTATGCCTTCGGCCAACAACTGCGCCGTTCGTGTCCGCAACAATCTCAGCGTTCGTTCCCGAAAGAATATAGATAAATAAAAAGGCAGCCGACAAGATCATGATGTCCGTCCGGAAAGTCAAAAAAAAAGGGACGGCGGAGAAGATAAGTTTAAAGGAGTAAACTGTGCTGAGAGTATGAGGACTGGCGGGAGCTTCGCGGGCCTTTTTATATGGGCGACCTGGCGGTGGAGGTAGCGATCTGCTTGCACTGACAGCCCAGGGTAAATATCGCCTCTATAGTCCACATTTGCAGAAGCGATACGCGTTTCACAATGGTAGAAAGTGTATGGAATCCCGGGAGGCATGCTGGGCAAGGCTTGGGCTGCCTAGCCCGTCCTAGAATGTAGGCTCTCTGTCGCAGTACGAATGCCGTGTTCCGCGAGTTAACGACGCCAGACATGTTGGGTCTCTTCAGGCCTCATAGCATCTCGATCTCGTTTCGCTTCGCCTGAGGACAAACTGGGCCGAAGTACGCCCGCGTAAGCCAAGCATACGACTAAGGATACTTTTGTCATACTTAGCGGTACCAAGCCTGAGGATGAGTCACTGCCCAGTGCCCAGACCATGCCACAGAATGTGCGGGAAGTATCAGCCAAGGCGGCGGAGATGACTAAGCGCTCCAGAGAAAGGCAATGCAGAGTAAAGGAAAGGGTCGGAACGTGGTTTGAAGGTGGAGGAAGATGTGGCTCAAGGTTTGGCTCTGATTGGTTTACCCGTGACCATCATTCCCGTCACAACCAAGGGTCACACCGCACTGTTTAAATGCTGGACTTCCTTGGTCATTGAAATATAGCTCATATACAGGAGAAATACGGATGGATGAAACAACCGACATCACGTCGGAGGAGACGGCCAAGTGAATTCAACGCAACACTGGCAGCATGGCCAATAGAAATTCAGAATCGTGGCTTAGTGCACTGGCACCCTTCGGTCGCCCACAGCTCCAGTGCCGTAAGTTTTATCACCCGCCAAGATATTTCCATCACTATGTATCTGGTTTATCCTCTTCGGAGACAAACGCTGAGTTTCAAGTGGGCAGTCAAGCACAATTTATCAGTTCCTCGCACGACAAATCTCCTCTGGGGTGCTTCGCCCTAAAATTCGGGCAAATTATAATATGGTTACGTACGGAACCTGATTTCCCGTCAGTGAGGACAGATTCCATGGTGGTCGCTTCCATAAAGCAAGCCACAGATGTACAGGGAGCCTATGGAATTGCAGAGTGAGGCTCAGACGATCGAGTTTAAGATCGGAGGGTACGTGCGTAAGAAAATAAAAACAAAGAAAATAGAGGCTGAGCAGCTCGTATTGTGCTGTTACGGCACCATGGCTCACATGCAGTTAACCTCCTGCATCAACCATTCATTAAGGAACCCAAGAAACGTGAAACGCCATTCGGCCATCCCGCCAAGAGCAAAACATTTTCGTGTGGGCAGTGCAACGACGTAATACACCTTTAACTACGATTTTCGAGTTGAAGAACGAATACATCCAAACCAGTCTGATATGATAGAGAGCTTGCGAAAAAGCCACATGCGGCTGGCAAACTCACTGCATGCGGCTTTGAAAGTCACATGCGGCTTTTGCGCAAGCTCTCTATTTCTAGTCACTCGGAAGCGGCCTTGGTTGTTCTTCTGGCACAAAGGCCACCATTTTTTTCACGGCGACTCCAGGCATTCGGTGTGCTTTGAAAGGCAACCAAGCTTTTTGGCAAGCGGCTACAATTCGCCATCAGTTACGGCTCGTTGTCTCGCGTCTCTGCTTCTTGCCGATCATTTGGCATCATGCCGTCCGCCGAGCCTCAGCCGAGACAAACTCAACGTCAGGCCGAAAATTAGCTCTGCCTGTGTGGTACATGCGTCATATATCCAGCCCTAGCTTCGATTTCCACAGAGTTCTGCCTTCAGCTTGGATTTGTGAGAATGCTGCTGTCTAGGCTCTGGGCGGCCCGGTTTTGCTAGACATGATAGCCTCATTCTCACAGCGACATCTTCTAGAAAATCCGGAACTGTCGCATAGGCTCCACCTATTTCGCGCTCCCCGTCCCACCCACGACATTCTCCCCCACGATACTCTGTACCCAGCGGCCAGAATTCGGAAAGGACCGTCTAAGATCTAGAGGCACGACCACTTTACCCAAAATGAAGTTATGGGCAGGCGGGGTCGCCCACACGGATTCCGAACAGTATGGGTTCAAGGCGGCTGCCGGTGCCATCCGTGTGAGGCCACAGTTGCTCCTTCCATGTCACAGAAGCGTTTCCACGAGTTCAAAGAGGCTCAACAAGGAGCCGTGTACCCCGCTGGCAGACGCCTGAAAAGCATATATATAACCCTTCGTTGGCTGTACCTCTTCTCCTAGGCCATTCTCTCCCCGCATCGTGCTGCATGTCTGCCTCAGTACAAAAGAGCCGCTTCACTGCCATAGGGATCCACAGACAGCCCGCGAAAGTTACGAAGAAAGACTTCGATGCAAAGATAAACGCTCTCGTGGATTCGCTGGTCGCCCTGCCCGTGGTGCAAAAGAATTTTCTTACATTGAATCTTGTCCGTGCTGTCTGATTTATCCCTGTTTGTACTTATGCGGTGGACCCTAGATCTTCCAGAACAACCAGTTGGATGCATCCTTGAATAGTTTGGCTTATCCTGAAACCCAGGGTTGCACCATGGCCATCGCAGAGTTGGAAGTGAGTTGACCGTGTCGTTCCGTCGCTACGATATATAATCTGCAGAGCATGATCATTTCTCGAGAAAATTTTCTTACATTGAATCTTGTCCGTGCTGTCTGATTTATCCCTGTTTGTACTTATGCGGTGACCCTAGATCTTCCAGAACAACCAGTTGGATGCATCCTTGAATAGTTTGGCTTATCCTGAAACCCAGGGTTGCACCATGGCCATCGCAGAGTTGGAAGTGAGTTGACCGTGTCGTTCCCGTCGGCTACTGATATATAATCTGCCAGAGCATGGATCATTTCCTCGAGGTATGCATCCCGGGCCACCGACGTTGCGGGTTGATGACTCCCAACACGTTAGTACATACGAGACCCAGCTGTCAGAAAAATACTTTTGGAAGGCGAACAGTTTGGTTTTGTCTCCGCCGCCAGCACTTGTGCAGTGGAGGGTATTACTAGGATCGAAAAGTCAAGCCTCACGGAGCGCCCCCTTTTTGTTGCCATACATAAAGGACCCGGAATTACGTCGCCTATCCAATTCCAGGGGAATTGGAGTACAACCCATGACGGCTGCGTGGCCTTGCCCGTCTCCCAGAAGAACATGTTGAATCATACGGTGGTCAGTCTACGGCGCTGCTCCTACGATTTAAACTCACTGTCACACCAGTACCTGCCAAACGACGGTCTTACATCTGAATTCCAGTCGCTGGGTATCCGGGCAGCTGAGGCAGCTGTTATAGTAATGATTCAAAGTGAGGTGAGACAAACATATATTTCCTCGAATTAGTAGCTGATTGTTATCCCGCGGCAGACATGGGATGGTATGATTGAGGTGAGGATCTGTCTCGGTTGTGAGTACGAGCTGAGAGCCTCCCCAGATTTGGACAGATCCCGACATGAAAAGGGTCATCACCAGAGCCAACAAGGACGGTTTATTTGTGGATAGCAACTGCTTCGGGGCGGATCTCGTCACGAAGATCAGGAAAATTTGAGGAGGGCTTCGTTTTCAAAAGGGTGGTCTGGTCCTTGTATTAGTATCGCTTCGCAAATCCAGTGCAGTTTGTTTCACGTCAATGTTCACCTCTCAGAAAACCATAATGCGGATCAAATCAAAGCCACGGATCAAGCCGCCAGTCATGGGGCGGCATATCTTCCGGATCACATTCAAAGTGATGGATTACCGAGACCTGCCTCGGCATGGCCGAATAAGTAACCGGAAATCAGGCCGAAACAGTTGAGTTTGAAAAAGATGTAGATAGATAGTCTCGTAAAGAGAATAGTAAATCTTCAGTCAGTCATGCGCACTTTTGACCCATCCTTTAGGAACGCCAGCCGCTCCGATATCCTCCATAAAAACATCAGCCCGAAAGCCAGACCAGTTTCTATGGTGATTATCTGAGAGCGCCGACCATGGCTGTATTCTAGCGCTGGCGCGGCCGTCGCATCAATCATATTTCTATATCGCCATGATATGATTGCATCTTTGCGATATTCCTCTGCCACTCAACCAACAACACCCGTTAAGGACAAATTGCGACACCCGCAGTGGGGGCATTGAATTCGCAAACCTCAGTGCCGTGTGGAAAAATGTATGTGTATCCGATTAGGTTAGATTATGTTACAAGACGTGTATGAGGGAGAGTACAGCTATTGGATTTGTCCATTACGAAGCCCTTCACTCAGTGGTACCAGTAGAGCAAGAAATCGAAGGAGGGGTGGTATGAAGGATAGTACAACGTGATGATTCTTCGTCCATTAAGAAGGTTGTAGAGGAGTCAAAAGAGTGGTGAACGCCATCTCGATAACCGCTTGTCTGGTTGAACGATATCAATGGGACAGCCCACAAGCCTTAAGGCAGCTATCCACCCCGGCAGCTAAATTAACCGGCAGGTGCGCCCTCCAGGCATCGATGTTTGTGCTGCCAATTGTCTCGGGGAAGCCTAGTGATGCGTCAATGACGTCGGACGAGAACATCCAAAAGTTGGTAGCAATATCGCTTCGACCAGGATCTTCATTATTGAATGCTGCGACGAAGGCGGCGGGAGAGCAGGTTGGATTCTGCTGATAATGAATGCTCCCCATAGGAAACACCTAAACGATGGACGAGTCAGATATGATATGTCATTCTAGTAGAGACTAGAACATACTGTCGCCTGATATTTCCCCAGCTGGGTCTCGATCTCCGTGTTGAAGCCGTTCTCCTGCACGAAGCCAGTATCTAGAATTCCCTCTATAACGGTGAAGAACTCGCTCGCGCGGGGATGCGAATGGGGGATGTTCAGTCCGCACGGCTCGATGAAGGAGACGGCCCCAGCGACGCCGAGCTCCTCGAGGATGGGGAAATTGTCGACAGTGGCCAGGAGGATGGAGCCTCCCTTGGCTCCAGGGGCAGGAGCCTGATTGTTAAAATCAAAGACGGTAAGATCACGCAGAGCGTCGCCAGTCAACAGATTCCCGTTTCCATCCGTCAGCAGCTTTTTGAATCGGTCGACGGCGCTGGCCTGGGTCTTCAGGCCCGCGGCAATCTCCGCTCCGTTTGTTATCAGGGGCACGCGCGCAGGCTGAGAGACAGTGGGTGCCGCTCGAACTGAGACGACAGACACAAGAACAACGAGGATGGTGTACGATCTGAACAACATTGTGGAAGAGGTTGTTACGTATGCCTGAAAAAAACACGCTTAGTTGTGTCACCACCTTGGGTAGTAGAAATGGACGCACCAGACGCAATGCTACCGAGCAACTGACCGTCGACGGACTGGGGCCTAGAAGACACCTTCACGAGCAATGTACACAATTATATACCTTTGTCGAGTCATTTCACTCCGCCCCAAGATTGTGGCGTAAGAAACCCTTTGGGTGTTCACCGAGCCCAAAAAGGCACAGTTGACACTACCCAGGTAATTCACCAGAGCAGAAGCATTGAAGTAGACATAAAGGGTAAGTATGACGAACGAGACCTAGAATTAGTTCCGCTGATCGATCGGTAGCTGTAACCATCATTGATTCATGTTCCGCGGCAGCTTCGAAAGCACAGACTCGGAGGCTGTTCCCCTCAGCTACATTCAATTCAATCTGATATGAGCAATCGTTGCTGATATTTCAAACACCTAAGCACAATTGAGTTAATGGTCAATTTGCAGCATGGGATCTCAACGGAGAACGCACGTTGTCAAGCTGCATGCTTAAGCTCCATTTGCATGCCGTTTCAACTGTGGATCGTTGATTGATTGCTACACGACACGGGTAGCATTTCACGATCGTACCGTGGAATTCTGGCTACCATGCCTGCATTCGGCGGGACCGTGCCGTGTAATTCTACCTACCTACCTACCTACCTACCGGCGGCTCAGGTGGACACCCCAATAAACCCCTTCATGATATCCCCGTCATTTTATTCGTAGTGTTTGTGGCCCTGGTGCTAGCGATGAAGGGTCCCGGTCGTTTGTGCTACGGAATAAAGAGCAAGAAGATTCATTCTGGAGTGCGGCAATTCAAGTTTGACTATACGTGCTCCTCCTCCTCCTCCCATTTCAAAATGAGGGCAGCACAGCATTATTACGGCCGCCGCTCGGAAGTTCCCGACCGGTGATGGTCAGAAATAGAATCAACCCCGACGAAAGCTCAGGCAGGTGCAAGAATCATGAAAGAGGTGCCGTGGGTCAGGCCTATTGGAAATGGTGGGCTGCGGAAAAAGACCAGATTGCTTCGGCTTTCACGTTGAGATTGTGGGATGATCGTAGCGCACAAGTGGCGCCCTTACAGCCGATGTCAGTACCGAGGGCGCGGATCGAAAATTTCTGTTTTGGGATGTTTCCAAAAGAATTCCCTATATCTCTGTCAGTTCTTCACCGATTCACATAAAAACTAAATAGATCTACTCAGCTAATTCATGCACAATTAGTGATAGAGAGGAACTTGCGAGAATATTACGTATTAGGTAATTTCTGTTTTGGGCTGTTTTTGCACTGAATACCGTCTAGCATGGTGAGAACATTTCCCAGTGACCTAGAATTTTGGGAGGGACAATGTGTATATGTTATGAAACAGGTTATAGAGCCAGAACTATATGAAATGTCCAGATGAATGTGATTTTGGTAATATCTCTGAAAGCCAAAAACTGCCAAATGTTTTCACTGGAGCTAGAAGGACTGTAACTAAATTATCCTCGCTTCTGGCTCTATCACATGTTTTGTCAGGTATGCATGTTGTCTCTCCCAAAATTCTAGGTCGCTGGGACATGTTCTGGCCATACTAGACGGTATTCAGTGCAAAAACAGCCCCAAAACAGAAATTACCTAATGCATAATATTTTCACATATTCCTCTCTATCACTAATTGTGCATGAATTAGCTGAGTAGATCTATTTAGTTTTTATATGAATCAGTGAAGAACTGACAGAGATATAGGGAATTCTTTGGAAACATCCCAAAACAGAAAATTTTCGATCCGCGCCCTCGGTACTGAGATCGGCTGTAATGACAATTGTCGAGATGACAGTATCGTTGAGCTGTTAGGAAGTTCATTCAGCTGAAGTGCAGTACAAAAGAGATCAATCACACGTAGGAGATCATACTTGAATGGAGAAGGAATAGACGACATATAATACACAGCTTTTCCAACTGAGGCCTATCATAATCTCGGCACTCGGGACTCCTCCTCAAGACAGATCAAGTTTCGTCACCAAGTCCACGGCAAAGATACATGCATCTGTGCTAAGGCTGAAATGCTTCCCACCTTCCTGGATAGATTTGTGAAAACCTGCATCTGCCAGGACCTGAATCCAGCCCGCGGTGAATTTGGGGAATGAAGAGATTATGATCACACTTCATACCCTGTGGGCGTTATCCAAGTTCTGATGCCATGCGGAATCAACCACAGACACCGTTTAAAATACAAACCACCCTACCTGGCTTTCTGCGCGGTATACAATTAGAGGCTGAGCTGCCGGGTACCCGAAGGCTTGAATCGCGTCGTCCAGGTAGTTATTGTACTGCCACTGAAAGTCCAATGCGTCATGTGAGATTGTTATGCATTACTCCCTATAAGAGAGACGACGAACCCTTTCCACTTTTCGAAAATATTTCTGCATCTCAGGGAGCGCGAGTAAATTGTCGATAAATGCACATTGCAAGGCCCACTAGGTGAATACTGCCCGTTGGTGTAACGCTGGAGTCGATTTTTGGCACAGCATCCACGCTGAAGTTGCAGGTGCCTCCTTGCAGACCAAATTTCTTGCCGCGTTCGAAAACCTTTTGCACCGCCGAATCTCTGAGCACCTGGAAAGATTTCAAACCAGATATTACGCCGCAAGTGATCGGACGTACTGTGATGAACTGGTCTGCACTCTGGGTAGGTAACACGTCGGATATCAATGACCGGAGCCCGGCCATAGGTCCATCGTACTCACCTCGCTCTGAGCCATGACTAAGACGATGGACTCCGCTAGGGCGATTCCCGATGCTTTGGCATAGTCATCCAATTGGTCATTCTGAAACAGCTATTGGCAGACAGAGTAATTTATTCTGGCGTTGATAGTAATCAATGTACGCAGTGCGCACCATCTCAATCTTGAGCAGATTCTTCTGAATTACTGGAAGCAGCGCCACCTCGTCAATTATTCCCTCCACTTTAGCCTCAAACTCTTTCTTCGAGAGGTGAGGAGCAACCTTGTGTATGAACAAGACCTGCCATATGTCTTTGCATGCGGATGGAGACATTGAATCTAGCGAGATGGCTGGGAAACAGGCAGTACATTCGCCGCTACGTTTTGTGGTCTTCTAGGAAGAATGGCCGGCACGAGGTCAGATCGAAAAGGTTACGGGACAATCCTGAAAACACAACTGTGGCCCGGAGATTGTGGCATGAATTTTTGGAATCCCGCGCACTGACCACATTAGGCAGGATTACCGCTTTGGTATGTACCCAGTACAGGAGGGTCATGAGATTCAAAGCATTATGGGAACATTCTGTCATGAGGTCTGAAGTCGAACATTGTGAGAGGGGACGATAATTCCACCGGATCGAACCCAGCATATGAGTTCACTTCCGTTAACATAACGGTGATTAAACAATGGTTCTCGAGGCTATCCGGTTCGGCAGAGCTCGGAAGTACAAGGCGAAGAATGCGGCCGCACTTCTTCCTCCAAACTTAACCCCCACCCATGGCAGCGTTTCTTGTGAGATCCGCCACTGAATTCAGCATGAGCTATGGAACTGCATGTGCAAGTTTAATTTCCATCGTGGTACTGTATGTGGTTCTCCCGCGCCGGAGCATTATCAACAGCATTCCAGGACCTCCAGGCCCGTCGTAGATTTTCGGTGAGGTGATCATACCCGTGGCGTCCGGCACTCACTATGTTATATTCAGGGCATATGCTTCGATTGTGGCTACCCCCAACGTACGGAGATTACGAGTTCAACTGGCAGAGGGTGTACGGGCCCTTCTATCGGTTGAAGGGGTGTTTTGGTGTCAGTGTACTCCGGTTGCAAGGATTGTGATGAAACTTATCGCTCCACAGCAAGACCGTCTGATGGTGTCCGATCCAGGCTCATTGCAGTACATTCTGAACAGCCCGCATTTCGAATATGGTACGGCCTTGGAAAACGCCACCCAGATCCTACTCAGGAAAGAAGGTCTCGTGGCGGCTAAGGGTATGCTTTCGTATATGCATCTGTGCATGTAGCTCAGACTTCGTCAAAGGAGATTATCGCAAATAGGTCCGGGCGGCGCTGAATGTTAGATTCACCGTCGCTGCCGTCCGAAATTATTGGCCGGTCTTTGAAAAAGCCGCCCAAGCGGTGAGGTTGATTTCCGGAATAACTGCGATTTAACTTGCCTGCAGCTTACCCGACAGTTAGAAGAAACTGTCGGAGTGTCGACAAATATCTGCCCAGTTCTAGTCTCTCGTAGACAGACGCTACAACAATATTGTTGCTCGTACATCGCATGTTGTAGCCCAGTTCTCAATCTTGCTAAATTAAGTATCATAAGTGAAGGCAAGGGTTGCGAGCGATCTTTCTTTCTAAGGGTTATTGCAACGGTCCTGGGTTGCTCAGCACAGGATTTGGGTGAGGAATTCATATCGTCCAACTTTCGGATCTTGTAAGCGGTCTTCGTGACATAAATACCGATTGATGACCGCGTATACCAGGACTCTCGCATCCAGTCAATCTGCATTCCTAATACTGGGGGAAGCCATCGGTACTCACGTCTCTACATGGATCTGGCACGCAGCCATCCATCTTCCGACCCCAACTTTGAAGGCCATTCGTACTGCGAAATATCTCGCGGAGAGACTGTGGGACCGGATCGTGCGGGAGAAGACTGAGGCAGCACAGAAGGGACTCGAGAACAACACGGATGTTTTCGGATTGCTCTGTGCGTATTTCCATGTAAGGTAGCGTTTTAATGACCCCGACGGCGGGCACATTAGTGGATCTAAATCGTTCCGACAAGAAGAGGAATGCACTTACCCCGGACGAGCTGGCTGCTCAGACCCTTACTATTACGGTCGCAGGGCAAGACACTACGGTGACAGAGTCCAGTGATCAGAGCTAATACGCTGATGCATTCCCGTTCTAAGGCAAACACTATCGCCTTTGGCCTAGTGGAGCTTTCCAGAGCTCCAGAATTCCAGGAAAAACTTCGCGCTGAGATCCAATCGACCCTCGGTTACACCCGCAGCGCTGATGTCACATACGATTGTTAAATGCCTCATCAAGGTGACTATGCGAGGCGATTGATACCAACAACTTAATTGCTGTTTAGGATATTTTAAGATTGTACCCAGCAGAAGCGATCGTGGACCGCATGGCCGTCCAAGATACAATTATCCCTCTGACGGACAGTCTCACCACATTAACCGGAAATCGCGTGTCCGAAGTACCTGTTCGCAAGGGGCAGATTGTCACGCTCGCAATTGCCTCCTACCAACGGTGTGGCCCATCCCCAATCCACGACTGACGAAGTGTCAAGTCCATCGTGCAGACTTGAATCGCGCTGGGGTGCAGACGCACACAAGTTTAATCCATCTCGCTGGCTTGATAGGACGCCGTACAGAGGAGAGGCGCTCGGTCCCTACGCGAATCTGTTAGTTCATTTTGGGGTTCGGTTGTGCTGTGTTCTGAGACCTTCACAGCATGAGTTTCCTGGGCGGCCCACTGACATGTCTCGGGTAGGATTTAACTCCATGAGATATATTGCTCACCAATCGTGGTCGCACGTAGTTCGCGTTTTGCGTGAGTGAGGTTGCAAGGTCTCGTGCCTAATCTCATGACGCTCCAGAGTACCGGAGATGCAGGTATTTTTCTGCGAACACATAAGTCAATTTTCGTTTGCCCTGGCGGATGGCAACTTTGTTGGCCTCCATTTTGCCACCGCGCTCTTTCCAATTATGTCCAACGGTCAGAAAGGCGCTCGGTCATGTATTACATGCATTGTATAGGGGATGAACTTGCGATTCGCATCAGGTGGCTTGCTCCGGTTTTTCGATCTATGAAATTTTCGAATCTACCGTTTGCATTCAGCCTTGAACTCGACTTCGCCGGGTTCACTTCAACGAAATAGGCCGGACCCAGTTCGCAAGTTGAGTTCAGGTTTGAACCGGCTCTTTTCACCACGGACAAAAACCATCAAAATTCCTTCTGGGGAACGTATTCTAACCTGTCAACGCCACGGAATCGCAGAAATGTGCATGTGCTTTTATGAGGTGGGGCAGCGCAATGATTTCCCCCTCAACTACCTCACGATTTCCGCAGTGTGCTGTAACTTGAGGGCGTATTATAAATTAAGCCAACTGTTTACTTGCTTGACAGAATTTGCTTCTTTCCTCTATGATTTAGGGGTCTTTGGTCCTGTTATGCCAAGAAGCCGCTCGCGAGTGGTCACATGCCATCAACATGATCGATAAGGTCGGGCTTGCTGCTCGTCCACCAAGGCTCTGGAGAAACGGCCAAGATCATGCCTCGTCTCACCTTGTTCGGCCGTTCTCTGCTACTCCTAGGTTCTCTTGTCCTTGCAAATGTCGTCTGCTGGATCGTAGCGGGAATCTTGTTTGGCCGCAAGTCGGACACGCAGCCCATCCTCAGTCTCGCTCTTTTAGCCTGGGTTCGTTCATAGTTTCCCTGCTGGACGTTTTATGTAACTGTGTTTATCCAGACTCTCGGACTGAGACATGGTCAGCAGGGCCTACCGAGCTCAATGTAACTAAATTTATTCCATTCGTGTAGCACTGGACGCGGATCACATTAGGTGCACAGTTTCCGTATGTTCACCTCGTTTATGCATCATCGGAAAACTGACCGATCCTCAGAGTGTTTTTTTGAAACGTCTTATCATACATCTCCAGCGCGATCGACAACGCTACTCGCGGATTGATCAACATGGGCCAGCTTCCTGTCACATGCGGCCTGTTCTTTTCCCTTGGCCATAGTACCATAGTCATTCTAGTGGTGCGCTGAACATCAACCTAGCAAATCAATTCTATTCATATTTGAAGAATGTTGCCATCGCGATATCTAGCAGCATTTATGAAAAATTAGACGGCGTCGGTTCGGTGGGGGGCATAGTCGGTAAGATTGCTCCTCTTGCAATGTGCCTACCTCTTAAATATATCGTATATCTACAGGTGCCGCCGTGAGCGGCTCTTTCTTGTTCATTGTTGGTCTTGCCAATTCCATTTTCCTTTGGCGGATCATCAGGCAACGGCAAAGAGTCATTTGCGCTCATAATTTCTGTATGAAACCGCCGTGCTGACTGGACGTATTTCCAAGGCGAAGCGAAGGATCGACCAGGGCTTGCCTCCCGTCGATGAACCAGAGGATCCCAAGGAGAATAATATGCTCATGATGCGCATATTGGGCCCAATTATCACCTTCGTTAACAAGCCGTGGAAGGTACGCCTTATCCCCAGTCTTGTATCTGATGCTGAATTCTCACAGATGTATCCAGTCGGCATCTTGTTTGGATTTGGTAGGGCTACACTGTTTCGGGCGGCCAAATCATTCACATTGATCATAGGCTTTGATACCGCATCGTCCATTGCGCTTCTGGCAATATCTGCCCTCGGGCGCAAGCGATCGGACGGTTCTGCCATCCCCTCTGGCTATATTGTCATCCTTCCGGTACATGCGATACCATTTCCGCTCGATCTCGTAACTGACGTCGACCCAGTTGTTATTCACAGCGGGAATGACCATGCTCGACTCGGCGGACTCCGTCCTGATGCTCTACTCATACTCTGGATTCCCGGAACGGACTTGGAGGATATTCCAAGGGCCTCCGGCGCTCGCCTATGACTCAGAGGAACACTTGCAGGCCGATGCGGACGCAGACGCACAGGCACCAGCGACTGAGCAAGTCGCGCGCGACCAGCGTGTCAAGGCCAACGTCATGTCGGGGCTGAGCATCATCCTCACTCTCATGAGCATCTTCGTTGCCTTCAGGCGAGTGCTCCCTGCGCCATCCTCGAGCAACTACTAATTCACATTCGCGCAGCATATCGCTTATTACCATCATGGGCCTTATTGGGGAGCAGTGTACCCCTTGTCGAGAGGCTGCCGAAGCGCCAGATGGCGGCGGGCTTGCGGGGAGGTGGTGGAGAGGGTGGGCAAGTGTAAGTCGTTCACCCTGGCTGGATAAACGCCACTGATTTGTGATTGGATTGCAGGCGAACGATAATTCTGGGTACATTGGCGCGGCCATTGTGGGCTCCTTCGTGGTTGTAGTCGCTGGCTGGTACGGGGGCCGTCGCGTGATTTCTGCACGACGCGCCCAAATAGCCCGTGTGGAGGGATCATGAAGATACATGCAGGTTGTATGAGACGAATTAAGACTCCGGACCCATCCTACCCTATAACGCTGTGTCCCCGTGTAGCCATCAGTTTCGCTGCGTCGCGTGGGCTGTCATAAACACGGGGACGCGGATCCATCCCTATCCATCTAGTATCTGTCGCTCTCGCTTACTGTCGATCATTGTCGATCCTGTTCTTGATTCAATCATTCGAGTGGAAAGAGTCTAGAAGAGTCTGGCACATGTGCTACTTGATAGCTGATGTAGCCCGCTGCACAGCAAAGCCCGCTATCTATCTTCAGCCTATGGGCTGAAAACATTGCATATTGCATAAAAAAGATGCAGTACATATCAACTACTAGTGCAAGGAAATCTGACAATAATTTACACAGATAACCGACTAATCTGCATCAGACAAGTAAAAATTTAGCAGAGCCACTCAAGCGGAGAAAGATAAGCAGTCAGGGACTCACAAGTGAATTGGCGGACTGAGACTAATAGTAAAAGGTCTGCGAAAAGACGATGAGTTGAGACACAAACAACGGAGGGGGTGACAGTGGTAGAGGATCACATCAGGCTGTATAAGACTTCAGGCCAGGTAAAAAAATTCAGCTATGAAAAGACCAAGGAGCAGAAAGAAATGCCCAAGCTTTAAAAGAGCTCCCAGGATGGTGTCCAGAACAAATCAAAGATTATCGGAGGTGAGATGCCCAGTCATAGCCCAGAGAGATGTCATGCGCGGTGCTCTTGCTGAAGTCCACCTCGATGGCCGTTGACAAGGGCCATAGGACGGGATGACAGTTGTGAGGAGAAGAGGTCGGGATCTAGGCAGACAAACAGACCGAGCATAGGAGTCAGAGACGACAGTATGGGGAGCACCGGAGAATGTGACAGAAGATACAAGCAAGCCTTCAATGTGGATAGACATGGCGGGATGTTCAGTCAGAAAACAAGATTTGTGACTCTTTTAACAATGAAAGTGAAACAAAGGAGTACTTCCACAGAACGGTTAACAGAAAGGGCTGGATGGCAAGCAAACGATTCAAGGAGCGAAAGGCCATGTGGCAAAACGACGTCATTTAAATTTGGTAACATAATCTTGCAAACTCGTTTCGATCACTTCTTCGAAAGCACTGCAAAAGCCCACTACTATAGATAGCGGGAACTTCAGCTGGTTTCCGACATGAATATTAATTTAGCAACTCATGTACGCACCATCTGTTCTCCTCAACAAGATTACTCGAGAATCTCCTGCCTGTGCTGGTCGCATTTTCTCCCACAGCCTAGTCCAACCTAGCCGACCCGCAAAGTTTCGGATTCATCTTCGAGCGCTCTAGGGTTCTCGGCAGTTTTTCAAACCTGTTGAGCACGCACCTGCGTATATTCGCTTCCCCCGGTGTCGGGGTCCAACCAGCAGTGCGAGCGCTGTCTTGGCGAACCCGCGGGATCTCCAACAAACCGACATTGATGCGGGTCACGCTTACACATGCGCACGGAGTATAAAGTATTAAAGGCAGCCGCAATGAGGACCCGAAGTCTATCCGCTCCCAACTCCTAACGTCCTCCCCCCTCAAATATGCGCGTCCTCTCGCTCTCTAGGTCATTGCTTTCCTCTTCCCACCTGTGCACGGCATTAATATCACACCGTTACATACATATATAAATAGCCTCCTCGCTGCCGTCGCCGCGCCGCTCGCGTGTGCATTCACCATCGCCGTTCCCACCAACCCGACCTCGGGCGAGGTCACTGAGATCAACTGGACCTTCACCGCAAAAGATCCTGCTACCTTCAGTCTGTTCCTCACGAACAGCACGAATGCCTTCGACCTCAAAGCGAT
The DNA here is from genome assembly GCA_029378395.1 of Mycena leptocephala. Taxonomy (NCBI): domain Eukaryota; kingdom Fungi; phylum Basidiomycota; class Agaricomycetes; order Agaricales; family Mycenaceae; genus Mycena; species Mycena leptocephala. Next base: position 102,711 of record JARJLF010000876.1, on the reverse strand, counting down.
CATTGGCGAGAACCTCGAGACAGACCTCGGACAGATCCATATGCTGCTGCCGACGCTGCCGGCTCTGTGAGCGCCTACTTTCTATTCACTTGGCGTAAGATGCTGATGGATTTATCACCCCTCAGTGGCAGCTACGCGCTCCATGCGGTTAATGCGGAGTAGGCTTTTTAGGTTTTGGATCAGAGACAGCGACTAACATGATTGAACGTAGGAATGTCGATTTCATCCTGGCTGCCAGTCCACCATTCGCCATCACGGCATGAGGTCTTTGCGCAGAGAAAGATTGTGAATCCGTGTCCTAGCCTCACATACCAGCGCTTGACTTCAACAATAAATTTGCTCCAAAGGAGACCTGAGTTGCTCTGAGTTTTAGGTAAACCCTTTACTCTCTTGTTTCGAATCCTTGTGGACCTCTCCGTGTGGGAGCGATCTACTGTGTAAAGCGAAAGAAGGGAAGAACTAAACCTCGACGAGCGACGGGGAAGAGACGTCAAGTTCAAGCTCGCGTAACTTTGAACTCGCCGTGCCTAGACCTAGATGCACGTTCACGCGCGAGACATTGTTCCCGTTCCCGTATTCAACGTGCGTTGCCAAGCTGAGTTTGCACCCTCGGAAATGATTTGGGAACGACTTTCACTGGAACCTTCCATTCTTTCTGTTTATTGCTTGGAATCTTTTATCCCTCTTCCACGCTTATTGATCCCAGGCGGATTTACTATTACTTAGGCTTCATGTCGATCACATTGCTTTCTCGGCATCTATTTGTGTCTCCGTCAGGGACTTATCTTGTCTCCCATATCGGCGGGGGACCTCTCCTACCGTGTAGTATATAGTGAAACATCTATAAGCAATGGATGGCCTGCGCACTATCACCATATGATCATTTGATATGTTCGATAATTCACCAGACATTTCAGAACTTGATTGACTCACAGAAGAACTTTATTGATTCATACAAGACATTTCAAAAACGCAAAACCCCTTCGGCCTATGTATGAACGTGCAGAGACAACCAACTGTTCTTTTTATCGCTCGCTCGACACTGCTTAGATGGCCTGTGCACTACCACCATATGATCATTTGAGATATTCAATAATTCACCAGACATTTTTGATTAATTCACAGAAGAACTTTATTGATTCACACAAGACATTTTACAAACGTAAAACCCCTTCGGCCTATGTATGAACGTGCAGAGACGACCAACTATTCTTTTTATCGCTCGCTCGACACTGCTTAGTTGAACGCCCAGGTGACCGGGGAGAGAGAGGTCTGGCTCGAGTTGTCCTCGATCGCGGCGAACGCCACTGAGCTGAGCTGGATGTTCTGGGTGCCCGCGCCGTCGTCGTACCTCCCGTTGAAGATCGCCTGGACGCTCTTGCCATTGTCTGGAGCATTTATGAATTTCCAATGATTAAAATGGGAAGAAATAAGGCAACATACACTGGATGGTAATCGCGTCGTTGCAGCAGACGTGGGTGCCAACGAGCGCACTGGGGATGGAGACGGCGAAGGGTCCGTTGGAGGCGGGGCAGCCGCAGTTGGTGGTGCCGGTGAATCCGACGGTGGCTAGGGGTGTGGTCAATATCAATATTTATAACCAACGTGCGCCATGGAGAGCACTCCACTCACCTGTGCCAGTGAACGCAACAGCGCTGCCAATGAGCATGGCGGTGGAGATGGCGGCGAGGAGAGACTTGGTGAAGAACATGTTGTTAATGATTAATTCAATTGAGGAGGTGAACTGACTTTAGAGGTTGAGTTGCGGGCTCTTTTAAGTGATTCAGCCCTGTGGAGAGAATATATGGAGAAATTGCGGCGGTTGAACTCTCCGCCCGGCATGGTACCCTGTAGGCGCTGACATTTGAGGGTTCAGAGTCTCTTTAACTCCTGGGATCAAACATGCCATAATTTCAAGTACCTGAGTCTGTCGTGTAGACTGATAATTCCGGGTCTGGATTATGAGTTGACCACTGGGAGTAAGCACGTTGGTGAAAGAATGTGGAGTGACTAAGATGTGTATCTGTACAATACGTCGTCGGGGGCCGCATTAGCGAAAAATGGGGAAACCTTTGGGCGCGGTGAGAAATCCTGCATATTTGCGTGAAATGGTGTTTGATTCTTACTATGTAGGTCAGCAAGCAACATATATCTTCCGGGGAGAATGTAGTTCGACTACGTATTGTTTTGCCAATAATTGAGGTTCTGGCCACCGTTGTCCGCCAATTTCCGGACCGCCCCGAACTAGATGGAGACAGAATCAGGTCGCCGTAAGTACGACCCGGAGATGTTTGCAATAGAACATAAGCGACCGGCGGGCGCGGAGAACGTAAGACGCGGCGGAAATCGACGGGCCGCCCATGATTCGCGATGCAAGGGGGGATTTATAATCCACACAATTTCATCGCAATTCACTGGGCGGTCTACCGTCTCACGTTCAAATTTAAAATGGTGTACAAGAACTGTATTAATTTCTCCATTCTACCACACCGACGGGAGTTTTAATACCACCGTGGTGCACTCAAGGGAGCTAGCACGATACTCGATTCAATGCATAATTCACACCGAAAATGAAATGAATATGTCTTTGAATTGCCTTTACAATAGTTTGTTTCTTACCCGGTGTTTACGGTATGAGCGGCACGTAATGCAGTCCCGTGAATGCTGTTTCGTGGGAGCCAAGAGTGCCGGGATTCAATAGGAAATGTCGGCCCGCTGTGGCCTTTCTGAGTAACCGCCTGGAGACATAGTCAAGCAACTATGAACCAGGCGAATTGTCGGACTATCCAATCTTTCAAAGCCCATTAAGACCGCAGTCTCCCGTGGGTCAGAAATACGAAAATTTCGATCAAATCCGAAGAACCGGAGCCTGAAGGAAGGAAGGATGTGTTACTGCGGTGGTCCCAACAAGGAACACTGTACAGACCCTGGCCGGCGGCACATAAGTCATCTGAATTTTTTGAAAACTACAAAAACCAAACTACTTCGAGCCTGAATATATTTTGGACTCAACCCTTGACTCCTATCCCTGTAGGACAGTCATCAAAAATTGTCGCTCATGATCTGCATCAGTGGCGGTGCAGCTTCTTTTTCTCCTTCATCTTCAAGCCACTCGCTCACCACTATGCCCTGCACAGACCAGGATGGTGCCGAGAGAACTTCCAACTTGAGCGGGTTTGACTGAGACGGGATTTGAATCTATCTCGGTCAAGAAATATGGTGTCGCCAGTGCACAGGCCAACTTTCGTTCCTGCGGCATCCTGTGTTGGTTCTGATTCACTGAAGTCGCAAAGTACTGCGACGTCTACAGTGAATTGTGACCCGATTAAGGGAAAGACGCACCCCATTGTTGTGAGCTGCTTCTTGATCCATTTTTCGCGCTCTGATGCGTAACTCAAAGCCATTCCAATTATCTATCTGGACTCGTTTTGGGTACAAACTGGCAGAGCCCTCGATAAGACGGCAGTTGTTAGTTAATCCTATTCTATGTTCTCCAGAGCAATCAATCTGGGACACTCATGCGCATTTGCGAAGGGATTCGATCTCCAAACTGTTGCTCGCGGAGTCGGAAGATAATCAGGGTTAGAGAATATAACTCTCTGGAAACCAGGAACGACGACTGAAAAAAAAAAAAGAATTATAGATCCAACAGAGCGCGGAAGCAGAGAGAGGTTTGACCAATACGGACGCCCCACAAATGTTCGATTGGCTAAGAGTATAAATTGAGTATAAATTGAGGACATGATATTTATCTGTCCAGTGTTGTTTTGCAGCTCCTATGACCAGTAGATATCTGCAATACTCATATCGCTTGAGCCGTCAGGATACATTCCGGGACTAATGTCAAATTCGGCGGCACCTGGCAAAGCTTCGCCAACTTCCCGACCAGTTCCATGAGCGGAACGACTGACCGCGTCTCAATGCACGCTATGACCTGTTTGAACTGCATCACCCCATATTCAGACTGGTCGTCCGACGTGACGACCACGTGCCAGAGGTTTGCGTACCACCCCTGCGGATCCGCATCCGGTTCTACACCTGCGGAGAAAAAGTACAGCAGGTACTCTGGCCTCGCACGGATGACCTCCAGGCGCGGGAGGACGCAAGCCCTGGCGGACGGGAAAAAATCGCCGACGCCGATGTAGAAGGAGAGGTCGAGCGTGTGGATGGATGGGTGCCGCGCGAGGAAGAGGTGGAGATCCGGTACGGCAATTGCGATGCGGCTGGACCCGATTGTGAGTGATGCGAGCGTGGGTATTGTGAGCGCAGGAAGCGTGAGGGTCCAGTCGTGAGGAGTGAGATCGATGTCGTCGAGGGAGAGAGATGTAAGGGGTGACGTGTTCAGCAAATGCAGCGTCCATCTGTAGAGGTTGGCGTGCAAGACGAAGGAAGAGTGGATGCTGAGAGTCCTGAGTGCAGAGTTTGCGACAAAGGGGATCCCCTCCAAGCCCAAGCGCTCCGTTGACTTCACAACTGGCGTTACGGCTATTTGGGCTGGTGCAAGTGCGGGTGGAAATGCAGCAATGCGAGAGAATGTGATCCACGAAACCAATTTCCGTAGCGATTTCCGCACAGAAGATTTCCGCCCAGCCTTTGGAAAGGTATGCACATGCACAAATGGGAGGGGATCGGATGTATCATAGTGTCTCCATCCAGCGTAGACGGTAAGTCCGCAGTCTCCCCGCCGTGCAACGCTGTTCAAGAACGCTGCCACCGCGTGTGGATAACCAGATAATTTCCTGCTCTTCAGTACCCGTGGATCGTAAATAGGGCAAAATCGCACATGACCGAGATGTGAAAGCCGTCTGGCGAGGGAATTCAGAGCCGCGACAGCGTCGAGCACCTCCTTTTCCCGAACCTCCCGTACATCGTAGACAAGTGCACAGTCGATAGCATTTACCGAGCTAACATCAGATGCGATGCCTAGAGCGAGGAGCAGAGGCAGGTTCTCTCCGGTGAAGTAAAGCGATTGAAGTTCGCCGGAAGAAGATGGTGGGTAACAGTCAAAGAGCGTGAAGATGATTGGCATTAGCAGGAGGCTCATCCGCCTGCAGGTCAGTGCAAGGTGCACAAGGTCGTCTGCGCCGAGGTCCTCAGCAATGAGTAGGAGAAGCTCGTTGGGGAATTCGAGGAGCAAGAATGCGTTCGACATCGTGGCGGTCGGTGAGAAACAACGGGGCAGTGCATGATGGGCATCAACTTTATGACAGGCGCTCAAAAAAACTTGAAGGGTGTACAGTACATAGCTTGGTCACAGGTCACAGCCCTGGAGAAGTGATTTAAATACTACAGTATTCTAATTGGGCGGACAATGGTCTACAAAATGATCGGTCCTTCACGTGGCCCGGAAATGTGTCGGGTCGACTGCGCTTCCTCCAACTTCAAGCTTCCTCAGAGTATATACCATCTTAGTGGGAGTGGGACTCGCCCAATTTAAGCGAGTCCCACTGCTGATGACACTGGCATCAGTCGCATCAGTCGCATCATTTCTCGGCACAAAGCTGCCGTTTCTCATAGTTTTGAATTTTTAGAGGCATTCTGACTCTTATTCAACTAGATCTATTGCTGAGGGGAACGATGTTCCCCCCAGACCCCCTCCTTTTGCCTGACGGCCATAAATATTTATGTATTATTGATTTCAATCAAGTTCAATAATTTTTTGTTCATTTTGAGCCTTTTTAATTGATTCTGGCACGGGGGAGACCCCCGTGGACCCCCCTTAACGCTCGCCGCTATGGCCCACTGCGTGGAGCTGCCGCTCGCCGCGGAGGCCCACTGCGTGGGGCTGTACAATATTTTTAAAGTGTGTATTTATTTATTTATGCTGGTACAGAGCTTTTGAAGGGTATCTAGCACGGGGAGACCCCCGTGGACCCCCCTGACGCTCGCCGCTGGGCCCACTGCGTGGGGCTTTACTGTGAGCGGAGTTTCAACTATGTATGCTGCCGATGGAGTGCCGATTACGCGAGTCCCACTGGCGGAACTTAGCCGAGACTCGAGTCCCACTCAGGGCCTTAGCCGATGGTTAGCCGAGTCCCACTCCCACAAAAATGGTCACCTCTCGCTTCCTCATTTCAAGCATAGCGAGTACTGTACCAAGTTGTAGGGGAGCAACGGTCACGGTAACGGGCCGCCCGTTGCGTTGCCTTTTTTCCGAGCGGTCACGGTCACGATGAGGTTGGTTGCTTGAAAAAATCGTGACAACATGTACTAAAATTCCGAAATTTCCTTTCGACGCTGCTGAAGCGATATGAATGATCAGGAAATTATCTGTGGTGCTGTGGAATGCACTCAAACATTTCAAATCCGGCTGGAGTCCCAGCGTAATGCAAGGAAATTTATGTTGTGGTCGCCTCGTTGAGCAACGGTCACGCACACCATGGACCCCGCTGCCTGAAAACAAGGCAACGGCCGTGTCACGGTGCTCCGGGCGTTGCTCCCCTACAACTTGGTACAGTACCAAGGGGTAACCGATCTGTGATTGCCGGACCAGGGGCTGGTTGGTTGGGTCAGCCATCAAGCCTTGAAAAAATTTCTGGGAGCCATAGATTTTATGGCTCTCAGGGCCTCAAGGTAGGCCAGAAATGCATCTAATCTGTTTCTTACCTTTTCCTCCATCCAAAACCTCATTTCCAGCCGTTTTGATAGGTTTCGACCATGTTTTCAACGGTTGATCCTAATTTGGAAGGATGTTGTGGCTCTGTTTGGTCATGAACCAAATTAGATATTTTGCCAGTTGAAACATTGCGGAAGGAATGTCGACCATTCTAAGGCCTTGTGAGCCATTTCCAGTGGGTTCTGGACTCAAGAACATGCTTTCGAGAAGGAGCAATCACAACCACGTGATAAATTGCCTTATTTGGACGTCACGTGGTTGGGTGTGTCGCTGAGAGGGTCTTATTTTCAAAAACCGGGTCCGGTTCCATTATTCACAGATCGGTTACCCCTTGTACAGTACAGCCAGACTCGGAGTTCTGGGAAAGGAAGAATGCTGTGCTCAGAAGGCAAAGGCGTCAGGACCAAACATGCCCAATCACTCTTCTTAATTAGGGTTGTTCACAGTTGGCCTTTTTGCCGCCCTTTTTGCCACCCTTTTTCGCCCTTTTTGCCATTCTTTTCGTTTCTCGCCCTGTTTTTTTTTTCCCTCTTTCAATTAGAAGTACAAAAAGGGTAGGAAACCGAAAAGAACGGGGTCCTACCTGCAATTCTGGAGAAATTGAAAAAAAAAAGTGAACGAAAAAGGACGCGAAAAAGGGCAACTGTGAAACCCCCAGGCTGGAGCTCCCTTTTTCCACCCTTTTTCGCGCCCTTTTTGGCTCCCTTTCTCCATTGCTTGCAGCCTGGGTGCTCATATTGTTCTTCAAAGGTCACATATCACCTCAAATGTTCAAAAAGGACTGGAGTGAATTTTTCTAGATTTTATAGTACATTTTCTACCAGGCATGAAAATGGGTACAAAAAGGGGAGCAAAAAGGGAGCAAAAAGGGAGCAAAAAGGGCGCAAAAAAAGGGTGACTGTGAACAACCCTATTGACGACCATCTTGCATGCTCATTAGAAGCATGGAGTGCGGCGCCCACTTGCCTTTGCACCGGCGGCATTCAAGAAGCTTGCTATGTGTGAGTCTCCCTCTTTCGTTTTGTGCACGACACACGGCGCAACGCTCTCCCGACTCTTGTACGTCACGCGTTCATCCCCGCCATGTACCGCCTTAGACTGCTCGCCCGTCCCTTGGACACCATGCTCCCACCGCAGCTTTCGCCATCCACCAATCCCGCGCCATCACGGTCCGAATCGTCATCCTTCCGACCGCACCATCTTGCGAGGGTCGGATTGGATTTCATAACCACCCGAAAGTGAATTCGACCACGGGTTTGGTGGATATCGGACGCGGAATACGCTGGCGACTCGCCTTCCCCCTCCCCTCCCCTACCTCAATCCCCAATCTCTTCTTCCCCGCACCCACCCCCGCCTCAATCCTTCACGCCCACTGCGAACGCGAATGCGAGCGAATACATTCATTCCCTGGCGCAAACTCCTCGACGCGTGCCTGATGCTCGTCGTGCGCGGGCTAGACAGGAAGACGGGGATGAAGCGCGCGTGAGGGGAAGTGGAGGTGCACGCGAGGTGTATGTGCGTTGTCTGAGCGGGCAGAACTGGAGACGCGGCTGGACCGAATGCGAGATCTCCCGCACGACGCGCAACGGTGACGGAGGCGAGGCGGAGGCGGGGCACCTCGTGCCTCGTGCGCTGCCTCCCGCTTGCAGCGCCTGTCGCGCGGAGTCGTGAGTGGATAGGCAAGAAAGATGGAGAAGGACGGAGGATGGAGGATGGGAGGTATCGCTGCCTCGTGCATCGCTCACCGCGCATGCGGCTTCCGGAAGTGGGGTACATCGCGAATCGAGGGTCGAGGGAGGGAGCGCCGATTGGATTGGCTCGCTGGCAGTGCGGTCGATGCCTACCGGGATTTCGAGGCCAGGGGCCGCAGGCGGCCACAAATCTGGAGAGCCGTGCGGTCCCCACGCAGCCGGCACTGTGGAGATGGACAGGCAGGGAGGAATGGGGACGCGCGGGTATGATCCGTTGTCGCCCGCGGCACAGGAGCCACAATACACTCATTCCAGCGCACCACCTGTTCTCTTCTCTGAGCGCTTCCCGCCTAAGTCTCCGCACCCACGGCTTTGTATCGCGGCGCGTGCTCGTTCACCCATAATTTCACGTCTCCCCGCGCGCCCGCCCGCCTTCTCGCCTCCAGGCCCCTTGTACGCCGATCGGCTTCCAATATAGGGTCGACCCGATTCCACTCACCCCTCCGCGTCCACCACCTGAACATCTTCCCACCTGTTCCTCTCCGGAGGCGGACTCTTTCTTCCGTTCTCTCACCTCCCTTGCCCCGCTTATCTGTGGCGTGGGTCGTTCTGTCCACTTGCGCTGCAGGTCGGGAGGTGGATTCGGTGGCGGTGCTACGTCCTCGATTTCCTTTGTCGGGCTCTGTCTCTTTGTTACGATATCTCCGACCTACGATATTCCGCCCATGTATCGTCCTGTATCAATCCATCCTCTTTTTTTTTTCGTGCTGAATAGACCTTGAATCTGCTTTGCGAACGATTTGCACGCCGGATGGTTTGCGTCGTAGGAGGGAGTTGGCGAGATCCCTCGCGTTGACCATATTGCATTCTCGATCAGGTCTCTATGCTTGGGATTTATCCATCCCGGATCGATGTCGGTATACTCAGCAGCTGGGCTATCTTAAATCTGGGTGACGAGGCCGTTAATAAGTAATGGCTGCGTATACTTGCTCGAGTTCGGCTTACAGGACTGCGCAACCCAAGAGTAATCTATATATCTCGTGATCTCCTCAAATACGACAAATCACTCGCGCCAGGAGCACTCCCAAACTTCTTTTTGCTGGCACGGGTCCACGAATGAATGCCGCACCGAGCCATGGAATACGTGGAAGTAGCCCACCATGGCCGTCATGGTGGGCTACTTCCACGTAAACTAAATCCAGCCGTAAGTAATAGGCAGCTCGCTACATGGTACTTTATTATTCGCTTCTTGCCGATCCTCTGCTCATTAACCTGGTGTGTTTATTACAGTGCGCAGAGGCGGCGATTTGACAATTCAGTGCTGACCTTGACCTATCCGATAGGACCCACTCTGATTTAACTCGAGCAAATTCTCATTCGGAATCACTCAAGCTCCTGTCCAACACCCAACGTCTTTGGCTTTTATATATATATCATGGAGGTCAAGCGCTGTCGCTGCTGGAAGGAGTTGCAGAATATCCTGAGGACCAAAGTTTCATGACTTGATCCACGCCGAGGCAGCCCTCCTCGTGTTCGGAATCAGTATCGCAACTCACACTTTTTTCAGCTCCATTTCGTCGTCAGCTCTCTTCCCGATGCAAGGGAGCCTCTGAGTTTCGTCGTTCGTTCCCGCGAATACGCAAATGGTGTATGTGTCTTCCGTATGAACACCTCTCCGAACGTCAGATAATTAGAGGAAACGGTCGGTACATACATGGCGGCCCATTGTGGTCGATCCATCACGGATTGATTCTTACAGTCAATATCAACGCCCAAGTTCCTGTCTCCACACTGGGTCTTTCTGTGATTCTAAATCATGTTGGGGAGCGAAATTCTCCGGGACTACTAAGGGACTGATTCGGGAAACCAGGGTCTATAGGCTGCCATGTACCAATCATTCGTAAATAGCTGAACTGTACCTGCGCTCAGGCAAGGATTCGACTCGGACTCCAAATTCAAAATCCATGTCAGGCCATGTGCCATTGGAGTACCTGTTTTTTTCCCCCTGACCTCTGGGTTTCAGATCACGTTTCATTGCTGGACACCTACACCTTTCTGAGGAACTTGAAATGACTGATTCAAAACTCTCCGGAAATGGTAGCGTTCTCAGGGAGTCCCTGTATCATTCTTGCATCATGACACGGAACCAAACCCGAGTCACACAGGGAATTACAGCCGATGTCAGTACCGAGGGCGCGGATCGGAAATTTCTGTTTTGGGATGTTTCCAAAGAATTCCCTATATCTCTGTCAGTTCTTCACCGATGATAAGCCGGAAAATGGAACACTAGTGAAATAGGCGCAATTTTGCGATTTTATTATGTTCTACGCACATCAAAGGGGTAACATGAGTCCTGAATGGTTATCCATAGGCTTAACCCACGAAGGACCACAACGAGTCCGTCCGAATGGGATGACTGACCAGAACACAAATACTGGTTTAGCTCCTTAAACCAACAGATTTATTATATACTAGTCAATCTTCGAGATTAGGCTACAGTGGGGTCTACAAGGCAGGGAATATAAAATAGCATCCACTCTGAGGGCTCGTACCAAAAGACGGCTACGTTAAACCATGGGTTTAGCCATTTGTTGTGGGGACTTTGCGTAATTGACGTGGCGCGACGAGTCATGTGATGAGGTCGGCTCGGGACGGATTAACCGGCAACGGTTAATCCGGTCACTTACTAAACCGATCAATGTTATCAATCCCGATCGGGGTTCCTAATTGAGATCTGCGTTTAATGTGATATAACTCAGCAACCACTTGGCGGATTAGGACGGTTGGGGGCTCTATCGAAAGCTAGAGTCCTACGCTCTCTGAATCTGAAGGTCCTGTTCGGGGGACACCAAAGACGCGTTTTAACTAATAATCCAAAGTTAACATGCGGTGGATTAAAGGTTGGCGTGCAACGATCGGAAACGTAGGGGTAGATCAGTAGATCCTATACATAACGCGGACACATGCATACCTGACTAAGCTACCAGAACTAACACATGTATACCCGGTAGTGTAATCACCATAGTGTAAGAGTTTTAGTGTACAGTATATAAGGAGGACGGGTTTTAGCGGTACAGTACTGAATCGGGAGTCCCTGCTGGAGCCAGTACCTAAATGGTATCTGTCTCGTCTCAGGTCGTCCAAGTTCGGGGCTTGCTTCTTAAACCAATACTCTTAGAGTTTGTGTTTTAAGTTTCGAGTTTATTAAAGATTTGATTGTTGCCTTTGGATTAACATCCACTGTTGGATTTGAGTTTGGGATCGTCGGAATATTGGTCTTGTCAGAGCTATTGGTCTTGTCAGAGTTATTGGTCTTGTCAGAGTCATTGGGATTGTTGGATTTATTGGCTACCAGAACCAGTGTTGTTCTGTGTGCAAAGCTGAGAAGCTTGTATCTAAAACCCACTTGTAGAAAAGAGCATCCTTACCCAAGGATCTTAATTCTGCTAGTTTGCGCACTTTGGGGGAAAGCTCGGTTTAGAGTAATCCACAAAGCAACCAGCAACAGGAAAACTTAAACAGTGTTCCTTGGACCTTTCTTAAAGTGTCCTAAAGACTTGTAACTCGTTGGACATCATCTAGACGTTCAACAAGGAGGAAAGGAGATGTATTCAGTTGATAGTTGTGGTCTAATACATTATTCTACGGAATAAGTGTATTACTGCATTCTGTCCGTTGGGTTCGAGCTTACTAGTATACCTGTCGTAGATACCGAGCAACCCTTTCACCGATTCACATAAAAACTAAATAGATCTACTCAGCTAATTCATGCACAATTAGTGATAGAGAGGAACTTGCGAAAATATTACGTATTAGGTAATTTCTGTTTTGGGGCTGTTTTTGCACTGAATACCATCTAGCATGGTGAGAACATTTCCCAGTCACCTAGAATTTGGGAGGGACAACGTGTATATGTTATGAAACAAGTGATAGAGCCAGAACTATATGAAATGTCCAGATGAATGTGATCTTGGCAATATCTCTGAAAGCCAAAAACTGCCAAATATTTTCACTGGAGCTAGAAGGACTGTAACTAAATTATCCTCACTTCTGGCTCTATCACAGGTTTTGTCAGGTATGCATGTTGTCTCTCCCAAAATTCTAGGTCACTGGGACATGTTCTGGCCATGCTAGACGGTATTCAGTGCAAAAACAGCCCCAAAACAGAAATTACCTAATACATAATATTTTCGCAAGTTCCTCTCTATCACTAATTGTGCATGAATTAGCTGAGTAGATCTATTTAGTTTTTATGTGAATCGGTGAAGAACTGACAGAGATATAGGGAATTCTTTGGAAACATTCCAAAACAGAAATTTTCGATCCGCGCCCTCGGTACTGACATCAGCTGTAACAAGACCACGGTGGGATTCGGATTCCGGAAGGTAGGCGCCGAACTTTGACAAGGTCAATTACAAGCTAGACTAGAGTGTGCAAGGGCACGAATTATCCGTGAACCGGTGGGCGGATTCAGTACGTTGACACTGGGATGCAGCTTGTGGGGCAACATTCCCCGGGCAGCGTCCCAAACACGGTGCCCGGAGGGCTATTAACCGTGTCAGCACCTCACATATTGCCGGGAGAATGAAAACCAACCAGACTCGGATAAACTGTGGACAAATACCGCTGCACTTGACGCAAGTCGCGCAGCAAGCGCCCGGCAGAACTTCCGCAGTCTTGCCGAGGGGACTAAATATCCACAACGAAATGGTGATTAATATGTATTCGGTGACCAGAAGAGTTTATGCTGAGCGTACCAGTGTGTGGCAGGACAGAAGACCTTGGAGCAATCAATGGCCTTGGGAACAGCGCCGACTGCTTGAGAGGTGAAAAGGACAGAGGAGGACAGTAAGGGAGGCGAATTTGGCGTGCATGTTAACTGGTGAGGTGGGTGGGTGGCTACGTCTCATGACTCTCATCTTCATAATTTATACCTTGGCCAAGACCTTGGGGATTTCATTTGACAGACTTGACATTTACGGTATCGTCGCCCCGATCCATTTTGCGTCAGGAACCCGCGCAGGCATGACGGAACGAAGTGTATCAATACAATTGCCCTCAGCAGTCACATCTTGAATCATGGCAAGCGATGAATGAACAGCTTGCGCGACTAGAATCTCCGGGACTCAACTCTTTTTTTATGCGGGTTGCAAGAGGAGGTTAATGCACCGTTGATGGTACGCATCGCGCCCGCTGTCATCCTTTAGCCAAATTCAACGATGGGCAGCGATATCAATCCCGCATTGTTACAGAACCAAAAACCAAGTTGGCTTCGTCAAGTACTGTACTGACAGAGGGTCGTGAACTGAACATTTTTGGCCTAGGTGACGGTGACATTCCAATTTTGAGGCCCAAATAGGCCGAAAAATGTCAAAATTTCCGGTCCGGCATTTGCCGGACTACCATCTATGGTAGGTTTCCATGGTTGCGGAGGAATGAACACCCAAGAAAATGAACACCTTAGGTGACAGGTGACACCCCGTGAACATTAGTACAGTATTGGCCCTCGGGAAAGCGAAATTAAGTGAATGCGATTCTACATGCATTATGATCTAGGCTACCGTGCTTTTGGACTCTTTGGTATTGTCCGAAAGGATTGGAGCAACAAGTTGAACCCTCGCCCAGCACCAGCCTTTGACCAACCTCGCAAATTTCCACACGGTTTGCGGTCGGGCGATTCCTGTCCCTTTGTCGTGTATTCGCAAGGTTTCCGGTGTGGCCGAACAATGAATCATGTCATACAGACAGGTCATACGAATGAATTGTGGCATCCAGACAGGTCAGACACTGACAGGTGCCAGTCGAGGGGTGTTTCAACACTGCGCGCACGGGAATTCACATTTCGTCTTTTTTTTTTTTTTGACAGAACCACGCACTCTCATACGAGTTCCAAGACAATTATTGTCTGCTTCTCGACCGCAGACAATGTGTTATCATGAGCTGGTCTCCACGGTTGTGACTCAGCGGCACCGGTTTTGCGCCGGTTCAACCTCCACGGTACGAGTAGCTAGAAGAAATGAGCACTGCGTGCAAGTCAATCGGTCCAAGAGGCTGTTTTAGATCATCTTAGTCACTATTCCCCTGCCGCCAGTATTCCAATATCTTCAGTCTGAAGAGAACGGTCGTAGACGGCCCTGAACTCTTGACCTACAACAGTCCCATCCGGATCACTGATTTGTCTATCTCTACCTCAAATGCGGCTCAAATCTCCTAAACAAAGATACCACACAATGCCTTAAGATGTTAGAGACAAAGGGGCATTCAACAAGTCTTGGCTAAGATTTAGGAAGCAGTAGCAGAAAGCAGCAGGGTAAAGACAGAAAATCACTGCACTTCGGAGATGGAGGCAGAAGCATTCGATGCCTCCGCCTCACGTGCTGTCAGTGTTCTAAGATCTTTGGAATGCGGCCAAAACCAGGTCTGAGGGAATGAGAACCCATTGAAAGGCAAATTTTGAGGCCAACATGAAGGCGAGGAGGCGTCGCGAGGCCACAGAAAGTTCGGTAGGAAGCAGTAAAAGGCTGAATTAAGGTTGACAAAAGCAGATTCAGAATGAGTTCATTAAATGCAGGTAGCCAGGGACCTCAAGTGGTAGTGTGGTGCAATCAGGAAAATACCTGGGAATAGTGGGGACGGCGGAGGCGACGCGCTGGAAAAGAAGCCAATAATATTTCCCAAACGGGATACACGACTAATATATGACTCACCTCCGACGCGGAGGCGGACCTGTTGGGTGGGTTTTACTCCTACAAAAAAACCTACTTAACATGTCCCATACGTAATGAAAAGGTAAGTCCCCTAGGTGATTCAGCCCATATGAAAGCCTCGCGGCCCAGGAGCCGCTTGTTACCCTATTTATAAAATTAAGCACTCTGTCCGTCTGAAGCTTTTAATTTTCGCTATCAGCTCTCCGGCACCGCTTCCCGGACATTCTACGGTCTTCATCATTGATTCATTACCTTCAAATGAATGTTTTATCCTTGGGTTCAGGTGAAGTAGTAAGGCGCGAAACGCCCCACCACGCTCTTGTAGTTTATCAAATTACACGTTCATTCTTCAGAATGCGACCAAAGAGATACACACATTGACTCCCTGCAAGTACCTGAAAGATGAAGAAAAGAAGGTTCCCCAACAAATGCTGCACTTAGTAATCCAGCAATGGATCTTCAATGCCTGGACTAGGCTCGGTTTTTTTTTTTGCGCTGCGAACGAAGCAGTGCATCACTTTTCAAGTCAAAGACCGATATTGAACGTGAAACTCACAAAAGATCTTGAATCCTTGCAGAATTTACCATGCGTTCTCCACCACTGCTGCTGTGACTTGAAGGTAAGGATCAAACCGATGGACCATCCAGGTTCATTGCAAAATTGTTGCCTCAAGTAGAGTCCGGAAATGCAACAAGAGATTGTCGTTCTCCATTTCCACCGACAGTGGTTCAACCAAACCACCCTTTTGGTACGCGGTGTGAAAGATCTTTGCAGAGGGTACTGAAGAGTGCTTCCGGATTCTCAACCTCCACGGGGCCAAAGAGAACTGTTCCACAATCTTCGTCAAACCGGATGGCCGGTGTACCCATCTGCCTCGGCGTCGCATACGAAGAGGAAGGCGTGGACTCCTGTTCAGTAAGATCTTCAACAGACAGAGCCGTTGGGGTTGAGGTGTCGTATGCATCGAGCCGGCGCCACCAGAAACAACAGCGCTGCCAGAAACGTGCTGAACCGGGTGCCGCTCGATCCCACCGATCATGCCCGCCATCGTGTGAACGTCAGGTCGTTCGGAAGGTTCATACTGAAAGCACCTCTGAGCCAGGTTCCAGAGGGAATCTGGCATCGGATTTCCACCTTTATCGTGTGGCCTAGTCGGGTATGGGCGTTGTTGGCTTCGGACCTCGACAGTTTCAGAAATGGTTAAGACAATCCTCATGTCGGTGAAAATATGGCTGAATGGGATTTTGCCCTCTGACCAGATCTTGAAAGAGTGAAGTGAGTTGTGCTTGCGGAATCATAGGGGCCGACGAACCTCGCAGCAAACACATCCAAAGGCCCAAACATCAGATTCCCGTGTGCGTCGAAAGGATGGTCAGGCGTCGGGGCAATTAATTCTGGTGCCATCCACGTGTCGAACCACCACGCGGGGAGATTTGATCGAGTGGTCTAAGTGTATAAACCCGGCCAATCCAAAATCTGATATACGTGCCCGCCCGTCTTTGTTCATCAGGATATTGCGCTGGTAATGCTGGGTTAAAATAATGCCGTTATAGGATAATTCCACGTACGCCGCACAAGTCCCCATGGACAACATCGAGGTTATGAAGATACGTCAAGCCTCGGATGATATCGTTCAACTATTTGGTTCAATCAGAGCAAGGGAACGGATTCTACTAAATACAACATACCAGGTCACCCGCATACGGTGAGGAGGGCGAATTTTCACGCATGTATGTCAAGACACTTCCGAGAGCATCCAGGGCGAAACCAGAGCCCTGGATGGGGGCGAAAATGTCGTAGAGTCAATGCCTAGCAGGGGAACGACATTGGGGTCTGCATACCGGAGAGATGAGGAGTTTGATCAAGCCAGGTATTAATAATGGACTCAACGCTTCAAGGAGTGCCAAACCAAAGCCTCTCTCATGAATTTTTGATTGAGAGCGCGGTGGTTCCGGTCGGTTTGATGTTCAAAGATCTTGAGCACCTTCAAAGCCACTTCAACCTGTTTCCCGTGGGTCCTGGTATCTGGCGTGGTACACGTCTGAGAATCCTCCGTGCTTTACTGGATGGTCACTGAGTAAAATAACACCATTGACGACGGTATCGGCTGGAAGTTGGTCCAGATAGGCACTCAACCAGCTGAGGAAATGCCAAATATTGGATTGAACCTCGAAGTCATTCGCGTTGGAGTTATTGGACACCCCATATCGAGTGATCTGATCCGATATAAGCAAGTAAAGAAAATTGTCGGTCGTTCACCCACATGGCTTGTCAGGTTCATCACCGCAAGGACATGTTCTCGGGCAGGAAAGGAAAATCAGTCTTGTAGGAATTGCACTCGAAGAGCCGCTGGAGCATTTCAGCAATTTTGGTGTTGTCCTTGACCAGCCTCCTATTGATTTGAGTGTGGCTTATGACTTGGAACTTGTACAATAGCTGGGACTATGAGTTAAGGAACGAACCCACGGTACAGGATGGATTTTACCTCGAGAAGATGTTGTCGCACCAGGAACATTTTATAAAGGTGCAAAAGTATTGATGCTGTGAAGCTCGTCGTGTCATCATCATAGGTGTTACTATCAATCGGTTCGTCAAAGAGCAGGGCGACGTCAGCCAAAGTACTCTGAGGACTGGCAAATGGATGAGTTCCCCAGTGTCCGAGATGAATTTGCACACACCTTTGTGGCTCCCGGTCTCCGCCACAGTGAATGTCGTCCAATAATAGCAGAAAGAGACTCTAAGGAACATTAGAATGCAGCTGGCAGAGTCGGCATCATGCGCACCTCGTAAAACATAGGCGGTGAAGGATACCTTCCCGAATATATGATCGACCCGGTGGCCGAGCAGTTCGGCACGTACATGGTGCACACATTTTCCATGATAACGCTGGGGGAGTCAGACAGATGACGGAGAACTTGAGGCTTGGTGATCACCACCACCCCAATCCATGGGTAAAAATCCCTGAGCATTTCAATTGTCTCGTACAGTGGGTAGGCCTGCTCCACGTTTCGGACTCCGTGGACAATGAGAGTGATACGACGTAGTTCTGGAGGCAAAGTGGTCTCCTCGCCACTATGCCGGAAGGTTAGTTTCTTCCGTTTCAACACCGTTTCCAGTGGGACACCCAGAAGTTGGTTGATAAATGTCTGATAAGAGTAAATACAGAGCTATGGGCGTAACGGGAAACTCACCTTGGAGTCCCACTCGCCATCCAGCCACGGCGAAACCTCCCACCCACCGCCGTCTCCGAAGGCAGTCGGTCGTACGGGAAATGATCGAAAATAATCCGCGAACGGGACAGGGGGTCCCTTCCGATCTCTGCTCTGTACTCAGGAAATGCTGCCACCAGCGCGAATTAGAGGCCAAAACACAGTATCAGTTCGACTGACATCAACAAGGATGTTTCATGCTTTGAATCACTCTCGGTGGACGAGAGAGACTCATATACCGTACAAGCGAGTTCGGCATGGTGTTCCCTTTCCTCGTTGTAATCCACAATGATTTTCCGATGTGCGAGCCCGAGAACATGCGCGACCAATGGATGATGTTCTCATTGAATTCTGGCCGGTTTAATGACAGGCAAAGTGGACCGGTCGAATCTGCGAGCGAGGTACCCATTTCCAGACCCTGATCATCTGGAAGAGAAATATACACTGCTTGAGGGCGCCTGAACCAAGATAATATCTGTCGTAGTCTGGGGAAGATTCGGGGCCTAGCGTTGGCGCTGCTCTGGGATACTGAGTCGGCCGTCACAAAATATTCCGCGGCCTGAGTGACTGGATTTCAGCGCAATCAATGCAATGACCCAAGGTACGGATGAGATAAAATCGAACCCATCATGTCTCTCATGTACTGCCGAAATTGGTCTCTGAAGCAAAGTTCGAGGGCGCACAGAATAAAGTTGTGGATCGGGGAGGCGTAAGTCTACAACGTCCTTCTCAGTGATGGGACGGCAATCATGAGACTGGATTACAATAATGCGTTCAAGCATATTGAATTCGATATCGGTCCAGTAAATGACTCTTGGGAGAAAGGTTCATAAATCACTCATGAGGGCGATGAATCTACTCACCGCAGGATGTCAAGGAGCACCAGAAGCTAGACGGGAACCTTAGAGTGCGGGGAAGAAGGAACTTGGAGTATACTCACACAGTAGCAGCAAAGCAGCCGATAGTACTCCATCTTTGCGAAGGAACTGCCTTCACCTGGATCAACGACCAGCTGCACCACCCTTGCGAAACAAACCAAGAGACCTTTGTGAGAGTTAATCGCTGAAAGCCGTGATCTCGAACTTGAGCTCACTAGTGACGAACAGTCCAGACCACGACTTGAAGTACCGGATACCACCTGGAACTTCAAGGCACTCGACTTCACCGCACTCGGCGGTTGCGCCGAGTACGCACAGCAACGCCAAAATACCGCGTTGCAGTATGCACTGAAAATACGAAGTGGCTCGTTCGCCGCCGCGTATCAGTTTCACCAGTGCAGTACCAATACCGATGAGTGCCAACAATGTGGACACAGATGCGGCGAGAGCCCATGTTTTTGCCATACCAGCAAAGGATGCGTTCCGAGACCATGCCAGAGGACGAGTTCTGTGGGGAGAAGACGTCGCGGGGACGTAGCACTTATATCTGAGCGGCAATCTCTATCGATCAAGGCTCCCACGTAAAACATGCAGTATCACTGTCATGGTGAGAGATTGACGCTTGCTTTGTATGTATAGCGCTTATGTACGGAGGTGCTTGGGGTGAGTGCCACCGATGTGGACACAGTTGCGGCGAGCGCGCATTGTTTGCCATACCCACGAAGGATGTGTTCCGAGACCATGCAGAGTCTGTGCCTTGAGGCCGAAGCGGACCTAATTAGCCCTTATATCTACCGTTTCCAGTGGGAACCTATCGGCGGCCCGTCGGATCTTCGATATAAAAATAGCACGATAAGCATCAGCGACCAGTGGAAATTCCTGAGGATGTACCAAACGCGGCAGTGCGACACACCTCAGATGCGACACACTGTCCTCAAATGCGGCACATGTCCCATCAATGTGTCGCACTTGTTTTCGGTGCACTATCAGATGCCGAAACCGCTTGATCGGCCATCAAATACACTTGTTTTCTTACATTACAATATACCCTCACCCTCACCCTAACCACTAACCCTAACTCTAACATCTAACCCTAACCTCTAACCTCCAACCTCTAACCCAAACCTCTAACCTCTAACCGCTAACCCAAACCGCTAACTCGAACCGCTAACCGGCCGCTTCGCGGCCAGGGTTTGCCGGGACATAACGGTTTGATGGCCATTTGATGGAAGCCTTGGCTCGGCGCCATGAGTGTCGCTGATGGCTGACAGTGTGCCGCATTTCAGCTTGATTTGATCACGGTGTGTCGCATTTGAAGTGTGTCGCACTGCCGCATCTGGTGTATCCCGGAAATTCCTCCTAAGCCGCTTTTTTTGAGGCAACACCATCCAATATTCGAAGGGGCCAGCCCTTAAATATTACTTGCGTGAGGAAGTCGGCATTTGAAGCAAAAACATCCACGGCAGACTGAGATGTAGTTAGTACCCGATCAATCAAGGGCGGCCCATACCAACGTGTCTAGTTCAATTGTGATTGTCATGGCGAGAGAGAGCTGGCTTTTTACGTATAGCGCTTATGTACATAGGTTATTTTCAGTCCGCTTCGTCGTCTGGATTTGATCCCCAGGTTCTCTTCACCCATCATGGTCCCGGAGTATGTCCTTCGCCGGTACAGCAAAGCATGGGCACCCAACGCAGCAGTGTCCGTGCTGTGGGTGCCGCTCAATGCCTGGACTCTCGCGAACAAAATGCTAGCGCCAGCCCTCCGGAAAACGAGTTTGATAATCGTCATGTCTCTCTTCATATTTTTCGTCGTACATAGTGAGCGCGAAGTTCTGGATCATAACTTATGAATTAACCGCAATGATCAGACATTTGCTTGCTTATCCTGAGGGGGCATCAGGTTTGGCGATATGTTCAAGGCACGGCTTTCTCAAAGTCCGAGTACTATTGGCTGCTTTACGGCTGCTGTGTGAGCATGACCCAACGTTGCCGCTTGACCACATTGTGACGCTTTAAACAAGTTTTTGGTGGTTCTTGATGTCGTGTGGTGCGTCCCTTCCGTCCGATTGAGCCATTCTGAGCTTGTCTGTGCAGGGTAGTTTACTGGGCCGATCTCGAACTCAATATGTTTGAACGAATAATTGTAATTTCCTCACATCATTATCGCCGGGCCAATAATGAGATAATAAATTTGCGTCCCAGATTTACGGCTTCCTTGTCCACAACTTCCTGTACTTCGCTCTCGAAATTTGGGTGATGGACGAGTTTCGGGAGTACATGGGAGACATTATGGGTTCGTGTGATCTAAGTTACACCTTGGCTCGTTGTACTCATTGCCCTGACATAGTCATTCGGGCTGCAGATTACTTCGTCACAGCCGATTCCGTATCGCAGATTAGTACCTGGACACTAATCCTCCGGAAAATAGGGCGGGTGCTATGTTGGTTTAGGCGTCCTCAAGGGGGATATATTGCTCTTCCGAATGATCAGGCACTAGAAATGGATCCCTCACTCGTGGCTTCAACAGGTTCACCCTCCTTTTCGTTCAACTCAACCCAGAATTGAAGGAGAATATCATCCATTGGTATCGCATGTCTTCGAACTCGCACACCAGTAAACCGCTCTGGGTGACCACACATAAAACGATTGGTGTACTGGATTTTCCCGGATGGCGGCCGAGTGTCTGTCGTCCAACGATGGTGATTCAAGGTCTGGCGTCACCTTTTGATGTCAGCCAAACTCACACGTGTTTTGGCCTGTAATTCGTGGTCTCATGTCTGCTTCTCCGGAGTACACACGCGAGATTGGAAGGAACCCACCTCCCCCATTCGATGATTACTTCAATTGGCTCGTTGACCGTTTTGATCGCCGTGGGGACGTGCGGCCGTTCCTAGACGATGACAATCCCGAAGTAAGTTACCTGTTTATTTCAGAGTTTCGTATATGTTGAATCCATCATTTTGCTGGCCAGTCAATTATCGCCCGACTCTTCCGCTCTCCTCTCGAAGCAGTTTACGGAAGTCTCACAGACACCTCCGGCAGTACAGACGCGGAGAATGCTGTGGCAGGAGCCCCACCACACTAGTCATCCATGTGTCCGGAACACGGTACAATCCAACGAACTATATGAGACGATCAGAAGCCTTGAATGCGGGCTTAGAGAACGCTGTACATGGATTCGCATAGTGATTATCAGCCGCCCGGAACTCCTCCGTCGCGTCTCTGACGCTGACCCGGAAATCATGAACCATGTGTGCACCATGTACGTGCCAGACACCGGGCCAATCATATATTCGGGAAAGTCTTCTTCGCCACCGCTGTTGAATGAGGTATGGACCAATTTGCCCGGAAAGCTCTACTCTTATCCTCATTTAGAATCTCTTTTTGTTACTGTTGGATGGTATCCACCGTAGTGGCGGCAGCGAGGCTGAGAGGTAGGCACATTTCAAACCAGAGGCACAGCTCATCGAGTTGCACAGGATACAGAGCAGTTTGGCCGACCTCAAAATTCTCTCTGGAAGGGAACGGAGCGACGACGATGATGGCACGAGCAACTCCGCAGGTTCAATATTTTTCCAGCTGTTTGAAGCGTCCGGGATGCGGAAACGGATTCTCGAGGTAAAAACTGCCTCTGTTCACTCTTCCAATCGCTGACTAGCCCAGTTGCTGTCCAGGATCCAGGTCATAAGCCGCTCTCAAATCAACAGTAGCCTAGGCGAGGACAACACCAAAATTGCTGAAACGCTCCAGCGCCTTTTCGAGCTTGACTCTTACAAAAAGGATGTTCCATCCCTACCTAAAGACCATGCCCGTGCGGTCATGAATTTGACGAATCATGTGGGTAGATAACAATACCATGCTCTACGTACTTATCACCCGTCAGATGCTGGAATATGGGGTGCCCGATAATGCTGATTTAAGAGACCCCAAAGGCTTTATTCTTCGTGCCCGACGTTTCCTCACATGGCTGGCTGCATATCTAGAAGAACTTCCCAACGATCTGGTTGTCAACGGCGTGGTTCTACAGAGTGAACATGCCGTGATTCATGGCGGGTTCTCGAATGTTTATCGTGGCAGATTTACGGACACGAATGAGATCCAGGTTGAAATTGCTTTGAAGGTCCTCAAAATATTTGAAGACCAATCCCACGAAACCCGTCGGCTGCTCAATCAGAAATTCATGAAGGAAGCTTTGATTTGGCATTCCTTGAAGCGTTGAGTCCACTCTGCACTATAATGTACGGTTAAATTCGATCCTTATTCCCACTATGCAGACACAAATATTGTACCGTTTCTGGGTGTGGATTCATCGCCTACACCGCGGGGAGCACATCCAGCCACAATGCCCAACAATCATCAACGGACACAACCGTTGAATTTCTCAACACTCAACTATCTGTACCTTTGCTTCGCGCTTCTGCGAAGGGAAAGGGCAAGCAACCGATCCGCTTAGAAGAACACTATGGAACAGTTCGTCTCGGGCCCTTCCAGGTGGTTCACAATCCAGAAGAAAAGTTCAGTACGCTCTTCAAAAGCCTTTCGCAGGTTGTCCGCAAGGATGTTTTGGTTGAACCACTATTGGTTCACCAAGATGATGACCATCTGTCATTGAGGTTCCGGAATGTGCTGGAGGCGAACAATTTTGCGATGACCTGGATGGTCCATCGCTTTGACCCTTATCGTCAGGTCACCGCAGCGGTAGTGGAGAGCTAATGAACTACAGCTAAAGACTTCGAGATTCGTGAGTATTTCGGTATCCTAATGAGTCTCAAGTAAAAATGATGCTGTCCGTGTTTCGCAGGCGCAAACAAAAAGCAGGCGTAGTCGACTGGAGGGCGAATAATAATCATACCAGTATAATAGAACTGATTGAGAGATTCATTGGATATTTAATGGGCCCTGACACCACCTTCGAATTGTTGGAGTATACTTCACTGTATGGATTTTTCAACTATGATACTTGGCGGCATCGCCGGCGGCGTCATCGGTGGAATGGTGTTGTTAGGGGTTTTGCCGTCCTCGCCTTCTACTACAAGCGGCACCGCCGCGGTGCTGATGATCATACCTCAGCCAACCCATACCCTATAAGTATCATCGTCCTGGAGTTCGTCGCCGGCGCTCATCGGGATGATGCGCCCCCGCCCCACTACAGAAGATAGCGTGCACCCAGCCCTCCGGCAGCGACGGCCACAGACCCTCTCTTGGAGGAGTTGCAGCGCCTACGCGAGGAGCTGACGGCAGAGCGCAGGCGCCTAGATGCACCGCCGAGTTATATCTACCATCCTTATTGGAGACGAGAAAAATTTACATAGACACGTCGGACGGAACAAATTTCTTTTGTAAAAAGCAGGTGCGAATGCTGAAGTTGGGATCAGTGTGGCAGCACCGCATGTTCATTTTGCCGCCGGCTCGAAAATGTTCAATAGTGTTCGCGGGCCTGTGAGTCGCACCACAAGAGTTGTTCGACTAACCTGAATGACCGATCTTGTTAATACCCAGATCCTCCAAGGATCCTCGAGGCGAGAGTTTAATTAGGTTCAACATCAGTAAAACAACAGCTTTGTCTTTTGCATCTTTGGCGTCTTTGGAGAGACGTCAGAGACGCAAAAGACGGAATTTTTCCAAAGACGGATGTCTTTAGCTAAGTAGGTCCCCTTGTCTCCCCTAAGACAGACGTCTTTGCAAAGACTGCAAAGATGCGACATGTCTTTCTAGAGAATCCACTCGAAGATCTCAGCTGATCCGTTCAAAGCACATAAAGAACAATGCAAAAATATGTATATTTCGGGATCTAAGTACCGCCACCAAAGTAAGTTAAGATGCATCGGCAGACGCACCGCCGGCGTAGTCTGTGAGGTGGTTCAGCAAGACCAGAGTACCTGCGGACGCAAATTGAGCTGAAACACAGGTGAGCAGTTGACCAAACTACCGAAAGGACATCCAAGGTCAGCACGGCAATTGGGCCGACTAAAAACGCGGGCTTGTATTGACTCTCCCAGGTGTATGCGTCAACTTTGAGTAAGCTTGACATGAATATTACTGCAGATCGGAGTTTTGAAGGATCCCAAGAACTTGAAAGGGCTTGATAGGCCGAACGCGAGCTTGAGGAACACGACTTGACGAACATGGCCTTGAAGTACTTTGAGGACTTGAGCAGGGAGAAGCAGCAGCAGGAAAAAGGGCTTGAGGAGGCAGAGACTGGGCTTGAGCAAGTCGATGTTAGGCTTGAGGCGAGGGACGCTGTGAGGAGCTGTAACGGGGAGTGATGCGGGGCTGTTGGGTGTGGAGTAGGTAGGTGAACACCGCCAAACACGAGCAGCGCAGGTGGCGGTAGAAGTGTACAATGGGCCGACGAGGGAGGAAGACGGGGAGAAGATGGAGGGAGAGTTGTCTCGGTAACTCAGACGTTCTGGTGCACTCCCTAGCGGACCGCATGATCTGCCACCATGACATTGACAGTTCGGCGAAAAAGGATAGGTGAAAGTTTTTTTTTTTTTTTTTGGAGTGTTTGGGATAATGAGACTTGGTCTGCAGAAGCATTCGAAGCTCATCCGCTGGGTTGCTGGGTATTAGCCAGTCGGTGCCAGTGAAATTTGTCCAGGAGGAAATGCCGTTACGCACATATATTTTAAACCATGTGGGACTCTGGCCCGAAAGTTTATCCTTTGAACGTCTGGGGCTATCAGAGGGCTTTACCCCCCGTCGTGACATTGCCCTTTTCATGTCCTTCCCCCACCCTTATACCCAAGCTGCTGACTAAATCGACTTTTTGTCGTCCTGGGATGGATTCCTCCATTTTTCTAAATTTTTTACTAACTCTGTGTCTTGCTGTGGGCGTTGCAAAATGGACTGTTTTACCGGCAGTTCTGGCTGTTCAAGTTGAATTTGAGCTCCTTTCAAGCGGAAAAAACATGGCATGGCATTTAATAGATGGTGTTGACGTTCTTGAGACATTTTGGGCCTCGTTTGAGCGTCTTAGTGTGTGCGCGAGACAAGAAAGGAAGAATGCTATGCTCAGAAGGCAAAGGCGTCAGGACCTAACATGCCCAATCACACTTCTCAATTGACGACGATCTTGCCTAGCCTTCCTGCCCGCCCCGGTACCTCCCTCCGCGTCCTGCGGACCAGCTAGCTCCGCTATCAGATCCCGGGCATGTCCTCTTCAGCGCACTGTCTGCTTGGGCGCCAACTTTGCGCAATACGACCCAGAGTTTGGCGCGCGGTCCCCCTCCAGACTTGTACCGCTCGGACCCGCACTCCCGGCAGCGGTAGCGACTCTTGTACGTCACGCGTTCATCCCCGCCATGTACCGCTTAGACTGCTCGCCCGTCCCTCGCACGCCATGCTCCCGCCGCAGCTTTCGCCGTCCACCAATCCCGCGCCACCACCCGAAAGTGAATTCGACCACGGGTTTGGTGGATATCGGACCCAGAATACGCTGGCGACTCGCCCTTCCCCCTCCCCTCCCCTACCTCAATCCCCGCACCCACCCCGCCTCAATCCTCCTAGCCCACCGGAACGCGAATGCGAGCGAACGCATTCATTCCATGGCGCAAACTCCTCGGACGCGCGCCTGACGCTCGTCGTGCGCGGGCTAGACAGGAAGACGCGCGCTTGAGGGGAAGTGGAGGCGCGCGCGAGGTGTACTTGCGTGTCCCTATGTGCGCTCTACCTGCGCCTGCGTGGTGCGCATCCGCATCATTTGCGTTGTCTGAGCGGGCAGAACTGGAGACGCGGCTGGGCCGAATGCGATGGCGGAGGCGGTGCCCCTCGTGCGTCGTGCGCTGCCTGCCGCTTGCAGCGCCTGTCGCGCGGAGTCGTGAGTGGATAGAAAAGAAAGATGGAGAAGGAGGACGGAGGACAGAAGGTATCGCTGCATCGTGCATCGCTCATCGCGCGTGCGGCTTCCGGAAGTGGGGTACATCGCGAATCGAGCGTCGAGGGAGGGCGCGCCGATTGGATTGGCTCGCTGGCAGTGCGGTCGATGCCTACCGGGATTTCGAGGCCAGGGTCCGCAGGCGGTCACAAATCTGGAGAGCCGTGCGGTCCCCATGCAGCGGGCACCGTGGACATGGATACGCAGGGAGGAATGGTGGCGCGCGGGTATGATGCGTCGCCCGCGGCACAGGAGCCACAATACACTCATTCCAGCGCACCGCCCGTTCTCTTCTCCAAGCGCTTCCGCCCAAGTCTCCGCACTCACGACTTGTTCTTGCGGCGCGTGATCGTTCACCCATAATTTCACGTCTCCCGCCCGCCCGCCTGCCTTCTCGCCTCCAGGCCCCTTGTACGCCGATCGGCTTCCAATATAGGCTCGACCGTGACCCGATTTCACTCACCCCTCCGCGTCCACCACCTGAACATCTTCCCACCTGTTCCTCTCCGGAGGCGGACTCTTCTTCCGTTCTCTCACCTCCCTTGCCCCTCCCGTCCCCGCTTATCTGTGGCGTGGGTCGTTCTGTCCACTTGCGTTGCAGGTCGGGAGGTGGATTCGGTGGCGGTGCTACGTCCTCGATTTCCTTTTTCGGGCTCTGTCTTTTTTGTTACGATATATCCGACCTACAATATTCCGCCCGTGTATCATCCTGTATCAATCCATCCTCTTTTTTTTTCGTGCTGAATAGACCTAGAATCCGCTTTGCGAACGATTTGCACGCCGGATGGTTTGCGTCTTAGGAGGGAGTTGGCGCGACGTTGGCGAGATCCCTCGCGTTGACCATCCATTCTCGATAAGGTCTCTACGCTTGGGATTTATCCATCCCGGATCGATGTCGGTATACTTGGCTGCTGGGCTATCTTAAATCTGGGTGACGAGACCGTTAATAAGTAATGGCTGTGTATACTTGCTCGAGTTCAGCTTACAGGACTGCGCAACCCAAGAGCAATCTATCTCGTGATCTCCTCAAATACGACAAATCACTCGCGCCAGGAGCGCTCCCAAACTTCTTTTTTGCGGGCACGGGTCCACGAATGAATGCCGCACCGACACCGAGCCATGGAATGACGCGTCATGGTGGGCTATTTCCACGTAAACTAAATTCAGCCGTAAGTAGGCAGCTCGCTACATGGTACTTTATTATACGCTTCTTGCAGATCCTCCGCGCATGAAAATGGTGTGTTTATTACAGCGCGCACCTTTGAAGGGAGGCGGCGGCGATTTGACAGTTTGGTGCTGACTTCGACCTATCGGACCCACTCCGATTTAACTCGAGCAAATTCTCATTCGGAATCACTCAAGCTACTGTCCAACACCCAACGTCTTCGGCTTTTATATCATGGAGGTCAAGCGCTGTCGCTGCTGGAAGGAGTTGCAGAATATCCTGAAGACCAAAGTTTCATGACTTGACCCACGCCAAGGCAGCAGCCCTCCTCGTTTCGGAATCAGTATCGCAACTCACGCCTTTTTCAGCTCCATTTCGCCCTCTCTTCCCGATGCAAGGGAGCCTCTGAGTTTCGTCGTTCTAGCGAATACGCAAATGGTGTATGTGTATTCTGGATGAAAACCTTCCGAACGTCAAAGATAATTAGAGTAAACGGTCGGTACATGACGGAACATTGTAGTTGATCCATCACGGATTGATTCTTACGGTCAACATCAACGCCCAAGTTCCTGCCTCCACACTGGGTCTTTCTGTGATTCTACATCATGTTGGGGAGCAAAGTTCTCCGGGACTACTACTTGTCATCACACAAAGTAGCCGGAAATGCGTGGTTTACGGTCACAGTGTGTAGAGTACTCTATTTCTTCATTTGAAAATGACAGGGCATCTTATATCCATCTCCGATGCATTTCTGAGCCACTATCCCTGCCCCCTCCCAGGCTAAATTCTTAGTGATCAAAAAATGCACTTTCACACGGTTTGTGATTATTGCAATCACTCCAATGCACAGACCACTAGGTTAGCCCTGCATAAGCCACAGAAAATGTTAATTTATCCATCCCAGCATTTGTTGGGGTCAATCCACCGTTCTGAGCTTTTGCTGACCATCTTTTTGGGAGGATGATCAGATCTCGTAATTGCAGATGGCACAACTGATCCTTTCACGCTTCTTAACTGCACCAACGATCCGAGTCATGTCAAGTAAGTTATGTTGTAGACTCGTAATATCGGTGGGCATCTAGTGATAGCAGTTTATTGATTTTGGTGCACACAATATGGTGTAATAACCCGATTTCCGGTTACTTTGTGTCATGACGAGTAAGGCTGATGCTCCGACTGATTCAGGAAACCAGGGTCTATCGGCTGCCATGTACCAATCATTCGTAAAATAGCTAAACTGTATCTGCGCTCAGGCAAGGGTTCGACTCGGACTCCTTCAAAATCCATGCCAGGCCCTGTGCCATTGGAGTACCTGTTTTTTTTTCTCCCTGACCTCTGGGTTTCAGATCACGTTTCATTGCTGGACACCTTTCTGAGGAACTTGAAATGACTGATTCAAAACTCTCCGGAAATGGTAGCATTCTCAGGGAGCCCTTGTATCACTCTTACATGACGCGGAACTAAACCGAGCCACACAGGGAATTAACAAAACCACGGTGGGGTGGGATTCGGATTCCGGAAGGTAGCCTGCGACGAACGGCAAACCAACTTGACAAGGTCAATTACAAGCTAGACTAGAGTGCGCAAGGGCACGAATTATCCGTGAACCAGTAAGCGGATTCAGTACGTTGACACTGGGATGCAGCTTGTGGGGCAACATTCCCCGGGCAGCGTCCCAAACACGGTGCCCGGAGGGCTATTAACCGTGTCAGCGCCTCACATATTGCCGGGAGAATGAAAACCAACCAGACTCGGATAAACTGTGGACAAATACCGCTGCACTTGACACAAGTCGCGCAGCAAGCGCCCGGCAGAACTTCCGCAGTCTTGCCGAGGGGACTAGATATCCACAACGAAATGGCGATTAATATGTATTCGGTGACAGGAAGTGTTTATGCTGAGCGTACCAGTGTGTGGCAGGACAGAGGACCTTGGAGCAGTCAATGGCCTTGGGAACAGCGCCGACTGCTTGAGAGGTGAAAAGGACAGAGAGGAGGACAGTAAGAGAGGCAAATTTGGCGTGCATGTTGACTGGTGGGGTGGGCGGCCGAGCGCGAGTGTCGTCTCATGACTCTCATCTTCATAATTTATACCTTGGCCAAGACCTTGGGGATTTCATTGACAGACTTGACATTTACGGTATCGTCACCCCGGTCTATTTTGCCTCAGGAACCCGCGCAGGCATTACGGAACGAAGTGTATCAATACAATTGCGCTCAGCAGTCACATCTTGAATCATGGCAAGCGATGAATGAACAGCTTGCATGACTAGGATCTCCGAGACCCAACTCTTTTTTTATGCGGGTTGCAAGAGGAGGTAAATGCACCGTTGATGGTACGCATCGCGCCCGCTGTCGTCCTTTAGCCAAATTCAACGATGGGCAGCGATATTAATCCCGCATTGTTACGGAACCAAAACCAAGTTGGCTTCGTCAGCTACCAGTATTGGCCCTCGGGGAATGCGAAATTAAGTGAATGCGATTCTACATGCGTTGGTGTTGCATTATGATCTAGGTTACCGTGCTTTGGTATTGTCCGAAAGGATCGGAGCAACAAGTTGAACCCTCGCCCAGCGCCAGCCTTTGGCCAGCCTCGCAAATCATGGTTTGTGTCCCCTTGCGGTCGGGCGATTCCTGTCCCTTTGTCGTGTATTCGCAAGGTTTCCGTTGTGGCCGAACAATGAATTATGTCATACAGACAGGTAGACGAATGAATTGTGGCATACAGACAGGTCAGACACTGACAGGTGCCAGTCGAGGGGTGTTTCAATACTGCGCGCACGGGAATTCAACATTTTTTTCTTTCTTTTGAACAGACCCACGCACTCTCATACGAGTTCCAAGACAATTATTGTCTGCTTCTCGACCGCAGACAATGTGTTATCATGAGCTGGTCTTGACGGTTGTGACTCAGGCAGCACCGGTTTTGCGCCAGTTCAACCTCCACGGTACGAGTAGCTAGAAGAGAATGAGCACTGCGTGCAAGTCAATCGGTCCCAAGAGGCTGTTTAGATCATCTCTAGTCACTATTCCCCTGCCGCTAGTGTTCCAATATCTTCAGTCTGAAGAGAACGGTCGTAGACGGCCCTGAACTCTTGACCTACAACAGTCCCATCCGGATCACTGATTTGTCTATCTCTACCTCAAATGCGGCTCAAATCTCCTAAACAAAGATACCACACAATGCCTTAAGATGTTAGAGACAAAGGGCATTCAACAAGTCTTGGCTAAAGATTTAGGGAAGCAGTAGCAGAAAGCAGCAGGGTAAAGACAGAAAATCACTGCACTTCGGAGATGGAGGCAGAAGCGTTCGATGCCTCCGCCTCACGTGCTGTCAGTGTTCTAAGACCTTTGGAATGCGGCCAAACCAGGCCTGAGGGAATGAGAACCCATCGAAAGGCAAAATTTTGAGGCCAACATGAAGGGCCGAGGAGGCGTCGGCGAGGCCACAGAAAGTTCGGTAGGAAGCAGTAAAAGGCTGAATTAAGGTTGACAAAAGCAGATTCAGAATGAGTTCATTAAATGCAGGTAGCCAGGGGACCTCAAGTGGTAGTGTGGTGCAATCAGGAAAATACCTGGGAATAGTGGGGACGGCGGAGGCGACGCGCTGGAAAAGAAGCCAATAATATTTCCCAAACGGGATACACGACTAATATATGACTCACCTCCGACGCGGAGGCGGACCTGTTGGGTGGGTTTTACTCCTACAAAAAAACCTACTTAACATGTCCCATACGTAATGAAAAGGTAAGTCCCCTAGGTGATTCAGCCCATATGAAAGCCTCGCGGCCCAGGAGCCGCTTGTTACCCTATTTATAGAATTAAGCACTCTGTCCGCCTGAAACTTTTAATCTTCGCCATCAGCTCTCCGGCACCGCTTCCCGGGACATTCTACGGTCTTCAGCATTGATTCATTACCTTCAAATGAATGTTTTATTCTTGGGTTCAGGTGAAGTAGTAGGGCGCGAAGCGCCCCACCACGCTCTTGTAGTTTATCAAATTACACGTTCATTCTTCAGAATGCGACCAAAGAGATACACGACATTGATTCCCTGCAAGTACCTGAAAGATGAAGAAAGGAAGGTTCCCCAACAAATGCTGCATTTAGTAATCCAGCAATGGATTCTTCAATGCCTGGACTAGGCTCGGTTTTTTTTGCGCTGCGAACGAAGGCAGTGCATCACTTGTCAAGTCAAAGACCGATATTGAACGTGAAACTCACAAAAGATCTTGAGTCCTTGGCAGAATTTACCATGCGTTCTCCACCACTGCTGCTGTGACTTGAAGGTAAGGATCAAACCGATGGACCATCCAGGTCATTGCAAAATTGTTTGCCTCAAGTAGAGTCCGGAAATGCAACAGGAGATTGTCGTTCTCCATTTCCACCGACAGTGGTTCAACCAAACCACCCTTTGGTACGCGGTGTGAAAGATCTTTGCAGAGGGTACTGAAGAGTGCTTCCGGATTCTCAACCTCCACGGGGCCAAAGAGAACTGTTCCACAATCTTCGTCAAACCGGATGGCCGGTGTACCCATCTGCCTCGGCGTCGCATACGAAGAGGAAGGCGTGGGCTCCTGTTCAGTAAGATCTTGAACAGACAGAGCCGTTGGGGGTTGAGGTGTCGTATGCATCGAGCCGGCGCCACCAGAAACAACAGCGCTGCCAGAAACGTGCTGAACCGGGTGCCGCTCGATCCCACCGATCATGCCCGCCATCGTGTGAACGTCAGGTCGTTCGGAAGGTTCATACTGAAAGCACCTCTGAGCCAGGTTCCAGAGGGAATCTGGCATCGGATTTCCACCTTTATCGTGTGGCCTAGTCGGGTATGGGCCTAGTCGGGTATGGGCGTTGTTGGCTTCGGACCTCGACAGTTTCAGAAATGATTAAGACAATCCTCATGTTGGTGAGAATATGGCTGAATGGGATTTTGCCCTCTGACCAGATCTTGAAAGAGTGAAGTAAGTTGTGCTCGCGGAATCATAGAGGCCGACGAACCTCGCAGCAAACACATCCAAAGGCCCAAACATCAGATTCCCGTGTGCGTCGGAAAGGATGGTCAGGCGTCGGGGCAATTAATTCTGGTGCCATCCAACGTGTCGAACCACCACGCGGGGGAGATTTGATCGAGTGGTCTGAGTGTATAAACCCGGCCAATCCAAAATCTGATAAACGTGCCCGCCCGTCTTTGTTGATCAGGATATTGCGCTGGTAATGCTGAGTTAAAATAATGCCGTTATAGGATAATTCCACGTACGCCGCACAAGTCCCCATGGACAACATCGAGGTTATGAAGATACGCCAAGCCTCGGATGATATCGTTCAACTATTTGGTTCAATCAGAGCAACGGATTTTACTAAATACAACATACCAGGTCACCCGCATACGGTGAGGAGGGCGAATTTTCACGCATGTATGTCAAGACACTTCCGAGAGGCATCCAGGGCGACACCAGAGCCCTGGATGGGGGCGAAAATGTCGTAGAGTCAATGCCTATCAGGGGAACAACATTGGGGTCTGCATACCGGAGAGATGAGGAGTTTGATCAAGCCAGGTATTATAATAATGGACTCAACGCTTCAAGGAGTGCCAAACCAAAGCCTCTCTCATGAATTTTTGATTGAGAGCGCGGTGGTTCCGGTCGGTTTGATGTTCAAAGATCTTGAGCACCTTCAAAGCCACTTCAACCTGTTTCCCGTCGGGGTCCTGGTATCTGGCGTGGTACACGTCTGAGAATCCTCCGTGCTTTACTGGATGGTCACTGAGTAAAATAACACCATTGACGACGGTATCGGCTGGAAGTTGGTCCATATAGGCACTCAACCAGCTGAGGAAATGCCAAATATTGGATTGAACCTCGAAGTCATTCGCGTTGGAGTTATTGGACACCCCATATTGAGTGATCTGATCCGATATAAGCAAGTAAAGAAAATTGTCGGTCGTTCACCCACATGGCTTGTCAGGTCCATCACCGCAAGGACATGTTCTCGGGGCAGGAAAGGAATATCAGTCTTGTAGGAATTGAACTCGAAGAGCCGCTGGAGCATTTCAGCAATTTTGGTGTTGTCCTTGACCAGCCTCCTATTGATTTGAGTGTGGCTTATGACTTGGAACTTGTACAATAGCTGGGACTATGAGTTAAGGAACGAACCCACGGTACAGGATGGATTTTACCTCGAGAAGATGTTGTCGCACCAGGAACATTTTATAAAGGTGCAAAAGTATTGATGCTGTGAAGCTCGTCGTGTCATCATCATAGGTGTTACTATCAACCGGTTCGTCAAAGAGCAGGGCGACGTCAGCCAAAGTACTCTGAGGACTGGCAAATGGATGAGTTCCCCAGTGTCCGAGATGAAATTTGCACACACCTTTGTGGCTCCCGGTCTCCGCCACAGTGAATGTCGTCCAATAATAGCAGAAAGAGACTCTAAGGAACATTAGAATGCAGCTAGCAGAGTCGGCATCATGCACACCTCGTAAAACATAGGCGGTGAAGGATACCTTCCTGAATATATGATCGACCCGGTGGCCGAGCAGTTCGGCACGTACATGGTGCACACATTTTCCATGATAACGCTGGGGGAGTCAGACAGATGACGGAGAACTTGAGGCTTGGTGATCACCACCACCCCAATCCATGGGAAAAAATCCCTGAGCATTTCAATTGTCTCGTACAGTGGGTAGGCCTGCTCCACGTTTCGGACTCCGTGGACAATGAGAGTGATACGACGTAGTTCTGGAGGCACAATGGTCTCCTCGCCACTATGCCGGAAGGTTAGTTTCTTCCGTTTCAACACCGTTTCCAGTGGGACACCCAGAAGTT
Source organism: Mycena leptocephala (assembly GCA_029378395.1). Lineage (NCBI taxonomy): Eukaryota > Fungi > Basidiomycota > Agaricomycetes > Agaricales > Mycenaceae > Mycena > Mycena leptocephala. The sequence goes on along the minus strand of JARJLF010000876.1, from coordinate 67,745 downwards.
GGTTGATAAATGTCTGATAAGAGTAAATACAGAGCTATGGTCGTAACGGGAAACTCACCTTGGAGTCCCACTCGCCATCCAGCCACGGCGAAACCTCCCACCCACCGCCGTCTCCGAAGGCAGTCGGTCGTACGGGAAATGATCGAAAATAATCCGCGAACGGGACAGGGGGGTCCCTTCCGATCTCTGCTCTGTACTCAGGAAATGCTGCCACCAGAGCGCGAATTAGAGGCCAAAACACAGTATCAGTTCGACTGACATCAACAAGGGATGTTTCATGCTTTGAATCACTCTCGGTGGACGAGAGAGACTCATATACCGTACAAGCGAGTTCAGCATGGTGTTCCCTTTTCCTCGTTGTAATCCACAATGATTTTCCGGTGTGCGAGCCCGAGAACATGCGCGACCAATGGATGATGTTCTCATTGAATTCTGGCCGGTTTAATGACAGGCAAAGTGGACCGGTCGAACCTGCGGGCGAGGTACCCATTTCCAGACCCTGATCATCTGGAAGAGATATATACATTGCTTGAGGGCGCCTGAACCAAGATGATATCCGTCGTAGTCTGGGGAAGATTCGGGGCCCAGCGTTGGCGCTGCTCTGGGATACTGAGTCGGCCGTCACAAAATATTCCGCGGCCTGAGTGACTGGATTTCAGCGCAATCAATGCAATGACCCAAGGTACGGATGAGATAAAAACGAACCCATCATGTCTCTCATGTGCTGCCGAAATTGGTCTCTGAAGCAAAGTTCGAGGGCGCACAGAACAAAGTTGTGGATCGGGGAGGCGTAAGTCTGCAACGTCCTTCTCAGTGATGGGACGGCAATCATGAGACTGGATTACAATAATGCGTTCAAACATATTGAATTCGATATCGGTCCAGTAAATGACTCTTGGGAGAAAGGCTCATAAATCACTCAGTGAGGGTGATGAATCTACTCACCGCAGGATGTCAAGGAGCACCAGAAGCTAGACGGGAACCTTAGAGTGCGGGGGGAAGAAGGAACTTGGACTATACTCACACAGTAGCAGCAAAGCAACCGATAGTACTCCATCTTTGCGAAGGAACTGCCTTCACCTGGATCAACGACCAGCTGCACCACCCTTGCGAAACAAACCAAGAGACCTTTGTGAGAGTTAATCGCTGAAAGCCGTGATCTCGAACTTGAGCTCACTAGTGACGAACAGTCCAGACCACGACTTGAAGTACCGGATACCACCTGGAACTTCAAGGCACTCGACTTCACCGCACTCGGCAATTGCGCCGAGTACGCACAGCCACGCCAAAAGACCGCGTTGCAGTATGCACTGAAAATACGAAAACGCTCGTTCGCTGCCGCGTATCAGTTTCACCAGTGCAGTACCAATACCGATGAGTGCCAACAATGTGGACACAGATGCGGCGAGAGCCCATGTTTTGCCATACCAGCAAAGGATGCGTTCCGAGACCATGCCTGAGGACGAGTTCTGTGGGGAGAAGACGTCGCGGGGACGTAGCACTTATATCTGAGCGGCAATCTCTATCAATCAAGGCCCCCACGTAAAGCATGCAGTATCACTGTCATGGTGAGAGATTGACGCTTGCTTTGTATGTATAGCGCTTATGTACGGAGGTGCTTGGGGTGAGTGCCACCAATGTGGACACAGTTGCGGCGAGCGCGCATTGTTTGCCATACCCACGAAGGATGTGTTCCGAGACCATGCAGAGTCTGTGCCTTGAGGCCGACGTGGACCTAATTAGCGCTTATATCTACCGTTCCCAGCGGCAACCTATCGGCGGCCCATCGGATCTTCGATATAAAAATAGCACGATAAGCATCAGCGACCAGTGGAAATTCCTCCTAAGCCGCTTTTTTTTGAGGCAAACACCATCCAATATTCGAAGAGGCCAGCCCTTAAATATTACTTGCGTGAGGAAGTCGGCATTTGGAGCAAAAACATCCACGGCAGATGTAGTTAGTACCCCAATAGTACCCGATCAATCAAGGGCGCCATACCAACGTGTCTAGTTCAATTGTGATTGTCATAGCGAGAGAGAGCTGGCTTTTTACGTATAGCGCTTATGTACATAGGTATTTCCAGTCCGCTTCGTCGTCTGGATTTGATCCCCAGGTTCTCTTCACCCATCATGGTCCCGGAGTATGTCCTTCGCCGGTACAGCAAAGCATGGGCACCCAACGCAGCAGTGTCCATGCTGTGGGTGCCGCTCAATGCCTGGACTCTCGCGAACAAAATGCTAGCGCCAGCCCTCCAGAAAACGAGTTTGATAATCGTCATGTCTCTCTTCATGTTTTTCGCCGGACATAGTGAGCGCGAAGTTCTGGATCATAACTTATGAATTAACCGCAATGATCAGACATTTTCTTGCTTGTCCTGAGGGGGCATCAGGTTTGGCGATATGTTCAAGGCACGGCTTTCTCAAAGTCCGAGTACTATTGGCTACTTTACGGCTGCTGTGTGAGCATGACCCAACGTTGCCGCTTGACCACATTGTGATGCTTTAAACAAGTTTTTGGTGGTTCTTGATGTCGTGTGGTGCGTCCCTTCCGTCCGATTGAGCCATTCTGAGCTTGTCTGTGCAGGGTAGTTTACTGGGCCGATCTCGAACTCAATATGTTTGAACGAATAATTGTAATTTCCTAACATCATTATCGCCGGGCCAATGATGAGATAATAAATTTGCGTCCCAGATTTACGGCTTCCTTGTCCACAACTTCCTGTACTTCGCTCTCGAAATTTGGGTGATGGACGAGTTTCGGGAGTACATGGGAGACATTATGGGTTCGTGTGATCTAAGTTGCACCTTGGCTCGTTGTACTCATTGCCCTGACATAGTCATTCGGGCTGCAGATTACTTCGTCACAGCCGATTCCGTATCGCAGATTAGTACCTGGACACTAATCCTCCGGAAAATAGGGCGGGTGCTATGTTGGTTTAGGCGTCCTCAAGGGGGATATATTGCTCTTCCGAATGATCAGGCACTAGAAATGGATCCCTCACTCGTGGCTTCAACAGGTTCACCCTCCTTTTCGTTCAACTTCAACCCAGAATTGAAGGAGAATATCATTCATTGGTATCGCATGTCTTCGAACTCGCACACCAGTAAACCGCTCTGGGTGACCACACATAATAACGATTGGTGTACTGGACTTTCCCGGATGGCGGCCGAGTGTCTGTCGTCCAACGATGATTCAAGGTCTGGCGTCACCTTGGTTGATGTCAGCCAAACTCACGCCGTGTTTTGGCCTGTAATTCGTGGTCTCATGTCTGCTTCTCCGGAGTACACACGCGAGATTGGAAGGAACCCACCTCCCCCATTCGACGATTACTTCAATTGGCTCGTTGACCGTTTTGATCGCCGTTGGGACGTGCGGCCGTTCCTAGACGATGACAATCCCGAAGTAAGTTACCTGTTTATTTCAGAGTTTCGTATATGTTGAATCCATCATTTTGCTGGCCAGAAAATTATCACCCGACTCTTCCGCTCTCCTCTCGAAGCAGTTTACGGAAGTCTCACAGACAAGATCCTCACCTCCGGCAGTACAGACGCGGAGAATGCTGTGGCAGGAGCCCCCACCACACTAGTCATCCATGGTGTTCGGAACACGGTACAATCCAACGAACTATATGAGACGATCAGAAGCCTTGGATCCGGGCTTAGAGAACACTGTACATGGATTCGCATAGTGATTATCAGCCGCCCGGAACTCCTCCGTCGCGTCTCTGACGCTGACCCGGAAATCATGAACCATGTGTGCACCATGTACGTGCCAGACACCGGGCCAATCATATATTCGGGAAAGTCTTCTTCGCCACCGCTGTTGAATGAGGTATGGACCAATTTGCCCGGAAAGCTCTACTCTTATCCTCATTTAGAATCTCTTTTTGTTACTGTTGGATGGTATCCACCGTAGTGGCGGCAGCGAGGCTGAGAGGTAGGCACATTTCAAACCAGAGGCACCGCTCATCGATTGCACAGGATACAGAGCAGTTTGGCCGACCTCAAAATTCTCTCTGGAAGGGAACGGAGCGACGAAGATGATGGCATGAGCAACTCCGCAGGTTCAATATTTTTCCAGCTGTTTGAAGCGTCCTGGGTGCGGAAACGGATTCTCGAGGTAAAAACTGCCTCTGTTCACTCTTCCAATAGCTGACTAGCCCAGTTGCTGTCCAGGATCCAGGTCATAAACCGCTCTCAAATCAACAGTAGCCTAGGCGAGGACAACGCCAAAATTGCTGAAACGCTCCAGCGCCTTTTCGAGTTTGACTCTTACAAAAAGGATGTTCCATCCCTACCTAAAGACCATGCCCGTGCGGTCATGAATTTGACGAATCATGTGGGTAGACAACAATACCATGCTCTACGTACTTATCACCCGTCAGATGCTGGAATATGGGGTGCCCGATAATGCTGATTTAAGAGACCCCAAAGGCTTTATTCTTCGTGCCCGACGTTTCCTCACATGGCTGGCTGCATATCTAGAAGAACTTCCCAACGATCTGGTTGTCAACGGCGTGATTCTACAGAGTGAACATGCCGTGATTCATGGCGGGTTCTCGAATGTTTATCGTGGCAGATTTACGGACACGAATGAGATCCAGGTTGAAATTGCTTTGAAGGTCCTCAAAATATTTGAAGACCAATCCCACGAAACCCGTCGGCTGCTCAATCAGAAATTCATCAAGGAGGCTTTGATTTGGCATTCCTTGAAGCGTTGAGTCCACTCTGCACTATAATGTACGGTTAAATTCGATCCTTATTCCCACTATGCAGACACAAATATTGTACCGTTTCTGGGTGTGGATTCAACAACGTTCCCGAGCCCCTCTAGGGCGATGGTATGCCCATGGATGCCTCGCGGAAGTGTTTTGAAATATATGATGGAACATTCGCCATCGTCAGTCTATGCACTTGACCTTGTAAGCATCTTTCACTGTCAAAGCCATCAAATGTAGCTGACCATATATATATAATAGTTGAACGATGTAGTCCAGGGCTTGATTTATCTTCATTCGGTCAATGTCATTCATGGGGACCTGTGCGGTGTACGTCGAATTTAGCCCATTAATCAGCGCCTATTGATTTGGTCATCCCAGCGCAATATACTCATAGACGCCGATGGACGGGCCCGTCTGGCTGATTTTGGATTGGCTGCATTCATAGATTTGGAAACCTCCATCAAATCGTCTACGCGTAGCGGGTCGACACGTTGGATGGCACCAGAATTACTTCTGCCGCCTCCTAATCTTCCCTTTAAGCGAACCAGAGAATCTGATGTCTGGGCCTTCGGATGTGTCTGTTGCGAGGTTCGTCAATCTTTCATCTTTGCGTAGCCAATTTCTAATTCATTTATCCCCAAGATTTGGTCGGAGGGTGAAAGCCCATTCAGCCACTTTGCCACAGACACGGTCCTCGTCTTGGCCATCTCCGAATTTACCGAAAGCCAGCGGCAAGACAGTCCATACCCGGTCAAGCCACACGACAACGGCGGCAACCCAATGCCGGATGGCCTCTGGGAACTGGTTCAGTGTTGTTTTCGATACGACCCGTTCGAGCGGCCCACGGTGGACATCATAGCAGATACCATCGCCTACACCGCGGGGAGCACATCCAGCCACAATGCCCAACAATCATCAACGGACAGAACCGTTGAATTTCTCAACACTCAGCTATCTGTACCTTTGCTTCACGCTTCTGCGAAGGGAAAGGGCAAGCAACCGATCCGCTTAGAAGAACACTATGGAACAGTTCGTCTCGGGCCCTTCCAGGTGGTTCACAATCCAGAAGAAAATTTCAGTACGCTCTTCAAAAGCCTTTCGCAGGTTGTCCGCAAGGATGTTTTGGTTGAACCACTATTGGTTCAACAAGATGATGACCATCTGTCATTGAGGTTCCGGAATGTGCTGGAGGCGAACAATTTTGCGATGACCTGGATGGTCCATCGCTTTGACCCTTATCGTCAGGTCACCGCAGCGGTAGTGGAGAGCTAATGAACTACAGCTAAAGACTTCGAGATTCGTGAGTATTTCGGTATCCTAATGAGTCTCAAGTAAAAATGATGCTGTCCGTGTTTCGCAGGCGCAAACAAAAAGCAGGCGTAGTCGACTGGAGGGCGAATAATAATCATACCAGTATAATAGAACTGATTGAGAGATTCATTGGATATTTAATGAGCCCTGACACCACCTTCGAATTGTTGGAGTATACTTCACTCTATGGATTTTTCAACTATGATACTTGGCGGCATCGCCGGCGGCGTCATCGGTGGAATGGTGTTGTTAGGGGTTTTGCCGTCCTCGCCTTCTCCTACAAGCGGCACCGCCGCGGCGCTGATGATCATACCTCAGCCAACCCATACCCTATAAGTATCATCGTCCTGGAGTTCGTCGCCGGCGCTCATCGGGATGATGCGCCCCCGCCCCACTACAGAAGATAGCGTGCACCCAGCCCTCCGGCAGCGACGGCCACAGACCCTCTCTTGGAGGAGTTGCAGCGCCCGCGCGAGGAGCTGACGGCAGAGCGCAGGCGCCTAGATGCACCCCCGAGTTATATCTACCATCCTCATTGGAGACGAGAAAAATTTACATAGACACGTCGGACGGAATAATTTTCTTTTGTAAGAAGCAGGTGCGAATGCTGAAGTTGGGATCAGTATGGTAGCACCGCATGTTCATTTTGCCGCCGGCTCGAAAATGCTCAATAGTTTCCGCGGGCCTGTGAGTCGTACCACAAGGGTTGTTCGACTGTAACCTGAACGACCGATCTTGTTAATACCCAGATCCTCCAAGGATCCTCGAGGCGAGAGTTTAATTAGGTTCAACATCAGTAAAACAACAGCTTTTTCTTCTGCATCTTTGGCGTCTTTGGAGAGACGTCAGAGACACAAAAGACGGAATTTTTCCAAAGACGGATGTCTTTAGCTAAGTAGGTCCCCTTGTCTCCCCTAAGACAGACGTCTTTGCAAAGACTGCAAAGATGCGACATGTCTTTCTAGAGAATCCACTCGAAGATCTCAGCTGATCCGTTCAAAGCACATAAAGCACAATGCAAAAATATCTATATTTCAGGATCTTAGTACCGCCACCAAAGTAAGTTAAGATGCATCGGCAGACGCACCGCCGGCGTAGTCCGTGAGGTGGTTCAGCAAGACCAGAGTACCTGCGGACGCAAATTGAGCTGAAACACAGGTGAGCAGTTGACCAAACTACCGAAAGGACATCCAAGGTCAGCACGGCAATTGGGCCTACTGAAAACGCGGGCTTGTATTGACTCTCCCAGGTGTATGCGTCAACTTTGAGTAAGCTTGACATGAATATTACTGCAGATCGGAGTTTTGAAGGATCCCAAGAACTTGAAAGGGCTTGATAGGCCGAACGCGAGCTTGAGGAACACGACTTGATGAACATGGCCTTGAAGTACTTTGAGGACTTGAGCAGGGAGAAACAGCAGCAGGAAAAAGGGCTTGAGGAGGCAGAGACTGGGCTTGAGCAAGCCGATGTTAGGCTTGAGGTGAGGGACACTGTGAGGAGCTGGAACGGGGCGTGATGCGGGGCTGTTGGGTGTGGAGTAGGTAGGCGAACACCGCCAAACACGAGCGGCGCAGGTGGCGGTAGAAGTGTACAATGGGCCGACGAGGGAGGAAGACGGGGAAGAAGATGGAGGGAGAGCTGTCTCGGTAACCCAGACGTTCTGGCGCACTCCCTAGACCGCATGATCCGCCACCATGACATTGACAGTTCGGCTAAAAAGGATGGGTGTTTTTTTTTTTGGAGTGTTTGGGATAATGAGATTTGGTCTGCAGAAGCATTCGAAGCTCATCCGCTGGGTTGCTGGGTATTAGCCAGTCAGTGCCAGTGAAATTTGTCCAGGAGGAAATGCCGTTACGCACATATATTTTAAACCAGTGTGGGACTCTGGCCCGAAAGTTTATCCTTTGAACGTCTGGGGCTATCAGAGGGCTTTACCCCCCGTCGTGACATTGCCCTTTTCATGTCCTTCCCGCCACCCTTATACCCAAGCTGCTGGCTAAATCGACTTTTTGTCGTCCTGGGATGGATTCCTCCATTTTTCTAGATTTTTTACTCACTCTGTGTCTTGCTGTGGGCGTTGCAAAATGGACTGTTTTACCGGCACTTCTGGCTGTTCAAGCTGAATTTGAGCTCCTTTCAAGCGGGAAAAACATGGCATGGCATTTAATAAATGGTGTTGACGTTCTTGAGACATTTTGGGCCTCGTTTGAGCGTCTTAGGGTGTACGCGAGACAAGAAAGGAAGAATGCTGTGCTGAGATATGGCGGTCAACGTGGTACTTTATTAAAACAGGGTACAATGTCTCTATTTCGACATAATATATGTGATTTGGAGCACAATGTATATGGAAAGTGAATGAGTAGAAAACATTTTTCTAACCTTCCATATAACACTTTAACTTTTTTTGTAAGGTAACACTTTCTTTACCTTTTTCTCCCCCATAACTTTCTCGGCATGATCCCGTGGCTGTGCTGATTGGCTTGCGGGCCGATCCATGTTGAAGGTGTACTACTCCCTCTCTTGGGGCTCCAGTCTGGCTAAAGGACTCCAGGTGAGGGGCCTTAGAGCACCATTAGTCATGATGTTGCACTGTCTGAACATTCTCGAAGAAATACATCCTGGTTGCAGAAGTTGGCTCAATTCGGCATACTTCGGCCCGCGGGCTCCTGGGCACAGCCACTCGATGGTGCCGGAAAATGCCGAGAGAGTTTTGGTGCTGAAAAAAATCAATAAAGTTTAGATATCAAAGAAAGTTCAAAAAGTGTTATATAACAGGTAGGAAAGTTTTTCTACTCATTCACTTTCCATATACATTTTGCTCCAAATCACATATATTCTGTCGAAATAGAGACATTGTACCCAGTTTTAATAAAGTACCACGTTGACCGCCATACTGAGAAGGCAAAGGCGTCAGGACCAAATATGCCCAATCACACTTCTCAATTGACGACCATCTTGCCTAGCCTTCCTCAAGCATTGGACTGTTGGCGCGACATTCAAGATGAATAGGTGTTCTCTCGCCGTTGTTCGGGATTATTGCGTTTACTCTGCGCAGGCGCCGTGGATACGGACGTACCTCACGAGACTCGCCTTCTCTCACATCAGCAAACCCTGATTTTTGCTGTAGTGGCTTGTAGTGTTCTGTAGTGAAACCTACTACTGCTGTAGTGCCTGTAGTGAAACCTATTTAATTTAATTTAATTACAATTTAAACAGAACAGTGTAATATAGTCACAAAAAACATGAAATTGAATTGTGTTGAATAGATATCATCACAGGTAAGAAAAATGAATACAAAGTTGCAAGGAGCAACACTAATTGGATTTTTTCTGACCTTGGAAAGCTCCCACTCCATAGTACTACAGAGAGAACCCCTTGCACTACAGAGTACTCCATGACCCCGGACCCGCACTACAGACACTACAGACACTATAGACACTACACGGCACGATGTAGTACTATAGAGTGGGCTCAGGGTTTGCTGATGCATGTCCCTGGTCGGGATAATGTCCCTATGTGCGCTCTGCCTGCGCGTGCGTGGTGTGCATCCGCATCATGTGCGTTGTCTGAGCGGTGTGGAAGGGGGGGATGGACCGCTCGTCGACTCCCCCTTTCCCCCTATCTCTTCGCTTAGCGTACGGTACATCGGCCATCGGGCCGTCTATTTGTTTCGTACGTACACATGTCATAATAGCACCTTCTTACCCACGAACCACCATCTACGTCGCGGCCAGTGACTTGAGTACTCCAGCGCGAGTACGCCGCCAGTGAACCCTTTCTACCTGAGCCCCAGATTCTTCCCCTCACCGAGTCTTTTTGCCTTGCACCCGTATCTCACGCCCACACGGCACATCCCCTATTTCCCACCTGATTTCTATTCCACGCCTTCGTGCCATTTCTGGGACCTATCGCTCATTTTCTACTTCACCCGTACTCCCTTTTATCCGGACTTCCGACCCACATTTCTGTCTACCAGCCTCGAACTCCGTTCTGCGACAGCGGGCAGAACTGGAGACGCGGCTGGACCGAATGCGAGATCTCCCGCACGGTGCGCCACGGTGACAGAGGCGAGGCAGAGGCGGGGCCCCTCGTGCGTCGTGCGCTGCCTGCCACTTGCAGCGCCTGTTGCGCGCCGTGAGTGGATAGGCAAGAAAGATGGAGAAGGATGACAGAAGGCATTGCTGCCTTGTGCATCGCTCATCGCGCATGCGGCTTCCGGAAGTGGGGTACATCGCGAATCGAGCGTCGAGGGAGGGAGCACCGATTTGATTGGCTCGCTGGCAGTGCGGTCGATCCCTACCGAGATTTCGAGGCCAGGGGCCGCAGGCGGTCACAAATCTGGAGAGCCGTGCGGTCCCCACGCAGCTGGCGCCGTGGACATGGATAGACAGGGAGGAATGGGGACGCGTGGGTATGATCCATCGCCCGCGGCACAGGAGCCATTCCAGCGCACTGCCCGTTCTCTTCTCCAAGCGCTTCCCACCCAAGTTCCGCACCCACGGCTTTTTGTTGCGGCGCGTGCTCGTTCACCCATAATTTCACGTCTCCCACCGCCTGCCTGCTGTCTCGCCTCCAGGCCCCTTGTACATGTACGCCGATCGGCTTCCAATATAGGCTCGACCCACCCCTCCGCTGTCCACCACCTGAACATCTTCCCACCTGTTCCTCTCCGGAGGCGGACTCTTTCTTCCGTTCTCTCACCCTCTTGTCCCCGCTTAGCTGTGGCATGGGTCGCTCGGTCCACTTGCGCTGCAGGTCGGGAGGTGGATTCGGTGGTGGTGCTACGTAGTCGATTTCCTTTTTCGGGTTCTGTCTTTGTTACGATATATCCGACCTACCTACAATATTCCGCCCGCGCATCATCCTGTATCAATCCATCCTCTTTTTTTTTTCGTGCTGAATGGACCTAGAATCCGCTCTGCGAACGATTTGCACGCCGGGTCGTTTGCATCTTAGGAGGGAGGGAGTTGGCAAGATCTAGATCCCTCGCGTTGACCATATTGCATTCTCGACAAGGTCTCTACGCTTGGGATTTATCCATCCCGGATCGATGTCGGTGAAACGGTGCGCTTACAATACGTCTTGAATATGCTAAGTTATAGCGTGTTGTGAAACAACACTAAAACCACACAAACAATATCTTATCACTCCCAAAAGACTAGCGCAATCCTTAGGTGAGTTCGGGTCCGGACCGTAGTATGCGGCCAGCAGGTTTGGATTGTACAGTTAACAACGAAACAAGTACTATGAGGCACTAACAAAGTCACCATGGCACTTCACTTGGCAAGTTACAGCAGTTATCTTTCCGCCGCGGCGTTGGATGAACGTTTGTATGAGACGGATACAAGAAGGTAGTGACTATAAAGATAGTTCTATCACTTCAGGGCAGAGTTTGTACTTGGTGTTCACAAAATATCCTCAGCAATGGCCAATTCCAATTGCTATAATGAGGCAAGCTGTTTCTTCCTTGGCAATTCTCTTTACTGCAGGACTCTCCCGTACAGCAGACCTAAACTTGTCCTCGTTTAGGGACGTTTCCTTCACTTTTATAGTAACGGCTTAAGCGTTGATTGCAAAGTCCAACTAATCGATCCAACAGCTAATGACAGGACTCTCCCTGACGAGTGTGAAGGCAAAGCAGTTGACAAGTCACAACCAATTCTCAGGTGGTTAACCGTTTGAAGCTTAACTGATGAGTCCCTTGCTTGACAATTCGAGCCAACAACCAACTTCAATTTATAGACAAGTTACAAACAGAGATAGTAAACAAATCTCCGCGAAATATGCCTGAGGACACCCACGCCGATAGACGGTGCGATGAACTGGCTGTATGCAGGTTCTACAGGCTGCTTTTATAGTAATAGTACAAACGAAAGGAGATAAACTAGATATAGTAACTGAGATGTGGTGCTTGGTCATGTAGGTTCGTTCCCTCGTGGTTCTTCGTCGATCCCGCATGCTCTTGGTGCTGGGAGATCGTCGGTTTTGACCCCCGCGGTCTATATTTGGTATATTGGCAATACCACGGTGCCTTCCGCACCCGCAGTACGATGCTGCGCCGGCCTGGGGTTGAACCCAGCCTTTTCAATACATTCCTCCTCGTGCTTGTCTTTGGTGGATCCGGCCGCGGGCAGTGCTTGGCCCGCGAAGTACCGGAGTGCCTGAATCTGATCGCTAGAATCCGAATTAGGACTTGTGTGTCTTTGATTTGACAGGTCGCGTCGCGCCGCGGTGCCACGTGATCGTCCGATCGCTTTGGCAGTTCCCTGTCTTAGGGTAACAATGGGTCTATGCTCGACCGCGGCCCGTTAGTAGGCTCCACGGTAGGTTATACACAGTTATGGGACGCCGCGGTATGACCGTGGCCGCTTTCCTCCATAATGTAACTGTTAACACAACTATGTCTTTGGCAGAGAGGCGCCGCGGTGGCACCGCGGCAGCTCTCCTTCGCAGTTTAATGTACTGCGCAACATGTCAAGTCTCGCCACTTCATCTATGCAGTCTCTGGGTCGCTTTTATAGGAATAAATCCCTTGAATAGGTTATAGGCGGTTATGGGTATATCTCCTTGGTAGTGTATTCAGAGTACAACACGCTGCGGCGTCACCGCGGTCGTGCTCTGAATACTACAGTCAGTAGTCGGAGCTCGCTCTGACTCTCCTTTATATCACCTAACAGAGTTCAGGTATACAGATATGTTTGTATAACACTGAAGCTATCCTGCACTTCTTAATGATGTGTTTATAAGCGCAAAAATAGCTAGAGGACGTGCATTTGGTGTTGCGCCGTCTCATCGGTATACTTAGTGGCTAGGCTATCTTAAATCTGGGTGACGAGACCGTTAATAAGTCATGGCTGCGTATACTTGCTCCAGTTCAGCTTACAGGACTGCGCAACCCAAGAACAATCAATCTATCTCGTGATCTCCTCAAATACGACAAATCACTCGCGCCAGGAGCGCTCCCAAACTCCTTTTTGCTGGCACGGGTCCACGAATGAATGCCGCACCGAGCCGTGGAATGACCGTCGTGGTGGGCTACATGTATTTCCACGTAAACTAAATTCAGCCGTAAGTAGGCAGCTCGCTACATGGTACTTTATTATTCGCTTCTTGCAGATCATCAGCGCATGAAAATGGGGTGTTTATTACAGTGCGCAGAGGCGGCGATTTGACAATTTGGTGCTGACTTTGACGTATCGGACCCACTCCGATTTTAACTCGAGCAAATAAATTCTCATTCGGGACCACTTAGTGATGTTCATGGCTTGGCTTCAAGCCAAAAAGCCAAGAAGCCAAAGCCACGGCTTGATGAAGCCAAGCCAAGCCAAAAAGTTGGCTTGCAGTTGGCTTTGGCTTTGGCTTGGGGTCCCGAAAGCCAAAGCCAAGCCAGCAAGCCACGGCTTGACTGATGCATAAAAAATCCAACCTCACCACTATCCATCCAATGTCAGTACGGTCAGTTTCAAATAATCTTGAGTAGCTGACAGAGAACTCACTTTGAACCATACATTCACGTCGCATCAATATTTGCCGGACATCCGAGATTTTTGAACTGAACTATTTACAGGTTTTCTGCATGGTTCTGGGCTCGGAGTTGAAGATTTAGGTTTATCCATGTATGCTATGACTATGGAGTGATTTTATCGACCTTTTTTGATACTTGTAGGGGTCCCTTGAATTTTTGGTTGAAGCCAGGGCTTAAGCCAAAGCCAAGCCTCCATCCATGGCTTTGGCTTTGGCTTGAGGAATATGAAGCCAAAGCCAGACGAAGCCAAGCCAAAGCCGGGGTTTGCAAGCCAAGCCAAGTCAAAACATCACTAATGTCAATAATTCTACCTACCTACCTACCATTCAATCCATTCAATACCGCTGATGAACGGAGTCTGATAATCAGGATCTTCCCGCGGAACGATGCGTGCTGGAGGCTGTACTCGGGAATCGGGATTCATTAAAAGCCATGTCGGCACTTGCGTTTTCCTGCCTTCCCTTCCTTCCTTCGTGCCCCTCGTTGTTTTTTTGTTGTTCTTTTCAGCCCTCCCTTTCTCACTCAACCTTTGCTTTCAGTGCTTGCTCTATTTTCTTCCTCCACCTTTTGGCGTTTATCCTGGTCGATATATAATGCTGTCTGTCTTCGCTGTTCTCACAGTCCTAGCGGCTGCCAGTGCTGCCAGCGTTTCTCGGAGGGATCAGACGTGAGTTTTTCTTCCTCTCAACTCCCCTCGATCTGCGCCTGATGAGTTCGTATCTAGATCCTGCTCCACCGCCATTAACGCTACTTTATTTTCAACAGATCCCGCGACGATGTGCTTCCGCCCCGATATTCTCGCTAAAGTCGTGAAAACTGCGACTACCCACCAAAAGGTGGCACCCTCGCTCCGCCATGCCCAGATAACAGGCTGGTTAGAATTGATGTGTGAGAAGGGGTTTTGCAGGTGTGTCGCCGTCGCCATATCATCCATGCGTCTCGTTTTCCTCACTGACATAAAACATCTCACCAAGCGATCAAACACTTGAGAACATTGCGTCAACTGTTGAAGCGGGATGCGGATCGGATTTGAGCGGTTTGCCTGGCATTACACTCCCCCAGGGTTTGAGCGTGGTCACGGCTCTCAAGCAAAACTACCCCGCTATGCGGGACTTGTTATGCCTGCAGAAGTGCGTCACCCCTCTACTTTTTCTTTCCAAAGCCAAGGTCTGATTCGCATCACATCGCAGCACTGCCCGTAGCAACCAATTCTGCATGACCGAACTCCTCGCGGACAACAGGGCGGAGGATCTCTACAACGCAGATCCCGCGGCGATGGTGGGCAAGCTCATGGATCTGGCGCTCAACAACACCGACTGTAACGAGTGCACAAAGGCCGCGTACGCTATAGCGAAAACTATCCAATCAAATCTTTACTGACCCGAGTGAATATTTCACATTGACAGCAACTCTCAACACGGCTCCTGTCGGGATCAACCATACGGCTTTAGATGCAGAGTTCAAGCCAAACGGTGTCATGGGTCTGGCGGTGCCGAGTCTTTCCCTCTCCCTCACCATATTGGTTGTCCTCGCTGTGTTATAATTTGAGTTTTGAGGTGCAGCACGTCTCAGGAGAGTAAGATGGGTTCGGAAGGATTCCTATCACAACGCGTTGCGTACATGTTGTCCTACATTGCCGCTTCGGCGGTCTCAGCTTTTCATAACTTTCTTGCATTGTGCCTTCATCCTCGCTTCCTACATAGCGAGAGTTGAGCGAGAGCCCAAATTAAATTCAACCTAAATGTACAAGTGCGTTTGAATTTACGAAGATACCGCTGTCGGTAAAGGCCTGCATTATAGAGCTCAGAATATTTGTGTCCCGTTATCACTGCCAGACCGTCTTTTATGCATCTAACCATCCGCAAATAAGCCCGAAGCCAGGAAACAGTGTACTCACATTTAAAAATCCGCGCTTCACGTTGAACAGACACAAACCGATGTGATCACCGTCTGTCTTCGCGGCACCAGATTCCCAGGGTGCTGGAATAGTCGGTGTTCTGATTTCGCGTCCCAGCTCTTCCGAATACTTCCTAAGAGGAAACGCATGAATGTGCCGGCTCTGATTCGTTTAACAAATTAGCGCAGAGTATGGATGTCACCCCACTTTCAACAAGCACCGGTAAGATCAACGGTACATGGTAACTTCATACACCCCATTGTTCGCAGACGCGTATAGCATCAGTGTCCATCCCTTCCACAGAATGCCCAGGTCTCGGCATCAAGGGGCCGGGGGAGAGGCTGTACATTCCCCAGAAAGGGCCTGATGAGTGGGAAACGACTTGATCATGAACGAGCAGGGACAGCGACAATTTGCCGCCTTCGAGAGACCTGGGGTTTACTTATGGAGGGGCACGTTCGCCATACATCGAGGTTTAGTGTAGTCAGAGAATAAAGTTGTTTTTCCTGGGTTTTTCAAATTGCTTCGCAAGATGAAGGATGAAGTTTGATCAGTGAGCGAAAATCGTCGCTCACGCCAGGGTCCCCTGAATCCCGACGTCTTTTCCAATACTGAAGCGTGGAGCAGGGGGTCCTGATGTTCAGATTATGGACGCTGTGGAGAGGAGATTCGGTTGTATCTAGCTGCCAACAGGCAAAGGACGCTGCCTGACGCTGCGACGTATAATATTACAGCGCACTGGCGCTACTCCAAGCTAATGCTAACCCCTTTCGAAGACGGGGATGTATCGGGCGTTATAATGGAGGTTATTGGCAAAGGCTGAGGGCTGAGGTGGCTGAGCAGATAGTTGTGGTGACCAAGTGGTGACGGGGCGGGAAGACGACGGCCGATCAGCAGCCAATTGCCGACCCGATCTTGACTGATGACAGAATTTGATGCCGTCAATTCGCTCTTCTTTCTTTCCGAATCCTATATAGTTGCCACTCTGTTCCATACCATGGAGCGGTGGCTGTGGCACAGTATAGTCACGGTGGCTATGGTACAACATAGCCACTGTTCTGTGGTACAGAATGGACCAGCAGGAGGGAGCCCAAAGGTGCAGGCGCCGGCACGGCCACCGTCGCGCGACGAGCGCCGAGAACGCGAGGAGAGGAGGGAGGGGCGGAGGGGCGGGAGCCCCGAGTATTAGATGGGGGAGGTGTCGCAAAAAAATCCCGCGTGGACTTTCGTTTCGTGTATATATTTAATTTTTTTCCGTCTTCCCTTGACGTTCTTATTACTTTCTTCATTCTTCCGGAGCCACCTCTACTTTTTTTTTGATACTGTCCTTGTCCTTGTCGTTATGTCTCTTCTCGCCTCGTACACTGTGATCCTTTTGAATCCAAACATCCATCCTCTTGTATACTCGTGCCCGCCTATTTATACCTCGCTGTGTTCCCGTCCCTTCACCTCGTGTCTTACTCGGCTTCGTTCGTACACTACAGATAATACCTAGGTTCACAATCCAGGAAAAGGGCGCCCCTTTCCACTTCTAGTACTGCTTGTCGGGATGTCCGTATTCGCGACCCAAAAATTGTGGCCGAGTCCCCCCGTTGGCCATGCATTTCCTCCGATCGTCGAATTGGTCGAAATGGTACCGTCGTACGATTTGGGTTGAGAAACATGGATTATATTCGACTGCGCGTTCCACAGTTCAATAATTCGTAAAACGGGCACTATGTTACTGAGGGCCACCGCGTATTGAAATAAGAATAAAACCTCAGATCAAAACCTCATAATACTGGACTTAGAAGTAATGTAACGAAGAGCAAGGAAAGAGATGCGCCGAGCAGGGCCAATTTTCAGTCCGTCCCCTGCCACGCGCGTACTATCCGTACCCTCTCCGCATGACCCCGCTCTCTCACACAATCGAGTACATTTCCGTCCAACGCTCTACTTTCCCGTAGATGCATCCCGTGCGAGGTCGAAGAGCTGACCCCGAAAGCGTGCTCAGCGGCGACGCGCAGGGGCAGTGAGATGATTGAGCTTGCGGAGGTGAGTGATGCGGAGAGCGTGCTCAGGTGAGTGTTTTCTTCTTCTTTTTCAGCCTAAGACCTATTTAACTCTTCAGTTTTTCCTCGCGTTTGTTTTTCGTGACGTCTCGCTCTCTGTCCGCTTCGTCCTTGCCAGTTAGCGCGACTTTTAATACTCATCGACGTTGATGCACCAATGCTTCGCTGCGCGAAGTCAGGAGGGCGTGGGCGTCGGCGCAGCGCTTCTGCAGCGGCTCTGATCTCACCGGTGCGACCGCGAAGCCGTGCAGTGGTGCTGCTCGTGGCACACGACGTGTTCAATTTCTTTCGGTCGTCTGTTGTCGGTCTCGGAGATCACGGTGAGCGGCATTCCCTCGGAACTGGGACGTGGAATTTCAAAATTTGAAGCTCTAAATGCGGTAGACTCACAACTATTCAATGACTTCAGCTACCGGTATTTGTCGTACCCTCTTCCCCCCGGCGATATATGTATCCTGACTGACGTCTCGCGTAGAAGTCCCGAAATGCCGTAAATAAATCCCGAAATGCCGTAAATAAAGACACAGGCTGAAAGATAAAAGGCTGTCGCAAGACCGTCTGTGAGCTCTCCTTGGATATACCCTTCAAATGGAGGGGACTTCAACGTTTCAACCTATGTGGATGTTATTCGGATATATCGGACTCGGACTTGCGCGCCCGACTCACTGCGCCGGTTTCGGCACAGAAATGCACCGCCACACCTCTTTGTCACGGTCTACTTTGTCCTTGTAGTACCTCAGCTTCTTAAAGCACGTTGTCCTTTGTCTTCTCCCCTTATCTTCAATCCCCATGCATCCTTCTGTCCGTCCTGAAGCATTACAGCAGCTCCCTCTCTCGCTCAGGGTGAGAATTGTCCACATTGCTTACTCTTTGTGCTCGCTCAACTTATCACATTCATCGATAGAGAGTTGCAGCCCTGGCCTGCGATAGCACGCGGTCGAGCGAAAATGTAGAAAGAGCTAGGACGCTCATGAGTAGCTCAACTCCCGCACAACGAGTCGCTTTCCTCCCAGCCTTCTTTGCCAATATCGATCCGGCCGACATCCCAACTCCGCGCGAGCTCGAAAATCTCCAGGGCAGAACAATCGACATCATTCAGCGCGCTGTTATATCCCTCGAAGCGATCTTTCATATTAGACCCAAACTGGATGTCGGATTTTCCCTCTGCTCTCGGGTATTACCCTGGACGCTGTTCATCCACAACCACCGGGAGCACTTAACGGGATTAGACCTCACGCCTGAGGTGGAATTCTATATCAACTTCGTCGTATTTGCCGGCGGATTTCATGACGATCCACCCGCCTACGCGCTCATGTCTTCGACGCGGGGGTTTCGTACGCTCATTGGGAGGGCCTGGGCCCTCTTACCCCGGCTCGAGAACGGCCACCTCCTCGAAGTAGTGCTCAACGACTTGTCAGGTTTCATCGTCGACTCCGATTCCCAAACTCTTGCAAATTTCGAGGAACTCGTCGACGGCGCTGGGGGTACGCTGGATGACTTGTGCCGTGTGATATTCCGCTACATCGACACCATCGTCGGGCGGACAGGGAACATTATTCCCGATTCGAGCGTCGACTATATTCGGCGCCTTCTCTCCTTTATCGCTGATGCGGATCAGTATCCAAGGACGGAGAAAAAGTGGGCCTTGGTACCGCTCGGACCGCTATCCCAGGCCTTGGACCTCGCGGGCCTCGCAGCGCCACTTTTGTCGGCGATAATGTGCTTAACCACGACCTCTACTCCCGAGACGGGAATTGCGCTGGACGAATGCTTCATGCTTTTGCGGCGTGCGTTTAACGCGCCGGCTGGGTCTCTGTTGCTCGACAAGGCAATGGAGTTTGGGCTCCTTCGCATCTTGATAACCTGTGCAACTCTCAACTGCGCCACGGAAGTGAATAATCATCTCCGCTATATCCTTCGGCAAGTAATTCCGCAGGACTTGTATGGGAGTATGTTGCCAAGCACCTCGCGGAATCGTACTACAGCGCACTGGAGCTGGTAGAGACTGACGCCTTCCGAAATTGCGCTATCTACAAGGAATGGGAGGATTTCGTCATCATGGCTGAGGATCGCCTCGAGTTCATGGACGAGTTCAACTCACCGGAATTCGTCTCCTTCAAAGCGTGTGATAATATGGCGGTTCGTTTTAACGTTCATTGATTTACCGAATATTAAACTCACGCATCCCTCTTTGATATCGCAGTGTGGTGAAATTGACGAGAGGGAGTATTTCAACCGATGCTCTCGATGCAATGCAGCATATTATTGCGATGACGGATGTCAGAAGGCCGACTGGCGGCAGGGTGGACATCGCGGTGTGTGCCGTCCTTTTGGTCTATTATCACTCAGTGAGTCGTTTCACTGTTTCTTATCCCAGAAAACTCAAACATTACCAACAGCCGAGTGTATGCAACCTAAAATCTACACCCGCCAACGCTTATTCTTGCGTGCTCTGCTTCACTACGATTACACCCAAAACTGGTCCTCCATCTTCGTCAAGCAGGTCAACTTCATGGTTGAGAACCCTACCTGCAGCCTGTTCATGACGGTCTTCGACTACTCCAAATTGCCTCTTCAGATTGAAATACATTCTGCTACCGACTCGACCATGGCCACCATTCTCGGGCATACAGGACAGGAGTGGTCGAACAGCATTGCCCGCGCTACGAAAAGCGCCGGCCGATATCAACTGCACGTCATGCAGGTTCTGGAAGGGATGACGGGCCCGCGGCTGTTCGTTGTTCCCCTGCGAACGAGCTCCTCGAAGGTTCACAATCTTATCCGTGAATTGAGCGTGAAGACGGCGGCCAGAAGCACGGAGTCGGAATTGATGGCTGACTTGCCTTCGTTCGGAGACGTGGTCGAGATCCACTAGGTGACCGAAATTCCATGCAACGCTTAACCAAGTGTGCCGCTCATATATAACTACTGTAACTGTTTCTCTCCTGTATCTTCTGGGTCCACCAATATATTTGTTATCCATGTGAATGGGCGGAATGATTCAAGTACAAGCATCAGTCGAACAACTCTCATCCTCCATTATGAACATGCGACCTGGAAGAATATGACGAAATGAGTACCGCAAGTCACGCGCCGTGACGTAGGTATTCAGGCCATGGGATGTATCGGTGTCTTTGCTGCCGCTCGGGGTGCTCGCGCGCCTGCTCGCGGTGAGCGAATCGACGTCCCAGGAGGGGGGGGGGGGGGGGGCGGCGGTGGAGTGGCGTCGACGATTCAGAGGTAGTAGGTCGCTACTCGTCTGTGGAAGCGTTAGTTCCTTGTCCGTAATAAAGAAAGGGAAAATAATCAAAGAAATGAGACGGCCGATGAGAATAGACATATTTGCGGCCGCCGGCGAGTTGCAAGCACGCAGAATGATAGACATCTGCGTGGATTCGATGCATGTAAAATAGGCAATCCCGCGAAGGACGTGCCGCGAGATCCAAAAGGAGATTGATTCAGAGCCACAATTATGCGTGTCTAGTACCCGCAGTCAAAAGTAAAGGTAAAATTATGGAACGAAGGGGGACGGGGCTCCATAGAGAGGAAAGACCCCATAGACGCGTTCTCAATGGACAGATGCAAATGCGAAAGGATAATGAAAGGTGCAAGACGCGTCGAAAACAAGCGAAATGAAAGAGATGCGATCGACGCAAAGTCGGCGCGGAGAATGAATATAATGAAACGAAGGCCAGAATAAGACGGAAACAAGATGAATGAATGACAAGGGATGTCAACAAGTCATTCAAAGTACAAGGTGGCGCCGATCGCCCGAAGAAATCGCAAAAAATGCAACAAGGGCTCGAAGAGAAATTCACGATGAGAAATACTATGCGGGACAGCCACGATGCACGAGAGCGAGAACGGCAAAAGTGTCGCCTGAAACGCAAATGTAGCGTCTGTACGTGCATCTTCCAAGCCATCTAACAACACCAGAAAGATCCCTGACGACACCCAGATCACCAGACAAGCCCCCATATCCCGTATCACCGCAAAAGCACAATGAAAATCGAGGAAAAGATGTGAATAAGTAGACGCAGACGCACCGTACAACTTCAGGAGGAAGCTGGCTGAACGGATACTATGGGCGGATGGCACCAGTAGATCATAGAGAGAGACCGTGTAGGAAGCAGCGAGTACATTTCCAAGCAGAAAATAGAAGGCCGGAGCTGCGGTCGGCGAGTAAAGTGAACCCGCGCGATCGATGGTGAAAGGAGAGGGTAAGAGAGTTCGGATCATTGATCAACACAGCCATGCCGCGGCTTGGCTTTTTCCTCCATGTACCCACGGCGCGGCCTGTCCTTGCCTAGAGGACACACATCCAATCTTTGGCCGTCTAAGTCTTAGTTCTCAACGACTACCCAGTGCAAGCTGCCCTTGCCTCGACTATCTCTCAGGAAACCTACAATGCTTCTCTTGCGGGCAAGCGCCAGAATCTGTGGGCGTACACATTGAAACGAGCCGATAAGGGCGTTTCATTCCTCCCGTTGGTGGTTTTCCTTGCTTAATATTTTATTCTTCTCTGTTAGCCACCCGACACAAGCCATCTATTCACCCGCATACCCATTGCTTTTAGCTGCTTCTGCGCTACCCGCCAAGTCCCTGGCACCGTCTATGCATTCACAAACCACTTTATAGGATGTCTGTGCCCACGATACGTACTCTGGTCTCTCAGGCTTACGGCCACTGTCATCTGTACACCGCGCCGCCACAATACGCAACAAGCACCAAGCAACGCAAGCAATTCCCGTCCCCGTTCCCCGTCGCTCAAGCTCAAGCTCTCGCGGTAGGTCTGACCCAAAAATAAAATGAATATTACTGTTACAAAACCTGCCGTGAAGTATTCGGTTCAATGGACCCCGGGATTCAAGGTAACTGATTTGTATTCGAAGTGTTGACTCGGGATTTGCCGTTCTATTCTATTCTGGCCGCGGAATTCGTCTTTTTGCCTCTGCTGTGGGCCCTCGGAAGTCGGCATCGACCCATGGACACCTATGTTGGTCAATGAACGCGAACGTCAATGAATGGGTGTTAGTGGGGAGCTTCGGCCCGCACGGGCACGTGCACTCCCGGGAAAAAGTCAGGAGCAAAAGACGACTGATCGTGATGTGATGTCTATCATCCAGGTAATTCTGACATAGAAGGACTATTCCAGGCGATTGATCGGCGACCTCGAACAAGGTCGGCACGGGCTCGACGACCCTCCCCCATGAAATCGACTCGGACTCCGACCTTGAATCTGATGTGGAAGACACGGAAACACTAGAAGAACGTCGACTGGCTTACCGCTAGGACAACGTGGTAGAAAAGAGTAAGAAAAAGCGTAAAGATGGCAACGAGCTCTCCCCCGAGATGGACTATATGATTAATGCAGGCTCAGAGGGCCGCCGCATTAAATGCTTTCGAATTCTTTCCCGGCTTTACTTTGGAAGCGATAGGATGGGTGCGTCGCCGTTCAATTACTGTATGAATTCACATTAATTTTCTATTCAGCATCGGACCATTTGCAGTGCAGAGATGGCCTTCCCGACGGTTGTCCCCGCTGTGCTGCCAAGCTGCCACCTGTTTGCTGTGAGCTCTGTACCCCGGCGCACTTTGTGTCCTTTGCCATCGTGGACCTGCCCAAACCCGCTCCCATACCCTCTAAATCGCACAACAAACCGTACAAAGCAGAGGCACGCGACATGCAATTGCGAGATGCTCTTCACGAGTTCAGAAGAGCAGCTACGGTCATGAAATTCAGTCGAGCGGTCCTATCCCTCTAATCCCAGAATATGGCACCACATTCAGGGATTAGACGGATAGGTTGGAATTAGTAAATCTTACCGGAAACTTATGGCGAAATCTAGGGCCAAAACACGCTCGTCACTCGTCGCCAGCACGAAGTTCTCAGTTGAGAGGCCAGCATTACTTGAACATTTTGTTGTCATACACAAGTCTGGCTAACTATTCGGCAAACAGCGGTAAGTAATCTATTTAACCTCGCTTACTCAAAGGCCCCTTTGTTCTCCGTCGCCCACTCCACCAACGTGGTCGCCTTCCCAGCGTACTTCCTCACATTCTCCACCGCAACCTTGTACTGGTCACTGCGAAAAAAACTTCCGCGCTCACGCTCGCTCCTTCAAATCCGTTGGCCAGCGTCCTAACCAGATACCTTGCGAGCGGCTCTGGCAGCCCGCTCGCTGCCATAACCTTCACCGCTTCCTCATCGACGATGGCTTCCACAGTCAGCTCCTTCCCAACCACCTTACCAACGATCTTAACTGCGTCGCCTTGACTGATCACTTCCGGCCCGCACAACACGACATTGGTCTTCCCCCCCATGCTGCTCGGCCCACCGACAAGGATGCTCGCGCCTGCGCGCCCGATATCCTCGGGCACGATCCAGTCGAAGTTGGCCTCGGGGTACGCCACCTTGACGGCGCCACCCGCCTTGACCATCCCTGCCCAGCGGAGCGATTGCTCGCGAATCCAGCAGGCCGCAGGGAACGTAGCTCGCCCCAAAGACGTCCTGCAGCGTCAACTCGACCTGCGCGTGCGCGTAGGGGATGAATTCCTGCGCCGGGACACGGTCGATGGCAGGCTCGTAGAGCTCGACGCTGAAGCTGCTCAGGAACACGACGAACTCCACGCCCGCGGCCTTGAGCGCCTCGAGCGCCGGGCGGTTGGAGTCGGGTGCCCCTGGGGGAGAGAAGATAAGATAGATGAAGGCGTGCTTGGCTTCTGACTGCGCGACGGCCTCGGTGATGGTTCCCGGGCTGAGTAAGGTCGGCCTGCACGCGCTTGTAGCCGCCCGCCTTCTCCTGCTCCAGGACAGACCAGGATGGGCTTCTTGGTGTCGCGGACGGCAAGAGTCACGGTGCACCGAGGGAGTGGGCGTGGCGGGCGCAGGCAGAGCCGACTGCTCCAGTGGCGCCGAAGACGAGCACAGGGGTGGGCATGTTTGGTGGATGTGGAAGTGTCGTTTGTGATGTCGTACGGATGCTGGGAGACGATATTTAAAAGGTCCCTTCCGTCATCCGCTTTTGCGTCAGCAGCGTACTAAGCACAACTGCCGACGGCCGTGGCATACGCAACACAACTCATAATCTTGCTGACAACTCGCCTGCGCTCGTCCTCGTTCGTCAGCAGGTAATTATTTGATAGAAACTTAAAGACCTCGCTTTTTTCTCGGACACCGTCAAGATACGCACCAGTCGCTCTTCACGGACCGGCGAACTCCCATCACATTCTGGTTGAGCACCAGCTTCGCTCCGAGTCGCCAAGGCGGAGAATTCGGAGGTAAAGGAAAGGCACAGGGAACACGAAACTCGTGATCTTGAATTGCAGCCCGAGTTCCAAGTCACACCCGCGACGAGATACGGATTCGCATCTACTCAGAACGGGTGCGGCTAGGGTGCTCTAAGACCACGTCTTTGGCCAGGAGCGGGAGGGATGCCGCCACATCATGCCCGCATGACGTCGAAGTGACGTGGGACTAAGTTTTGGAGCAGAAAAGGCCGGTGAGATCAGCAGAGGGAGAGCAATGATACGCTCGTACCGTGGGTACGTACGACCAACGCTAACCGTCCATCACTCTCAATCCTTTGAGAATCCAGCCGCTTGCATAGTACATGGAGGCGGCTGGGTCAACGGATGTCTGCGCAATATAAAGAAGGAAGATTGAGTGAGAACGAGGAAAGAATAGGGAAACTAGGACAAAAGCGCACCTGAAAAAGCTGCCGACCCAGACGATGAAGATGAAAACCAGCACAACCACGAGGAACGTCGTGCCGATGCCGCCGAGGACAATTTGGAAGGAGTCGCGTTCGTTCGAGCCTGCCGGCTGCGTCGAGATATTATTTCAAGCAACGAATATATATGTGAGCGGAGAATGGACGCACTCATAACTGTGAGAACCGAGTCCCAAAGGGGAAACAGAGAGAAGGCAAACTGGCGTCGGAAGGACGAGTCGGATGGAATCAGGGAGGAACTCAGCAATCAGATATTGACGGAGTTGATTGAACGACATAAATAGACAAGGTCGGTCCGTATTTATACGCAAAAGGAATCAAGACAAGGGGAAATATAGGAATGGAAGTGCGGATATAATCGGGATCGAGGGAATGAAAAAAGGCGAGGGCGATGAGGCGGAACCGGGGATCTCGGAAGAGAGATTCCTGACAATAACCGACGAGGCTGTCCTGCCGACTCGGACGAAGGCATGTTTGGCCGTGGCGTAGCACGGGAACGAGTCAGCGGGTCCTCGGGAAGTAAGTACATATAATATGCGAACCTTGCCGCCCACGCTTGACCCCACAGGTAATAGGCAAGAGCGCCAGTAATCGCGCTCTGGTTTACGGAGAGAACGGACGGGCCGCGGTCGACCTCATCGTCCTCGGATGCTTAACTAAGTTACTTGGCGAAACTAACTTAGCCTGCCAAAACTTACTTTACTTTACTTATGGCTGAGTAAGTTAATTTCGCACGTAAAAGTACAAGTTATTGATGCCATCAGATGGCATAAGTTACTTTCGCCCAGGTAACGTATAATAACTTAGAAGACTTGTGAGGGCAGAGGACAAGTCTTATCCAAGTAAATATAGTTAAAATGTGTATATTAATGAATAGCGGGGCATTCCTACAGCACTGACACGTTGTCCTTCGGCCTTACCCGTGCAGAAACCACCTCCGACCCCTCATTTCCCGAACTTGAGTCTAACTACCCACCACAAACCCTTGAATTACATCCCAAATACATCATTGAGTTGATATATTGGATATTTAGTCGTTTCCATGAACTCTGACTCAGGCGCAGAGGTCAGTCTAGACTCAATTGGACTCGAAATCTCGTGAGTGGTCGAAAACTACAGTCATTCCACGGTCCTTGCATTTTCCGTGGTCCTCGCATTCATACAAAACACCGGAAGAATTTGCAAAGTAGATCATCTGAGGGGCAAAATATCCTCCAATGCCACTCAAAACACTTCCCAGAACAGGAGGTCAGTCAAAAATGGGGCTGAAAGCCTATAGGAGTCCAAAACATTATTTATGTTTGTGTGGTGAAATGATCTGCGGTCCTTGCATGACAATGATTGCCTCACCGCAACAGAACAGCTTCAAACCTCAAAATTGTGTATTACCCATATCATAGAGAGGAAGCCAGACGATGTATCTGACCTTTACTTCTACCGTCCTTCTCCATGATTGGTCTCCAATGAGCTGAAACAAAAAAGTGGATGCAAGGACCGTGGAATGACTGTATTATCCGCCCTACTTCTCGCATAATTAATGACCCTGGCCTGTCGCCGAAGTCATGGAGGGGTGCTGAGGTCTCTGCAATGGTGTCCATACACCTCTCTTCACTCGCGACGCACTTACCTGCACCAATTGATCGTAAACGTTAACTTTGGCGGTAATTGATGCCATCTGATGGCATAAGTAACTTTCGATGATCTAACTTGGGCGCCCAAGTTAACTTAAGTAACTGTAAGTAACTTCAAGTGAGTTCAAGTAACTGTAAGTAAATGTGATATGGAGGAGCAAGTGCTAAGATTATCAATTTAATTAGTGTTTTCAGCAAACAATTGAGCTGAATGGATAAATTATCGTTGTGACTTCAAATTGCAACGAGGCTTGGGCAGAATTCCACTTGTGTGAATCTTGAGCTCTCGTTAGGTTATTGGTTTAGTGTTGCAAACATTGAAAATCAAAGGTCATGGTTTACGTTGTGGAAAATTATGTCCTTTATCGGCCACCATTTGTGTTTCAGATGTCTCGGAGTTGTGCGCCCTTTGCTGCAGCCATGGGGCGTAGGACTGAGCGCCTATTATCTATAATACATTGTTCATAACATGAAATAGACATGGAGTCCCCCCGGACAGGTTGAATGCCAAGGTCTGGGCAGATTTTTTTTTTTGCAGCAATCCGCGATCAATTCAATGGCAGCGCGTCAATGTCGCTAGATCACTCGCTTCGCGTACTTGCATGTGACCGCGCCGATCAGTCGCCTTTTTTTTTCCATTCCACCACAAGCTTGCAAATTCACGCGTTTCCTCTCAATGTTCAACAAACTATGGAACTTCTTCTTCCCTTCGGGACGTCACAGGGAACCGCCACCTCTCCCACGTCCTCGCAAATACCCTCGGACTACCGACTCGATACTGCCATTTATACCACGTCAAGACGGACATGCGGCCGAACGTCCGGAGAATTCAGGGCAATGGCCGCGGTATTATCCGCCACAATATCTGCCACCCTTGCCGCAGTTTCAACTCTGCGGCGCACACCTACGGATGATGAACAGATCTACTATCTCACTCGCAGTTTCGATCAAGCCGAGTCGCAGGCCCTCCACCCCGATGATCCTTTCGCGGGAGCCAAAAGAGGCAAGGTCATCAGAAATATGACGGTCCCTGAAATCGTTCTGCAGGCCGCTGAGAGTAGCATGGAGGCGGAAAACATTCCCCGCAGATGGTGCCATATTGGCACACGCATTTCCAAGGCCGCAGATGCCCGTATCCCCCGAGCTTTCTGCTCGCCAACGCATTTGATGCTCACGGACAAGATTACACCTGGATCCATTCAAATATCACTGCAATTTCCCATCCCCTACTTCCTTCTCTTTCGGAAGTCCCCAAATCCCATCCATCGAGCCCGTTGTCTGATCTTCCGATGGATATGGAGGTTGAACTTCCACTCGAAGAACCAAAACAGCATGCCAATAAGACTGGAAATAAAAAGCGCAAGCGCGAAAAGGCGGAAATTGGGGTGGAGATTCCCCAAGCTGTTCAGGCTGATAGGCCACAATTGAGACGTGGTGCGAGGACTCATAAACCGCGCAAGTGATGTTTTAGAAAGATTTTGCTACTCGATTAAAGTTGTAGAGTTTCCTAGCATGGTTTCTGATGACTTTCATTGTGTTTCTGAGTGGGTTAAAGCTTAGATTTAACATTACTGGGATGTATTGGCCACATACCGGTTAACGCTGAACTCTGGGATTGGGAAACAGCTTTAAGGTACCCGTGTTGGACACACGCCACCGATGCAACGGGAGGAGGGCGAATCCCGGTAGATTGGAACTTGGGTGTGAATCTTGTGCCTGAGAAGCCACTCTGCCAGAATGAAGCAACATCCTCTTCTCTGGCTGCTGAGACACTGATCCACAAAAGATATAGTGCCTGTGAAAAATTCCAGTTTTCAGCGGCCAAAGCACTCGGGCAGACATAGGCGGGAATTTAGATACATCGTAACGACGACTCTGAGTGTGTCCCAGATGCCTGGGGCACTGCGGAAAGCTTTGCTAAGATGCTGGTACAGCAAATTTCGAACCATATAAGTAAGCTGTCAATAAGTAAGTTTCGCCATGCGTGGGAAAAGCTAAGTAAAGTTAAGTAACTTCGGATCAGCGATGCCGAAGGGGTAAGTTAAAAGTAAGCGACCTCAGGCTAAGTTACTTTATTCTCTCGTCCTCGCCACCATCCCTGTCGCGCTTCTTGTATTCGGTGATTTCCTTCACGACATTCAGAACGGGCGGGGATAATCAAGAATTAATAGGGGGGGTCAAATATCGCTTTTTTGGACCGATTCACGCAACGATTTTTTTTCCGATTCTGTAGCCGATTTTGTTCAAGAATCGATGAATCGTCAGAATCGGTGGAACGCCTCCGGAGGCGTTCTGTTGGAGAATCAGTGAATCACCCTAACCCTAGCTATCTCTCAAATGAGCGTCCACTTCATGATTTGAATTACATAATATATTATTTTGTTCGGCCTTTGTCTACAGTGTATCTACATGGCTCAAGCCACTTAGCCACCTCGCATTTGTGGGACAGGTCAGCCCAAGTCACAATGTGCTGCTGCTCAAGTCACCAAGGCGCCACGCAAGAGGCAGATTTTTTTTTTGACGATAGCGAAGACGACGGCGGTATCGACAGCGGGCCTGGCGCGCCGACAGTCGGGGTGTCACGCGTCATTTGCAGAAATAAAATGTATTTTTAATTTTATCTTACCATGTACTTGTTGTAGTTAAAATCGAATAAGATTCGGCAAAATTGAGAGGAGAATCGGGGGTGGTCAAAGTTGAGCCGATTCTTGATCGATTCTAAAAAAAGAATCGACCGAGAATCGACGCGAGAATCGGCCAAAAAAAGCGATATTTGACCCCCCCTAATGCAACAATACCTTACGGCATTTAAGGGTGACCCCAATCTCGAACTCGCACGGGAGATACGACGAGGTACGAGGTTAACTCAAACATTCGTAACGCTGATGATCTCTCTTTTCTCCTCAGGCCACTCGGACCTGTGCTCTGCCTCGCCCGTTCGCCTACGAACTGCGATACAACACTGGCCTCGCGCCTCCCCCCTTTCCACTCTTCGCGAGCGGCTCAGTTCGTCTCACTATGAGCTCGTCGTAAACCGCTAGGGTTAGTCCATCAATTCCGCCTATTGAACCTTCGTCTTCCCCCGCCCATTCTCGGTCCCGCCCGCTTAGAAACTCGAGCCTCCGCCTTGGGGCTCTCCCCTTTGATCTCCGCGTCTTGTGCGTAGGTCCGCCAATTCGGCAGTAAAGCCATCCTTTTTCTTGCTCTGGTGGTCCTGATGCGTCGTGAACGCTGTTATTGCTTTTTCCTTACCGTGTTTACTTGCTGGGAATCCTGGTTCTGGTTCATGTCGTTTCGTCTCGAATGCGATGACTGCTTTTCAGTTCTCCGTTTGTCCGTTGAGCGATCTGATGATATATGCGTGCTTCCGCGATTCGGGACTGGGAGCGCTGGGAGAGCATGATGTTGAGCTCTTTAGTTCCAGTTACTTGTGGCGAGGTTTGGATGACGCTTCTCTTTCCACTTGCCCTCACTTCGGTCCAATTCATTTCCCTGCCTTCTCAGAAAAGACAATCCTTCAAGTTCTCCCCACTGAACGAGCAAGCGAGCGCTTCCTTGAAGCTTCCCGCATGTATTACACTGGTGGGACTGTACTGCTCGGACCGATGCCACGCACAGCCTCACCATCGCTTGTTGAGTGCCATCGTGATGACCACCCCAGTCCCCCGCTTCTCGCGCATGGCCACGTCGCCGCCAGACGACGATATCTCGGAGATCCTGGCCAACTTGCTTCTCGGAAGGTGCTCGAACCTTTGCCTCAGTCTCTTCTTTGGGTGGGCGGGCACAAAACTCATTGGATGTCCTAGCGAAGCAGGCGCGCGCAACTTGGCACTGCTGCGCAGCCGAGGGATAACTCACATTCTGAGTGTGATACCGGATCCAATTTTGCCCGAACCGGATGAGGACGAAGATGGGTTTCAGCGGATGCAGATTTCGGTCCAGGATTGGCCGGACCAGGCAAGGCTCTTTGTTATTATTTCCCGGACATTGCTGGGATTTAACGATGACCCATTTCAAGGAGGCGAAGGCATTTATTGACGGCGCGCGTATTACTGCCCACTAGCAGGAGGGTGTTCTGGTTCATTGGTTCGTGGCTACTGTGGTGCTTGGACCTGAAAGTCATTCTGTTCGCTTTTTTTAATCCCTCAGTCACCAGGGCGTGTCGAGGAACGCGACTATTGTCGCGGCATACTGGGCGTCACTAACCCGTCCGCTATTCTGCATGTCTGATGCCTGGACTCCTGGAAACACGTTGAGACGCGTCGCAGGACACGCCACTCATTGTTTACCAAGTCAGGGAGTTTGAACTCCGCATTCTCCTACTTACATTGTTCAACTATTTATTGTTCTCTAGAAAGGTATAAATACTGGCACGGCTCGGTGGCGGTGGGACCGCACCCTCACTCGATAGAGGGACGCCAATCATTATTTTCAGGGGACACCCGTTCGACTCGGGATCGAGCCCCTACACTCGTGTCTTGGTTTTTTTCTCTCCTCACTTCCTTGAAGCGCTCTTGGCTGCCGCTTAATGATGTCCTCCCTTTGAGCTGTCATTGCTGCATGTCCTTCGGGGAGTACTCTTCTCCCGGGCATCCATCTCAACCGTAAACATCAATATCTTGCGTTTTGGGTGCATTCTCACGTCGCTGATCCGGATTCCAGGGGAATAGATTGCAGGGGTAATGTGGCTCAGTAGCGGTGATACCGCACCCTATGGTCAACAGTCACATTCTCAGGGGGCTTTTTTTGGAGTACCTGTTTTTTTCCTGACCTCTGGGTTTCAGATCACGTTTCATTGCTGGACACCTTTTTGAGGAACTTGAAATGAAATGACTGATTCAAAGCTCTCCGGAAATTGTAGCGTTCTCACAGAGCCCTTCTATCATTCTTACATGACGCGGAACCAAACCGAGTCACACAGGGAATTAACAAGACCACGGTGGGATTCGGATTCCGGAAGGTAGGCGACGAACGGCAAACCAATTTTGACAAGGTCAATTACAAGCTAGACTAGAGTGTGCTTAAAGGGCACGAATTATCCGTGAACCGGTAAGCGGATTCAGTACGTTGACACTGGGATGCAGCTTGTGGGGCAACATTCCCCGGGCAGCGTCCCAAACACGGTACCCGAAGGGCTATCAACTGTGTCAGCACCTCACATATTGCCGGGGAAATGAAAACCAACCAGAGTCGGATAAACTGTGGACAAATACCGCTGCACTTGACGCAAGTCGCGCAGCAAGCGCCCGGCAGAACTTCCTCAGTCTTGCCGAGGGGACTAAATATCCACAACGAAATGGCGATTAATATGTATTCGGTGACAAGAAGTGTTTATGCTGAGCGTACCAGTGTGTGGCAGGACAGAAACCTTGGAGCAGTCAATGGCCTTGGGAACAGCGCCGACTGCTTGAGAGGTGAGAAGGACAGAGATGAGGACAGTAAGGGAGGCAAATTTGGCGTGCATGTTGACTGGTGAGGTGGGTGGCGAGCGCAAGTGTCGTCTCATGACTCTCATCTTCATAATTTATACCTTGGGGATTTCGTTGACAGACTTGACATTTACGGTATGTCACCCCGGTCATTTTGCCTCAGGAACCCCGCAGGGATTACGGAACGATGTGCATCAATACAATTGCCCTCAGCAGTCACATCTTGAATCGTGGCAGGATGAATGGACAGCTTGCGTGACTAGGATCTCCGGGACCAACTCTTTTTTTATGCGGGTTGCAAGAGGAGGTAAATGCACGTTGATGGTACGCATCGCGCCCGCTGTCGTCCTTTAGCAAATTCAACGATGGGCAGCGATATCAATCCCGCATTGTTACAGAACCAAAACCAAGTTGGCTTCGTCAGCTACCAGTATTGGCCCTCGGGGAATGCGAAATTAAGTGAATACGATTCTACATGCGTTGGTGTTGCATTATGATCTAGGTTACCGTGTTGGTATTGTCCGAAAGGATCGGAGCAACAAGTTGAACCCTCGCCCAGCACCAGCCTTGGCCAGCCTCGCAAATTTCCACATGGTTTGTGTCCGCTTGCGGTCGGGCGATTCCTGTCCCTTGTCGTGTATTCGCAAGGTTTCCGTTGTGGCCGAACAATGAATTATGTCATACAGACAGGTCAGACGAATGAATTGTGGCATACAGACAGGTCAGACACTGACAGGTGCCAGTCGAGGGGTGTTTCAATACTGCGCGCACGGGAATTCAACATTTTTTTCTTTCTTTTGAACTGACCACGCACTCTCATACGAGTTCCAAGACAATTATTGTCTGCTTCTCGACCGCAGACAATGCGTTATCATGAGCTGGTCTCGACGGTTGTGACTCAGGCGGCACCGGTTTTGCGCCGGTTCAAACCTTACGGTATGGGTAGCCAGAAGAAAATGAGCACTGCGTGCAAGTCAATCGGTCCCAAGAGGCTGTTTTAGATCATCTCTAGTCACTATTCCCCTGCCGCTAGGCAGGGTAATTGCAAATATCTCCATCATCAACTATGTAAATATATACTATATATGATGACTCCGTTGTCATAGATCAGTCCACAATTTTCATTCCAAAATGGCCACATCCGGCTTAGCCTCCCACAGCCACCGCTCTGTGGTAGCGGTAAATAGGTACGAAATGAAGTGGCAAATATATAGGGTGAGGTTTTTGGGGTCGGTGTCAGGAGTATTTGTTTTCCACACTGGAACAGCAATGCAGCATACGAATATATGTACCCATGCTGCGCCACATTGGCTGGATACCGACAAGGTCAAAAGAAGGACATCACCGTCCCACAAGTAGCTTCAGACCGCTCGCCCAAAGGATTCACCAATAAATCTCTATTAGGTTTGTTTAAACAACTGGCTTCCCAATGGAAATCAGATTTTAAATTTTGTTCTGTTCAACACCAGTAGTGGGGTGCACGCTGCCCTGATGAACAGTGGGATGTGATGTGAGTTTGAACAGGCTGTAATCAACGGTCAATCATTGATTTCAAATCAAGTTTGTTCAACCGTATAATTACGGTTGAACAGTGTTTGATCACCCGTTGAACACTGTTCAGAATCCATGCAAAAAGCATGCATACAGGGGGATTCGAACATATGACCTCCAGATGATGGATGAGGAGGAAGGAAATACTGAAGGTGCACACAACCATCAGACTATGCAACTGATAAATGCTTCGAGAGTAGCACAGATTTATTTGTCTCTGACTTTGGCAAAGTGGGCATTTTTTAATCCTGATAAGAGCTATGAACCATCCTCCTACATTGATCCCATGCCTCTGCTAAACCTGTGGAATGGTATAATCACATGGGAACTGTGTGGATCCAGTGGGATTCTGGGAAGCACCTGCATGTAAATATCAACATCACATGAACATATCTTTATGGTGTCGTTCACTGCTGCCCTCCCCCCCTTTCACCTCAAATTTTCTCTACTCAATGCCTGGGATGCAAATCATTGTGTTGATAATTTTACGGTAATTACCCCACCAATGTTGCCCAATTTTGCGTGTGGAGTTTAGCCCACTGCAAAATCACTCATTGTGCTGACATTACCCAGATTTAAAGGAATCTTGTGTATTGAGAAAAAATGTGTCAGATTCATGGGCACCATACTGAGATATCTACGTGAAGAAACTAGCCAGAAATATGCACCCAAGACCAGCAAAAAAAAAAAAAACTTACGTGGAAAATGCAAGGATCACAAAATGACTGCAGTAGCCTAACCACAATCTTTACCTGGATATTGAGGCCTGCCAATCCTCCCTTTCAAGTCACCATAGGTAAGCAGGAGACACAGAATGACCTACAGTTAAATTGCGAGTGCCGCTCAACATGTCCCGGACTTGTAAAATTAAACTTTCAAAGTTCACAGTGAGCGATGATACAGTAGGATCATCCAAAGCTTTGCGCCACATCATCTATTTAGCTCAGTTGTAAGATGCCCTTTCCTGCTGACTTTCTTCCAAACTTCACGTATGTTCGAGTCTCATAGTTGGCATTCTTTTTCTATTTTTCTTGAACATCGTTTGAACCCTCTTGAAACAGGGATCAAACTAAACAAAGTTTAAAATCTGATTAACGTTGAGATGCTCATTGTTTAAACAAACCTAATAGGGTTACTGTTCACCACGATATCTAGAGATATATCTTGAAACTTTTTTTTTCAGCTGTGATCTGACAATGGCAGAAGATACCTAGAGATATAGAGACCCTCCAGACCAAATATCTCGGTGTAATTATCACTGGTCAACAAGCGCGACACCTAGTATTATTCCATCCCCCAAAACACCCTTCGTTGATACCCGCCCCACGTTGTCAGTTTTAATTGGCAACACATGTTTTAAACTACATATTCCATGTTCGTTTCTTATTCCGGACACCCTGCCAAAAGATCACCCCCACACTTGCTCACCATCGGTGAACAGTCTACCACTACATCGTATTTGATTGCACATCGTCATCCGCATATTATAACCTTTTTTATGTACATTTGCCTAGTTATTTCCTGGAGCCAGACCTGTGTACGGATCCGACCAAACAATCTCAGGCACTTCCTGCTGAATGATTGATTAGGTAAAGGTTGGACCTTAGCCTACCTTGGCCTACCAGGTGTAGACCGAGCTCGGACCAGGTAGTCAGACTGCGACTAAGAGCCTTCTGGATCTGGTCAGAGATCGGTCTCTCACACTCGGCAGTCAGCCTATGCTCGAGGTATCGTTGCTTGTGTGTGCAGAGAGTGGCATGTAAGATTTCTTGCGCATTTTATAAGCCTTAAATAATTCCCAATATCAGGTCGCGTTTATGGTACACCTGTTTTTTGGTCCAACCTCGTGATCTAGCAGATGTATCAGCTTGGGTCGCATCGAAATGCTCTTACGGCGATCTCGATATTCATCTCTCCTTGCGCAATATTCGTGAGCATCAATGGCCTTAAAGCCCACGTAGAATTCGAATGGGGTGACACCCAGGGCGCCAGTGGGTGAATCCCATGGCTCAGCACGAAGACGCGCATCCGGGCAGCTGGAATGCAAAGATTAATCAAAGGTGACTGTGCAACTTCCTATAGGCTATGTACATTGCCTCATTCCACATATTCCGCGCCATTGACGTGACAGACAGGCCGAGAAGCGAGGGAAATCGTAAGACGGTTCGAGCATTGAAATTATTCCACCTGCCACTTCAGTTATCGCTTCCACCACATACAATTTTGACGGGTCGAATACTGCGGCGGTACTTATACAGGTTGGTTCGCTGCAAAAGCCAGGCTACCCAACCACCCAGCACCCAAGAAACACTTACTTCAATGCAGCCATCTCTTGTAGCATTTGATCTGGAGTGAGTACTCCGCTTCAAATTATGAATCCGACACTAAGGCTTTGAGAAGGGAAGACGCGAGTGTAGGGTGTCCAGGGTGTGGTGTTTCGCAATTAAGTGATTCATAATATAAGTAAGAGAGGAAAGGAATACAGCGCCGCGTACCGCGCGCATTTAAATTCGTTTGTCGGCTTTGATCCCATTCAAGCAACAGATCCCTGGCCATGAATTAGGGAGCGCATAACGATTATTCTCATCCTTTGTAGTTTGCGTCATGCAAGAACCGGTACGGGTCTCAGCTGATGCGACCCGCCAGCATAGGTACCGCCATTGGAGTGCTCTGCCCAAACCTGATTGGAGTTAGAGACCACTGTCGACGACGTCGTTCGCATCAGGATGACAGTGAGCTCTTCTCGGGAGACGAGTTGATCCATCATCGTCTGAAGGACGAGCCAGAGTTAGCGCTAGCCGAACATGTGTAGGTCACGAACGTACATGGGTATAAATCCGCCCAATGGGAAGGGAAAAGAGCACGAGCATGGGCGTATCGGATGATAAGCGGAACGAAAGCACGGTGCCGAGCGCAAAAATGGCTGTTTATTTTCGTGGTCAATGTGCTGGATTAGGGGAACGTTTACTCACCGGTGAAAGAGCCTGATTGCACGGCATTCCGGATCAGGATATTTAGCACCCTGTCCATCCTTGCAAAGCTCGTTTTCGATCTAGAGAAAATCAAGGAAAGGTGGACTAAAATATTTGGACATTGGAT
Organism: Mycena leptocephala; assembly: GCA_029378395.1. Lineage (NCBI taxonomy): Eukaryota > Fungi > Basidiomycota > Agaricomycetes > Agaricales > Mycenaceae > Mycena > Mycena leptocephala. Next base: position 30,797 of record JARJLF010000876.1, on the reverse strand, counting down.
CCGCATTGCGTAGACGGAGGCATATATCTCACCGGCAATGATAACGTCAACAAAACACTGAAGCACAAGATTGCCCTCCACAATTGGCATTAGTGCGACGAGCCTTTTGACCGGTCCGTGCATATGAAGAGACATCTCGATGGCAGCAGCAGCACCCATTCCACAGGCCGCCAAAGAGCTCCCCATGAGGAACGCAACGAAAATTTTGTTCCGAGTAAGCTTATATATCCGCCACATTTGGAACATTTGGTTAGTTATTGCAAGGACGGCTGTCGCTGAACAGAAGTCAACATTGGTAAGGCGAAAAAATTTGACGGCGTCTTACTCAGGGATGTGAAAGGATACGGCCACAGATTGCCTAGTGAGAGAGATAGTAGCTTGATGCGTTATCTTCGGTGATGATGGACGATGCTCACTCCCGACGACCTGGGGATTTGCGAAGTTCCTATCGACATCGATGGGTCTCCACGCCATCGTCATGGAGCCGCTCACTCACGTAACACAGTAGAACCTGTTTCAATAACATGAGAACTTGAATCGGACTGCAACACCGAGATTTTCAGCTATTACCACGACAGGTACACAGCGGCACAAGCCTGGGTGGCGTTGACTATGAACAGGAAGGCCACCAAGGATCTATAGAGAATCAGGCATGCAATGACGCACGATACCAGGCGCGTACCTGATCCACCAAGGATCTTTGTGGGCTGCAAATTGTCAGTGCCTGATATTTACATACTCATCGTCAAAAGTTCACGCACTGGAGCTCCAATATGAGAAGAACTGGGACATAATAACTCCCGTTAGATAAGTGTTCACTGAAAAAGCCAATGGCTTGGAGATCATGGAGTGTGTTGAAAGGACCCGCAGACTCACTGACCACCCCGAGGAGAACGAAGCCTAAAATCAGCAATCGTCAACATGAGCTAGTGTTATGCCACACCGTGGAACGAACCGATAGTCTGATCGAACTTGCCCATAGCCGTTATGAGCAGTGGTGCACTCAAAAGAGGAGAAGGGGCGAACGAGGTTGAGACAGGGATGAGGAGGGAACCGAAGGACGTATTTAAATACTGGCAGGGAGGGTGCAACGCACGACTAAAAGCAATCGTCACAATTTAAATGCCTTGACTTCGGGTATTGACCCTGCATACATGCGGGGAAATAGATGGCAGGGAGGGTGTAACGCATGACACTCTGAGTAAAATAAATCGTCTCAATTTAAACGCCTTGACTTTGGGTGTTGACCCTGCATACATGCGGGGAAAGAGACCAAGTCCTGGGAAACATGGCAACTGCCATCGGCAATGCGCGTTGTTGATAATGCGCCACACCGGCCTTGCCGTAAATAACGTCAGGAATCCACTTCCAAGGGATCCCGGTGCCCAGTGTTCAGGCGTCAAGTAGGCGAGTCGAAGTTGGAACAAAGGAGCGGTATTCGTAAAGGGAATCAATCGCAGATCAGTCATTTTTTTGAGCATGGAAGGGTGCCTGACATGTACAACGGCAATTACCTTGATGCATTCTACTCTTTACAAAATTACGTCTGTCTGGAGCCTTTAAACTCCGCTCGGACGTTTCCGGCGGCTCTCGAGGCTCCGCTGCTCGACTCAGATGATGGTGACTATGGTCAACCGAGGTGCGCTCTTGTATATACTTAAAATCCCGTCCGTTTTGAGAGCGTGGGCCGGCCGGCCGTAATCAGACACCAAACCCAAGACCAAACCAAATCGAGGCAAGCCCCGGTGAGTTTAGTTTCAGTTTCAGTTTTTGTTTTTGTTTGTGTTTTTGACTTTGGCCAGAAGTTTCAAGGTCACAAATCGAGAGCCACAACCATTGACTCCAAAAAGCAGAGGTATCATTCCTGCTTCGCTCATTGGTGGTCAAACTTGGGTAAAACCATTTGAAAACAATGAAACACCGGGAAGCGAAATCGAAATCGACACAGATACGTCCCAGCTCCCCGAGAGTTCGGGCATCTAATTATAACAGCCATTTCACGAGCGCAAACCGAACAGTCTAACGAGGAGCCCCAGTTGGGGATGTACGGCATTGCAACAGGACCCTTGATCACGATAGAGTATTATCTGCGACGACTACTGGGCCATTTGCATAATAGATGGGCATGTGCTGCGGAAATGTGAGATTTGGTACATGCGGGATGGAGCACGACCTATGGGGACGCTGTATGTCAAAATTTGACGCGGAGGGAGACGGCGATCAAGCTCAGCGGTTGGCAGTTGTGGGAAGTTTTGTGTCAAGATGCCAGCGTGTGCCAAACATCATTTCTTATTTCCCTCCGTCCGTTCCGCCCGGCTTTTACTCCTTCCTCCACCAATGCTTCGCCGATTCACGAGTTTGCAGTCTTATTTCATTTTCTCATGCCGGGCGATGATCCTGGTTTGTTTTGTGAGGGGAAAGGCATCACCTTAGGCTCTTGGACCGTCCAAGAACAACTCGACCAGCATCCTAATGGCACGATCTGACCACCACTACAACGATCCACCTGGGTTGGGTGCGGAATTGAAATTCCATACGTGTATTTAGAACACTAGCAAGATGTTCTACCACATCGTTTCCCCCTCAACCATCGCACTTCTCGTTCACCACCGGCTCCTACCCAAAACCACCAAATTTCGGTTGGAAACGAAGATGGATGTAGTTGGAGGGATTATGCGTATGAGGAGGACATGTCTTGCCATATTAATTTGGGTATGTCCTATGTAATGCTCCTTATAAAGTTATATAATCTGCATCTTCATTTTGAGCATCTTTCCGCTCTGCGTTACAGGCCCGTTTATACAGCCGTTTCAGGGTATGCCCGAAAGAAAGAATTGGCAAGGCCATCCGGTGTGGGCAGGGTGAAAGTGACGTTTTGACGTCGTTTGACTACGTTTTCAATTGACGCAGATCGCCGGTTGATTGACGCATACTTTCACACCGGCGCAGTGTCACGTTTGACTAGTCATATTATACGAAGGATGCCCCCTTGTGCGCTTCCACGACTCTTTCCTTGACACGACTTATTTCTTGAAAGCAATCTTTCACTACGAGTGAGTATTGGTCCTTCCCGTTCCTCGCCTTTCGATAATATTCATTGAACATAGCCTACGGCCCTGTTTTGTCCTTCTAATAGGCCCCCCATACTACCGGTCGATTATTAGGCGCCTGTATCAAGGCTGTATTCGGGAACTTGAATTTGATCCAACACCGTAACCGCGCCCTTTCGGGATGCTCAGTCGTTAGGATTCGTTTGGCTTTCCTGGACATTTTAAGGACATTCTGATTCGGCAGAATATCTTATATTTCTACTGTGCGGATATAGAAAAGTGAGAAAGCGTTGTAAAAAGTCGAGTTAAATATTCAGACTGTTAGGCAAACGGCTGCGATGGGATCGACGAATTCTTCGCATTCACGATCTAACACCATAGACGAGTTCGGGGTGTCAAACAGCCCGCCGTTTAGGAAATGAGCGGCTGTCGTTCAGATCTGGCCTCAGATAGATTCAAACTAAACACCATCTTCATGCAATGCCATTAGTCTCATCGAGCACAGCGCTCGCGTTCCGGTCGATCTCGAACTATGCAATGGCTGCGGGCTGTGGGGGGATATCTCACTCGTATCTTAAGCGGAATAAATCCAAGTTAGGGCCGTCGACCTTTCAACTTGAAGGCGGAACGAATGCACAGTGGATGAAGGCTTCAATGCACCGCCAACGCGCACCATCATAGGAGTCCAAGAAAGGTATAGGGAGCACGGCGCACGCAACAAACCGGCGGCTAGACGTCTAGAAAAGACATCAAGGTGAAGGAAGGGCCAGCCGAAGCGCACAGCCACGAATCTGTTCCCGAGGTCTGTACCAAACAATGCCGTCATCCGTTCTCGGCCACAACGAACCTACGCTCGCAACCGCAGCCAACACGGAATCGACGCCCGACTGGCCCTCCATCCCTCTTCCTCTTCCCCCGCGCACGGGCACGAGCGCGTGAGCAGCACCTGCATCCCGCCGAATCCGCTGGCGAGCGCGCAGTCTGAGTCGTCGACCGGTGATCGTGATCATCTGTGCGGGTTTTTTGTAGCGACACATGGGAGGGGCGGGTGTACACCGTTTTGGACTCAACCCTTGACCCCTATCCCGGTGACACGGTCATCAATTGTATCATGATCCGCATCAGTGGCGGTGCAGCTTCTTTTTCTCCTTTCTTGATTCCTCAAGCCACTCGCTCACCACTATGCCCAGCACAAAGCCCAGAGAACTTACAACTCAGCTTCAGCTATTTGGTGCTGACTAGGACCGGATTTGAACCTATCCGGTCGAGCAATATGGACTCGGAGTCGCCACGGGGACAACTTTCGTTGCCGCGGCTTCCTGCGTTGGTTCCGATTCACTGAAGTCGTAAAGTACCGCGACCTCTACGGTGAATTGTGACCCGATTAAGGGACGGACGCACCCCATCGTTGTGAGCTGTTTCTTGATCTATGTTTCGCCCTCTGATGGGGAACTCAAGGCCGTCTTTGTTCTAATCATCTATCTGCATTCGTTTTGGGGTACAAACTGGCGGAACCCTCGATAAGACGGAACTTGTTAGTTAATGCTATTCCATGTTCTCCAGAGCAACCAATTCGGGACACTCATGCGCACTTCCGAAGGGATTCGATCTCTACGAATGCCTTGTGAATCAACTGCTGCTCGCGGAGTCGGAAGCAATAAGGGTTAGATATAACTCGCTAAAAATCAGGAACGACGACTGGAAGAAAAAAAAATAGATCCAACAAAGCGCGGAAGCAGAGAGAGGTTTGGCCAATACAGACGCCACACAAATGTAAGAGTATAATTTGAGTATAAACTGAGGATACGATATTTATCTGTCCAGTGTTGTTCCGCAGCCCCTATGACCAGTAGATATCTGCGATACTCATACCGCTTGAGCCGTCAGGATACATTCCGGAACTAATTTCAGATTCGGCGGCACCTGGCAATGCCACGCCAACCTCCCAACCAGCTCCATGAGCGGAACGACTGGCCGCGTCTCAATGCACGCTACGACCTCTCCGAACTGCATCACCCCATATTCAGACTGGTCGTCCGACGTGACGACCACGCGCCAGAGGTTTGGGTACCACCCCAGCGAGTCCACATCCGGTTCTGCACCCGCGGAGAAAAAGTACAGCAGGTACTCTGGCCGCGCACGGACGACCTCCAGGCGCGGGAGGACGCAAGTCGTGGCGGATGGGAAAAAATCGCCGACGCCGATGTAGAAAGAGAGGTCGAGCGTGTTGATGGATGGATGCCGCGCGAGGAAGAGGTGGAGATCCGGCACAGCGATGGCGATGCGCCTGGACCCGATTGTGAGAGATGCAAGCGTGGGATCGTGAGCGCAGGAAGCGTGAGGGCCCAATCGAAAGGCACGAGATCAATGTTGTCAAGGGAGAGAGATGTAAGGGGTGACGTGTTCAGCAAATGCAGTGTCCATCTGTAAAGGTTGGCGTGCAAGACGAAGGAGGAGTGGATGCTGAGAGTCCTGAGTGCAGAGTTTGAGACAAAGGGGATCCCCTCCATACCCAAGCACTCCGTTGACTTCACAACTGGTGTTACGGGTATTTGGGCTGGTGCAAGTGCGGGTGGAAATCCAGCGATGCGAGAGAATGTGATCCACGAAACTAATTTCCGTAGCGATTTCCGCACAGAATATTTCCCCCAGCCTTTGGAAAGGTATGCACATGCACAAATGGGAGGGGATCGGAAGTATCATAGTATCTCCATCCAGCGTAGACAGTAAGTCCGCAGTCTCCCCGCCGTGCGACGCTGTTCAAGAACCCTGCCACCGCGTGTGGATAACCAGATAATTTTTTGCTCTTCAGTACCCGTGGATCGTAAATAGGGCAAAATCGCACATGACCGAGATGTGAAAGCCGTCTGGCGAGGGAATTCAGAGCCGCGACAGCGTCGAGCACCTCCTTTTCTCGAACCTCCCGTACATCGTAGACAAGTGCACAGTCGATAGCATTTACCGAGCTAACATCAGAGGCGATGCCTAGAGCGAGGAGCAGAGGCAGGTTCTCTCCGGTGAAGTAAAGCGATTGAAGTTCGCCGGAAGAAGATGGTGGGTAACAGTTAAAGAGTGTGAAGATGATTGGCATTAGCAGGAGGCTCATCCGCCTGCAGGTCAGTGCAAGGTGCACAAGGTCGTCTGCGCCGAGGTCCTCAGCAATGAGTAGGAGAAGCTCGTTGGGGAATTCGAGGAGTAAGAATGCGTTCGACATCGTGGCGGTCGGTGAGAAACAACGGGGCAGTGCATGATGGGCATCAGCTTTATGACGGGCGCTCAAAACTTGAAGGGTGTAGCTATACTTAGTGCAGTGCATCGGAATAATTCCTGAAAACCAGCATTCCTGAACGGGACTGGCCGTGTAATTCTACACCTACACACCATCTTGCATGAGTGATATCCAAATTGCTTGTATATTGTAAATGTCGACACTCGTTAGCGGGGCCCGGGTACGGGCCGACGGCTATGATTCTCGGCTATTCCGTCCCAGTAAGTGGCGAAGATATACGCGTGTAACCTGGATACTCACGCAAAACAGACCTGAGTGAAGATCTCTCGAGCGCATGCTGTCGCACGAATAAGAGCCGCCGCCTCTGTGGATCGCGGTGTGATGGGTGCACTTGAAGGGGAGCGGCATACTCGTAATGTATGAGTGATGTTTGATTTCGCGTGGCCACGGCGTAATTTTCTCACCTGAGCAAGGCTGACCCATATTCATACGATGGTTCAACTATATTTCCCTGCTCGTCTGTCGCTTTCTTGATATCGAAGGCCGCCAAGACGGATGCGACCGCCATCCAGAGTGTTGAGGTCCCAGACTCAACGGACTTCGATTACCCGGGAATATGATCTATAATGAGTACATACCTGCGTCCGTAGCCGAAAGCGACTTTGGAAGTTTGCCCGCGGGATGGAGTTCACCGCCGACAAAAACGGTCCGGATTGAAAACGTAGGGATCCGGATACATGACCTGTTCAATGTTAAACTGAAATAAAAAGAGGCCGACGAGATTACCTCGTCATGCAGAATGGCCCTAATTGGAGACACGTTCAGTAAGCAAGAATGAGGGCCCGTAACGTGTGTTTGGAATAACAAGTGAGCCAGCGGGAAGCCTGTAGCCACGATATTTGTCTTACTCGACAAGGAAGCGGGGAACAGCTGTGAGCGGTGAGTATAGGCAGCACTATGAGAGAGAGCGGAGTTACCGAAAGGCGTCACGTTCTTCCAGCGTAGAATCTCTCGAACAATAGCTGTGATGTAGGGCAGTCGCCCATTCTCGTCGAAGCCGGACAGAAATTTCCCGCCTGTGACGCAATCGATCTCGGCTTGGGCCTTCTTCTGCACCTCCAGATTGGCGAGCATGGCAAGAATGAAAGTGCCAAACGAGGAGACGGACGTGTCGACTCCACCGATGACATGGTCGCTGCAGTTGCCTGGACCTGTCGTTCCTGATAAAGAGGGTGTCGGAGTTCTGTAGGGCGTGTAAACTCTGGATGTGAACGATGCCGGGGCTGGTCCCGATGCCTAGGGTTAATGCGTGAGCAAAGAAAGCCATCCAACGAATAACCTACCATCTGCTGTCGAGATTCGGCGAACGGGAGCTCCAACATCGCACGGGCCAGTTTTCGGCCCTCCTCCGCATACCGCTTGAATCCCGCGCCTGGGAACCACCGCGGAACATGTTGGAGAATGGAGAAGTATTCTACAAAGAACCTCAATATTTGTTACGCAAATGAAGAAACCCACCACAAGGTATTTCCCGGGGAGGGACGCAACGGCGAACGAGTGCAGAGCATTGCGCGCGAGGTGAATGTGGGGATCATCGGATGAACGGACATCGATACCATAGGTCACAGACATTACGAATTCGCCAGTCATCCTACATCGAGAACTGGTGAGCTGCTGTCGTGGTGTAGACCGTAACATACTGTCTGAAATGAGTCATGAATGCATCGGGGGTGTCGAGGAGGCGTCGAAGCAGCGCATTGGTCGCTTCGGCTTCTTTCCCTTGATATTTTGGGGATTCCTTGGCGTTGAGCAGAATTGAACAAGCGTCGATGAATCCGCCAGGAAATATTTCAGGATACGAAACACGCGACGAGACGTACAATACCATTCGTCACCTGAATCGTGTACCCAACACTAAACAGTGAATAATTGCAGCGACATGGGCCATATAGTCCTTACCGTATCTTTGGAATGCTGTAGAATATGAGATGGATACCCTGCCCGTCCGGCGACTTACCGAAGTTGAAACCCCAGCCCATCAGGTCGATCAGCATCGGCTGCTCGGGCCTGAGGACGCTATTACCACTGTGTGAAATTATGCACGCAGACTTGCCTGTCTGAGTAGGAGCGCTTCTGGAGAAGAGCCTCCATCGCTCCTGATGACGAGAGAACAATAACCGACATCCCCAAACATTAAGGTGGATTATATCGGAGTCTTGGCGCCACTTCAACGAAAGGCGGGGGAAAAGGAGACCACATTCCTTCGCCCATTTCATGTATGTTTCCCGGGGAAAAGTAGTCGATGCATTGAATAGATTGCCAATGATTGGAAGTTTGGGAGGTCCTGGGGGTAGTGGCAGTCTGGAGCGATAACGAATCGAATGGCGGGCATAGAGTGTAATTAGGCATAGCCCGTTTTGGTTTTGAGATCAACACGTGGGACCCGTGGAGCGTGGAGATATGTTATGGCCAGCATGGTTGTCGACTTGAGAGTGCGCGGTGCTAAGGATGTCCACGGTACTGACCACTTAAGCAACCGAGGAGCGGACTTGATATAGTAGAGGAGATCGATTTTAGGCACAGATCCGTCCAATTCTTGCCCACAGGTTCCCTGAGCCATCGCGGGTACACATCATCCTCCTCGCACTCGGAGCGCGCTTCAAGAATGACGCCCAAAAATTAGAAGTATGGGCAGGGTATTTTTCCCGGGTTCGAGATCAAATTGTCGTCGCCGATATGAGATTGATCTAGCACCAGTCTAGGCTCGAGTCCAGCCTGAGAGTTTTTCGACACTGTCACCACTCTAGCACCAGTCAGAACACAGAATCCGCCAGAGATCACTCAGAATGAGTAACTGCAGGTGGGAATCGATCGGCGATGAGAACTCCCAATGCCATTAATACAAGTCAGCAGCCTTCGAATTGTCGAGACAGAATGAAAGGATGCCATCCTTTAGCCTGAAAGAAGCGAAGCCTTCAAGCACCGGAATCCCGGATGCGCCAAGCGGGGCCAAGTGAGTCCCAACGTCAGGCCACACTGGACGCCCACCGACTTCCAGCACATCGAGTGGATTAATGCTATGGCCCGTGGATGTCCTGATATCGGGATCTTGACGACACTTCGACGAAAGACGTGCAAAACGCAAAGAAGAAGCCGTGCAAAAAAAACAGGAGACGTATTCTCTGGCTAGAGTATCTCCCGTCTCCCAAGGTGCGTTGAATAAAATATAATCGCCGACAAGTGATCATGGGCGTTTTAACTTTTGTGAGATGGTGGCGATCTAATCGAATGAGGCTCACGCAATAGAGGCGTAGCAGAATGTCGAGTGCCGCTGAGAGTACGCGGTCCGCGTAACCTTGCGGCGGGTTTAAGGACCATGATCTAATAGTAAGGAATGGTAATAGCCATAGAATAGCAATAGGGGACATAGAGTCGCAGCTACTTACATATACAGCTTCCTCGGAGGAGGAAGAGGAGGAGGAGCAAGTCTTTCAGAATCGGAATGGGAACGGCGCCGACACCCAAATATATCTTCGAGATCTAGAAGTAGGGGCGAATTAGTTTTGCGGGGTACCGGTGGAAGATCGAATTGCGGGCAGCCGAGTCGGTGCTTCTACGCCAGGATAGGAGACATTGAGAACACATGCACAGAATCGACCGGAAGGTGGAGATCAAGAAAGCGCTTCGTATTACTCAATAAATGCATGTCAGGGCCGTAGAATTTTCAAGGCGGAACGAAAGGATGGAAGAAGTGGCAGTCCTCCAAGTACGAATCCGCCGTCAACGCGCAACGTCATAGGAATCCAAGACAAAGTGTAGGTTCGAGGGAGCACGCAACGAACCGGCAGCGAGACGTCTAGAAACGAAGTCAAGATGAGCGCAGAAGGCAAAGCCAATGGGCACAGCCACAATATGTTCCAGAGGCCTGGGCCAAACAATGACCTCACTCCTTCTTTGCCAACAACCAGCAGCCTGCCAACGCGGAATCGACGCCCGGCTGGTCCTCCATCTTGTCCGCACATGGGCACGAGCGCACGAGCGGGCGAACAGCACCTGCATCCCGACATCACGGCACATCACGGCCGAATCTGCTGGAGAGCGCGCCGTTCAATGCGGGTTTTTGGTAGCGAGATGCGTGTGCATCGCGTGGTGGGGTGCTCACCAAGAGCGGGGCGCGAAGAACTCGAAGGACGTCGCCGGTAGACACAAGGTGAAGCCGTGTCCAAACATACCGGTGCGTCGTTCTCTCGCTCACGCTTCTAGGAGCTGATTGACGCCCAGATAACAGATAAAAGATCAAAGATAAAGCGCCGTCGTCCCTCATCGTCGCAGCCACCAGCACTCCATCATGATCTTGCCACCAGCAACAACTCCGAACACAAGCAGGCAACGACCCCTATGCCGCACAAGGGCCATCGCGCTCGCGTCCCCGCCCGTTATCACCTCTTCTCGTTTCATTTGCGCGCATTCCGCTGAGATTTGGGATTGGGGTTTCGGTCTTCCTTCCTTCCTTCATTTGATCACCCTTACCTCCGTCTTCGACTTGACGTTGATTCCACTAAACCCCTACACCCTATAATAATAAACCACAGACTCGACACGCACTACTTCACCCCGCACGACCTCTCCTCGCTGCGCGTCCTCGGCTCCGTCGGCGAGCCCTTCAACCCGAGGCGTGGAACTGGTACAACGAGCACGTGGGTGGGCAGCAGTGTGCGGCTGTGGATAAGTTTGGTGCTTTTTTTTCTGGCTACGTCGGTTTACCTCCAATTGGCCATTTACTTATTATGCAACACTAGGCAAACCGAAACCGACTCGCTTTTCGAGGTCATCACGCCCTTCTCCGGCGCCGTATGCGTGTCCACCAAGCCCGGGGGCGCAAGCGCGACGGTACCGTTCTTTGGGCATGTCCCGGCAATATTGGATCCGATTACTGTAGTGGGAGGTGGGGTCTAGGTCTAATGTTTGGATCTTTCGCCTCCCCCGGTCTTCCTCCCTTCCCCATCCCCTCCGCTACCGTTTTATCCCGCTTACTTTTGAGTGGCACTGATCGGAACCCAGCAATCAACTAACGTTAACCGAGATGTACATACGGCGAATGCAAAAGATATCCGGAATCTCACGATGATTGAACGACGCAACAAAGTAAAGCGGCGCGCGCCGGAAGTTGAATGATATCGACAGCCGCTCAGAGCAACAGCTCACGATACATCCAGAAATGTTGGATCCCCACGGCGACGGCAGAATCCTGATCTGTTCTGACCAAATATTCAATTTACTTGCGACGGAACGGGTGGACGTAGTAACAATTGAGTACGCATCAGTGCCAGTCCCACCCCGCATTCTTACTGTGTAGAATAGCTCCTTCGGACCTCATTTACATTTAAAGCCTGAGATGGCGGACACCCACCACTTGGGCCTGGAACCACACATTTCGGTGGGTGGTCAACACCAACAGTAGGGGGTTATTGACTTGTGGGGAAGACCGCCGCGACCGGATGATATTCACCCTGCCGTCAAAGCCCAACCGAAATTCGACCAAGGGAAGGGGGCTCAACCGGGTCTAGAAACCGTGTCTTTATTGCGAGGCTGTTGGAACTTTAGGAACTAGCTATTAGGTTTCGCACAGGAGATCAATAGCTGAATCTCCCTGCGTGGCGCACAATGAGAGAGTCAAACTTGTAGCTCCTTCACCCATTCACAGGTGCGCCCCACTGGAGCGTCTCCCAACAGGTGGATAAATTAATATAATAAAACGTTGAATTGCAGATGTCCAGAACAGAAGCGAGTAAATGGGGACGAGTTGATTAGGTATTAGGTATCGCAAGGAACCATTATATCATACATAGATGGACGGAAGTGGGGAATGGACCCATATCCATGTCAGCCACGGGCTCAGGTGCATTTCGAAAAAGGGACCCTTTGATCGGGTGCCGAAGGTGGTGCGAATGATGTGGTAGGCTGGTTTCTGTGAATAATTATTTTACAGTATTACAGCCATATAGGCGGTTACTCAACGAAACCCACACCACCCACTCATTCAAAGAAAGACACCGGTTCTGTCGTGGCCTCATATTTGCCCCTCCTCAATTCTCACGAGGAAAAAAGACACAGGTGTCAATCCGGTACCTTGAACACTGGTTAAAAAAACTTCTCGACCCTTTTCCCAGATAGTATGATGTCCACTTTGAACTGCCTATTCATTTACCTACATTTATGAGCTCTTTATCGCTTCATTGAATGCCGAGGTTGTGTCCTTTCTTTCAGCGGCCCAATCCTCAACTCCGGGCCATCTCCTCCCTAAAGTGGCGGGTTATGTACAGTCAAGAAAGGCAACACAGCAATCATCAGATCTCCAATTGAATCTCCGATGACCGACGGTACCTGTATTTTTCAGAGGTGTGAAATTGGTATTTCCTTGGACCAGGCGAGGTAGTGTGTTTGTATGAGATGGGATGGGTGTGTAACAATAAAGTTCCATGAGCGTGATGTCTTTTTGAAGAATAATACGAACTAGGGAATTTTCTTGGGAAGGTGGAGCCTGTATATCTTTTTGTCACCCTGTTATGGCGGGGAAGATTTTTGAAGGTTTTTTTTTAAGGGTTACGAGGCGGTGTATTCTTCGGCAAAAAGTACAATAATAATGTTACAGGATCACCCCCATACGAACGCCTATGCGACTAAAGTTGTCTTGCCTCCCATCACTGGAAGGCGAAAATTTTCAACTATGCTCCTTTCTATCATTCATGCTCTCATTTCTGGACTATTGTCGACGGCGATCTTTGACTTGGACATGGATCAAGGGGCTGTGAATATGGCCGGCTCAAGCCAGTGCACACTTGTCAGATACAATGGCATCCGTGGGCTTCCGGCAACAGCTCGTTACCCTTGTCCGCCACTGTCGACGTCCCTTACGCCCTTCGCATTGGCAGGGCCCCGCGGCGCCTGAGGGCCTTGGCGTGCGAGGGTGATGTAGCTGGATACAAGCCAGATATGACTCAAGAATTCTGTATTTCTGCTCTATAGTTTCCGAGTCGTATAGTACCTCGTCAGTTCGTCAGATGTGCAGGTTCGTCAGTTGATGGAGGACCGTCGTCAGTTGATGGGGAATCGTCATCGTTTGATGGCGTAACGGCAGACCACTGCCCCCTGTCAGGTCGGCTCCCGTTGCCGGTGGATTGGAGTCGTTCGCATTCCCCGGTACGTTGACGCTGCCGACGGCCCGCGGTGCACTCACGCTGTTCTATCGCCAGCCAATTATGGCTTAATTGGCTACTCGTCACCATCGTCGATGGTCCCCACCGGCTTCTTTGCCCATCCGGCGCCGCCTCTACCTTCTCACCTACAGAATTGTTAAGAATTTCCTACTCCGGCAATGCAGCTTGGCTTGAGCGTGTGCAACAGCAAGACGAAGCTCAGGCTACGGAGCCCCAACTTGGCTTTGCGCTTACAGACCATCCACAGGATCTGAATTTATTCGTCATTCCAGAAACAGCCCACACTCAACGTGTTGTCCTTCGTCAAGTTGAATACCTCTCCCGATCCCATTCCCGGTGTTGATTTATGAATATTGCCGGGCCGGCGATGCCGCCATTTGAATCGAGTATGGGGAGATGGTGCCTGACTTCACGCTACGAGCGCGGCTTCACAAAGCGCAATGTCCTGGAATCTTGCCATGCATCCGATGAACCATGGTAAGGTTCAATTTTTGGTGTTGACTTGCGCATCACTTGATTGGGCGTTACTTGAGTCGCGTTGTAGTGCCTCTTTGTTCCACTAGTCATCTCTCAAGCCGACGTTGTCGCTGCTTTTCTAACTGTACAGAAAGCCGTTCCAGAATTAATACAAGAAATGACCTTCCCCTGCTGAAATCTACCTTGCGTGCCCGTTCCTTATCCCTGTACGCGCATATTATTCAAAAAGCCGTACCGAATTGATGACTGCTGAATGATCCAAGGTGCCAACTCGTCGCTCAAAAAATTAATCCACTCCTCGTGTATGACATCTGTGGTTAGTACGTCTCTGAGTCGGGTTTGAACGTCTTTTGTGCAACCATGTCTGGGTGCAGCACATTGAGTGCATACTTTAGAGTACATGGGAAGTGTATCTACACATTGAAACCCTTTCCAGCTTCAGTGACATAAATTTCAATCAGAAAAAACCATGCAAACTCAGCACGATCGAGGTGTGCTGGTTGCATTTCACACGGTAAGTTGCGGAAATTGACGAAAATGTCCTTGTTACGAAAATGTCCTTGTTTGACAGACGAGCCTCAACGGTGAGCAAGTAGGGCACTAAGCTTCAGTGGACGACTGTGTGAATTGGAATTCGTGCAGATATAAATGTGCGGTTGATCATCAGGTGAGCAACTCGCACGCAGCGGCGTAATCGGCCGAAGCCACGAGCAACGTTTCGAAGGACCGTGGGAGCCTGTAAAAAACAGCCTCTCAGTGTGAGTTGGGCGGAATGAGGCGGATATGTGCGGCAAATTCTCGTGGTCGAGGCACACGTCATCGACGGTTCTACCCACCGTTTGCCGACCTCTTACCCGAGCATCCGACGAATTTGCTCTTCGACAGCACCCAATTTGGCAGGCGATGAGCTTGCTTCGCAAGCCGACGAATTTGCACACCATCCGACGAACATCCACATCTGACGAAGTGACGAAGTTCATGAGGGCTCATAGTTTCCTTATACACTGCCTTATCATTATATCTAGGTTAGGCCATTAGTTAATCCTCAGTAGAGTATTTAATTAGCTAGATGTCCTGCAGTTCCTAGCTCTCTCGAATCCAACATCCGACATTTGCTCTTCTCTCTTGTGTGAGGCTCACGTTGGGGTCCTTTCTCCTTATCTTTCCTAGGACCTCACAGTCAGTATTCAACATTTAGAAGAGCGGAGTGGATTCAGGCGGTCATAGGCTGCACCAGATCTTACTTGAGGGGTAGTATGGCTGTCCCCCTCCCTCCCGACGCGGGAATTGCCACTGACAATGGTGGTTGGGAGAGACAGGCTCGTCGGTGTGAGCGTGGATTCTGGCGGATTGCGCACAGCGTAACTGCTCCCGACGATAGTTAGAGCGTATATGCGTCCTTGGATGAAGAAGAGGACGGTGTACGCTATGGTTGGAGGTTATATGCTGGCGGCGATAGTATTGTGGAGCAGAAATACACACCTGGATTTTGTTTGAGCATCAAGACCATCGTGAAAAGGGTGACAGATGCGACAGCAACTCCAGAAGTGAAAATAAGGACAATGAGTCGGCGGATAGTACTGTGATGTCTAGGGGGAATTGGTGGTGGTCAGGAGCCAGCGAGGGAAGAGTGTCTCACTTTCGTTCCGAACCAGCCTCCGCTTCAATGCGGATGAACGTGGAGAGCAATGCAGTCGCAATCATAACGTCCGTCGCAGAGCATGTAATGGCTCCGACGCTGGAGGGAAATAAAAGAGAGAATGAAAGGGTAAGATCTCTGTTGGACGTAAGGAAAATAACTCGTCACACCTGGAGGCGGTCGTTGCTGATGCGGTGGACGTGCGGAAGTGGAGGACCAATATCGCGGATGCCAAGAGAATCCGAGCTAGATGGTCGATGTTGCAACTATAGCCGGTAGTAGAAAAACGCTACTCACATGAACGACGATATTGAGTAATAAAAAGGCAGTGATGAATCTTCGTTTCGTTCTGAAATCAAAAAGAATAAAGCCTTGGTCATCCTCGAAATACAGAACGAGCGATCAACCCACAGATTAAAGTATAGGCAACATAGGAACAATTGCTCCAGCGACGCCGTCCCATAAGTGGAGAGTAAAATAACGCCGATCGTGTTTGTAATGGAGCTATTGTGCGGTTGGACGGTAGGGGGAAACCCCAGGAAGATGTTGTATACGCGGACGAAAATGGCTGCAGTACATATGGTATCGAATGCGAGCATGCCGCCGACGCCGGTTTTGTGGAGTAGCGAATGCGAGGAACGGTGGAGGTATCGGATGGTGAGGAAGAGCTCAGCTGCGTAGAACATGCAGTTAAGCCAGGAGCCTGCGAGGACATAGCTGAAATAGTTCGTGGATCCTGGTTGAGAGATTAGAATGGTGAGTGCCTAGTACGAACCCATTGGCAGTGATGTTCATTCTCTCGGCCGGTATCCAGCCCTGGACCGACGACAACGACGACGACGACGAAGAGAATGAGGATGATGTGGAGAGAAACACCCAGTTACAAACCCTTCCACTTCGAGACCTGTTAAGTGATCTGATACGTTGTCATCTCAAGGGCAACTTTTCATAACTTACCTCATTGCCGCCACAGTCAGGCCCCTACATCACTTGAAAGGGGATACAACCATGCTGTCCTCCACTCGTAACTTGATGCCCGCTATCTCTAATGGGTTTTGTAAGATGATCGGAAGTCGACTCTTCGCGCTTGATTACACTTTTTAGGGCTGGCTGGCCTCCAGAATTTTATTCTGATCGAGTGATGGGGCTTAAAACCTGCTCCTTTGAGCTGTAGCAATTCGTGGGGTCCGGACAGCTGTCTCGGCAACCCTCCGAAATATTCCCCAGAATAAATTTAACTTACGGGAAGTCATCCATTAGGGGTCGGATTTCTCACCTAGGCCTCAGTCACGGAGGGCGGCCTGCAGCCATGCTCCGTAAAGGATGGGTTAGATTTTTAGATTTTTATTTTATATAGACGGCGACTTGGCGTCAGCTTGGCAGGGCCTGGAACGTCGGACTAGCATCTACTGCGGCCTGCCCTTCACCGCGGGCAGACGTAATTTCAGTCCAAAGCACTCTGAGCTTCACTTTCTCTGAACGCCGATTTATTGTAGTTGATTCCGGCTCCCTCGGACGCCGACAGGTCCCAGGACTATAAAAAGACGGTCGGCCTCGTAAAACTACGGAGAACTACATATCAACTACAGGCAACTACACAGCACTACGGTGGCTTACGTACATGGTACCGAGGGCCAAAACTACAGTGAATCAGGTTTTGCTGATGTAGACCACCCGATCGCAAACCCAACGCTTGCCCTCGACTTCCAACGCAAGCGCCGTTGGCGCAGCACAGACTTGAGGACGTCGGCTGCACCCATCTGTTTCGGCTGGCAGTTTCATACGCCGACCCATGCCGAGGTATGCCGATAAGTAGTGTCTGCGCGTCTGCCGATCAACACGGCTCAGCCATAGACGCGGCAGTGGCAACGGCACTGGTCGGCACCTGTTGTTCAATACCGAGTCCAGAGACTGTCATAGACGTATAGACATGGATGACCCCCACCGCTTCCTTATGGCATTTCAGATTTTCCTCTTGCAAATGGTCAGATCAATCCAAGGAGTAGCAGCGATAGACATATTACTTGAATTCTAAGCGAAAAAAGGGGGCAACTTGAAAGTTGGCAGCAACTTTGAAAACAGATTGAAGTGCAACAACAACATCAACTTGATGAATTGATAACTCAAAATGTAACAACTTGGCAAATGCAACCTTCAGGTTACGTGTCATGTTGCAACTGCCCGGGATGCAACTTGGATTTTGCAGTATTTCTTTAGTTTCAACTTGAATAGTTGGGACCTTTGATAGGCTTCAAGCTCACCTAGGCAGGCAGCAGCTTTGGTCTTTGATGTTTTGCGTAATTAAGTCTGTATATAATAAATATAATGTATGTAGACTTTGGCTTTGGTTCAGAGTATTTGTTTTAATTACTGGCTTGGAGTTCCACTTGATGTCCCTGTGGATTCGGCTCGCCGTGAGAGAGGCAGGAAGAATTGAACCTCATCAAATCTTTCTCATGGCAAAAGCTCATTATTCCAGAATATCTGCCATATGTGGGCAAAGATTTGTTCTCGAGTGGCCAAGAAGTAGAGAACATATTCGAGGTCAGTGAAGGGCCGTGAAAATAGGTTGATTGTTCATGGAAATCCTGAGCCTCGAGCTGCTAGAAGAAAGTTGTTCACCAGCAAGAAATTCCGGAAAGACTGTTCTTTCCCAATGCGGACTACCGATGCTGGGAACAGTCTAGCTGATATGACTGAACGAGGTGGCCTGTGGTGTGGAGGCGCTAGAGGGAAGGGGAGTCGAGCTTAGAATGGACAAGAGCGCGCCGGGCCGCAAACTCTGGTTAAATAAGTTGAGGCTCATGTGAAAGTTGAGCCTCGTGTAAAAGCTTAACGCTAACAAGACATACTGCCGCTTCGCTCTGGCAATTCAGAAAATGGAAAGGACATATCATTCACGTTCAAAGGAGCTAGCAACTACAGGGGCACACAGGAGAACGAAGGTGAGAATGTACGTGAGCTTGAGAAAATGGGGTCCTTGCCATTGGCATTGGCCCTGGGTTTGAGAGAAAACAGTAGTACCCAGAGATGGAGAACACCAATGTGGATATTGCCAGCGAGTAAGTTGAGTTTCTGCAACAAATGATGGGGGATCCAGAACAACCGCAAGTTACACAGTGCTGGAGAGATGCCAAGAATGAGTCTTGCAAGTTGCAATTTTGCACGAGTAGATTGAGCGATCGAATGACATGGTTGCCCAATAGCTAATACAGAGCCCAAGACAAACCAATCCGAGCCGAGGAGCTGGAGTTGAAGGGTTAGACCGAGAAAGATGGGTTAGGCGATGGGGGATGGAAAGACCGAGGGAACTGCCCTATTATTCGGAACCTCGGGGGTGCTGCGTAGCCGCAGGCTGAATACAACTGCGGCACAGGATGGAACTCATTGCGCGAAACTGCGCGTAAGTATCTGCGGATTGACTGCGAAATGTTATTTTCTGCAACGTCGACCGAAAGGGATAACTCTGGGTGCAGCTGTAGTTGACCTTTCAAGGCAGAACGAAAGGATGGAAGAAGCTTTCAAGTACTACGAATCCGCCGCCAACGCGCAAGGTCATTGGAGTGCAAGAAACGTATAGGTTCGAGGGGAGCACACAGCGAACCGGCGGCTAGACGTCTAGAAAAGAAAAGAAGGTGAAGGAAGAAGGAAGCCGATGGACACAGCCACGGATTTGGTCCCAAGGCCTGGGCCAAACAATGACCTCACGCCTTCTCTGCAGCAACGAGCAACCTCCGCAGCCAACGCAGAATCTCCACATCACGGTCTACGTCCAGCGCCGCGGCACGAACACGAGCGCGCGAACAGCACCTGCATCCCGACATCGCGGGGTTTCTTGTCGGGAGGTGCGAATGTACCAGGGAATGTACACGAATGACGGCGGGGTTCGGGGAAGATCAAGACGGCGGGGAGGTCGGAGAGCGGGCTCGCGCTCTATTTTTAGGTGATTCACACTCAGGATTGACTTCGTTGTTCAAGCTTGTTCAGCTCACGCATCTCATCCTAGTAGGAGCTGATTAACGCACTTGACGCACCCACATAAAGCGCCCTTAATTATCTTTCCACCAGCAACAACTCCGAATATAAGGAAGCAACTCTTTCTCAAGCAATAACCTGACATCGCACTCGCGTGCACGCATCTCGAGGAGGTGCGCTGCTCCTCCGAGGCTCCTCCTCCTACTCCTCCCCTCCTTCTACTACTCGTCTATCGTACTCGTGAACGAAGCCGTCGCTGCCGCTTCGCAGATCATACCCTGCCGCACATCCTGCAAACAGCCGTCGCGCCGCGCCGCGATCGCGGGGAGTACAGCGTCAAGATCGCTGCGTCCGGGAATATCGGTGCGTTCGTCTTTTTCATTTTAGTGTTCCACCCCATGACTCTTTGATGCAGCCCACTCATTCGTTGCGCGCGCTTTCTCTTCCGCTGCGCGCCATTATTTCGTGGCCCGCGCTCTGTCTTCCGTTGCCCACTCTGATGCACCCCACTCTTTCGTTGCCCGCGCTTTCTCTTCTGCTGCCCGCCACCCGTTGATTGCCCGCCACTCGCTGATTGCCCGCCACTCTCTTCGATTGCCCAACTCTCTTCCGCTACCCGCCCCTTTCGTCTCGTTCTCGTCAATTGCAGCCCACCCTACCCCACGGCGCTTCCGTTTCCGTTTCCGTTTCCGTTATTTACTCATCGTTGACTCACACTGGTAGTGACGCGCGCATTTTAAGAGCGATCGTCCACATTTGGCAACGCGAGGGTGGTCCATACCGATACGGTGCGCTTTCCCGAGGTTTAAGGGGCGCCGATTCAGCGCGTTTCTTTATCTTTTTGATGATACGTAGCGCTTCCTAGCTTCGAATCCTCCGTTATTCGATCTTTGAATCCTCTGTCATTCCATCCTCTACTCCTCTGTCATTGAACTCGTGCTCCCCGTGCGGTATAAATACTGATGTTCACACCCCCCTGTCTTCCTCAAGCACCCCACCGCTGGGATGGACGCTATAGGACGCGTGGAGCAGGAGCCTGCAAATACTTATAGTTGAGTAGAACCACCGAGGGATACGATTAGCGAGTCTGCGATAATACCACCAGCGGCTGAATGGTGTCAATGTTCAATATTATCCTAGCCAAGGACCTCCTTGGGTCTTCAGACTCCTGGCCTTGAGGGGACTTCCGCTGGAGGTGTAGGAGAATGTTGGATGATAGAAAGAAAAGAAGCAACTAGAGATCTTCGTACCTTCACAATGAGGCCTCCAAGCATATTCGCCGTTAAGAGGGCGAGGAAGCGCGGTTGCTTTGAGAGAGGGTAGGAGTGTAAGATGATCTATTGCGGGAATTCCCAGATCCTTAAGTAAATAAGTACAGGCACGCGGTAACGCGCGCCGAAGGTTGTCGTAAGTGCTTCATGGAAGAGAAAATATAAGTACTTACAACTCCCGGTTGAACGGGAGTAGAGGACTCGATATATGTTACAGATGTGTTGAACCTTGGGACCTGTATGCATATAATGAGTAGGCTCCGACAAGGCTCCCAGTCAAACTCTACAAGTTTGAGGAGGGTTCTTCCAGATCCTTGTCGTCGGGGATCCTGCTGGAATACACCAAGGCTTGCCAACAAAGAACCACCAAAATGACATCCCAGGCCACTGCCGCGTAGGACAGCCCTGGCATTACTTCCGCGGGCCCACAATCCATTGCGCCGCGGCTGCATACCGCAGCGCCATCCCCGCGATAGCCACCACGACGGTAGTCTTGTAACGCCCCGCAAACACCTGTAGGCGCCTGGTTGAGGATAAGCTGCATGACAAGGCCGCTCATCTTGAGCGTGTCGGTGAAGTGATTGAACAGCGCCATGTCGGAGAGCTCTCCAATGGCGTGTGCGGGTAAGATGGGCGCGAAGAGGTAGCGCTCGTCCAAGCCGAGGGCGGAATATGCGAGGAATATGGCTCCGAACATCTGCGGGGATCATTCGTAAGTCTAATATAGTCGCATCGTATCGTGTAACCCCAGCGCTCACCCCGCATTTCCAGCGCCAATCCATGCGCGCATCCAGCCGCGCGCTCGTCCTTTCCTGGTGCGTGGCCTTTATCCAGCCAAGACGCGGGCCCCACCCACCTCCGTCGCTTGGCGAGACAACCCGCACCCGCAAGACAGCCCTGAGCATCAGGAAAGGCAGTGGCAGCCCGCCCACCACGACGACGAACCCGAGCATCGATGCCTTTTCGGCCACGCCGTTCACTCTCCAGCGGGGCCCAGACGCCTGGGCGGCTCAGGAGGTATGCTTTATCGAGGATAGAGCTAGCAACGTAGGCGAGGTCCCGGAATGCTGATACCTGCGGTGCTCGTGCGCGTGGCCCAGTACGTGGAGTAAAGCAGGGAGAGGAGGACGGAGGTGACATCGCTGCAGGGATAAAAGGTAAGCGTAGGCATCCGAGGGTGAAGTGATACTGACTAGAGTACCGAGCGCGCGAGCCGCCAGCGTGGATGCGAGTTTCGTGGTACCGGTGCCGACCACACTTGCTGGGAACGAATTTCAACCTGGAATTGGAGACAGCAGGGATACAACTTGCCATATACTTCCGCGAGGTCATGCTGCCTCGCGCGTTCCAATTCGCTCGCAGTATGGTGGACCCGCACGCGGTCCGTTGGCTGCAGCTCCCCGAGGAGGAACATCCGAGGGGTGACGCTGCTGTACGAGATGTGGTACGTTATGTTCATGTCGTCTTCAAAACGTCAAAACAAGTCAGCGTGCTGCTCTTCATTTTGCGGCAGGTAACGGAAACATACCGGCAAGCGTCCGGTTCGCTGGATTCGGGGCATCCACGCCACAAAACTCGCGGTCGATGAGGACTGGCACGAGGTCCTTCAATCAAGTCAAATTTTAGCGAGTAATAATTTACGAACCACCAACCTTGGGCCCCGCCGCGTTCGCGAGCACATCCATATACGGCGCGTACGCGCTCTCCTCGCGGAAACCACCGACCGCCGAGGAATCGGGGACCGCCAGCTGCACCAGCGTCTCGTAGTTCGCGTTCAACGCGTACCACCTGTGGCAGTCTTCCGGGTGCAGAAACAAGCTGCCGTCACGGTCCAAGTTCTCCAACTGTCCGCACTGCGTTACGTATTCCGACATTAGCCTCGGGTTGAAAAACGGTTGAATAGAGTGAGAATACCCACCGAGGCCCGTCGCAATGCCTCGTGCATCTCAAGATACGTGGTGCGATTGTATAGTCGCGTTTCGCGCACGACGCGCAGGTTCGTTCTGTGCAGCCGCGATGAGTTCACTTCCTCAATCGTGGCAAAGGTAATGATCAAACCGGGTGACGACGTGGGGGTGGTACTTGAGGGCTTGCTCATAGTAGCTCGTCTTGGTGGCCCCTGGACAGATGCTGGGTATCTCATGTGCCTCCAGCAACGGTATACTGATGGCGAATGAGTCGAGTGCGGCGTCCACTGGTCTTCTAGGAGTTTTCATTGGTGACCCTAGCGGGAATCTGTACGGTATCCTTAGTTCAGGACGGCTACAAATAAAAGAAGGGAACTACGGGACGCTTCGGAAGCGGGGCCGTATCAGCTGAGGGGGATACCACGAGGTGTGGTTATGGTAATGGTCAATGGGGGAAGGGGAATGGGGCAGAATCACGAAAGACGCGCGGAGCATGTCGCCGGTGTGCCTGGGATAAGTGTGACTAGCAGTCCTTCAGTCTTTTATTTTTGAACAGAGTCTTTGAGAGGACTCACAATATTTCTGTAGGAATCGTAAACGTGATGTTCGTGAACATCTCTGTATCGGACAGGCGCACACCCCGAAAGACAACGTCGGAAAAGATGGCCTTCTCGAAGAAATTGTTCCACTCTATCGCCGCCGATCTATCTTTGTCGCGCAAATGCTCCCTGCGCTCCGCGTCAGACGTCTCCTGCCAGATACTGACCGCGATGTCGAATTTATCGTCGAGTCCCAGGAGCGGCTGGACCACGTCGCTGCGATTGGTGCCAGTATCATGTTCCCTCGCATCGACGAACATCCTGGGCGGCGGGTAGCTGTAAAAATTCGTCTGTTCCATCCAGCGGAGTATCGCCCATATGGGTCGGCAGACGAAGACCAGGGCCAGCGCGATGAGGCTCGTCGCCAGAATCAGGTCGCAGCGCCGGAGGCATCGAGGTTTTGTGAGTCGTGCATTTGTGGATGGCCTCGGGAGACCGGCAGGTAGATTCGAGGGATTCGTGGATAGCTTTAAGGCACTCCCGGGTACCTCCTCGACCATGGTGTTGCTGGTGGTGGTTTGCGTGGAAAGGTGTACTGGGGGGATACTTATGGTAGCCAGCTCGGGGCCGCCTCCTGACTCTGCGCGCTACCTGTCTGATTAATCTGATTAATATCATTGCCAAACTTAAACCATGTTAGCCCATTACCATATTAACCCAGTGCTAGCGCTGTGCAAAATTGAACCCGGGGTTTCTACTCGCGGTGAAAGCTGCCCCTCTGCCAGTGCATGTCACAGTCAGATGGGTTCCTTCTCCGGACAGAGTGCGATTGCGGATGGCCTCTGCTACGGCCGGGGTGAGGCGGACGGGGTGGGCTATGAGTAAGGTCGGCGACACAGGAACACCAGAGAGTAAAGGTATCCGACTGTATAGGCTCTAGAAGATATGTATGAGAACACAATTAAGTTCTAGGAATCCACTCAATGGGAAACTCTATAACTCGATCACAATTACGCCTTCCCAGTCGCGAGCACCTCTACCGGTGTCTTCTCCCCGCTGGCAACCGCCTGCACGACCCCGAGCGCCTGTGCAAAGTCGCGGAAGATAATGTGTTTGATGCCCTCGCGGGTGCAGAACGCCGCGAGGTCGTTCTCGCCGTCGTCTGTCTGATTGACGAAGAGGACGTCGGCGTGCCGCGCGGCGGACATGTCTGGCGCGCGAGAAGAAATGTGGATTGAATTATGTAGGTGGGTGGCGCGAGGGAGAAGATAAATTTGGTGTGTGGGGTAGGTAGGAGGTGAAGAACGCGCGCGTACCGAAGACGCCGTCGCCGAAGAAGAAGGGAAGCGGCGGGGTCTCGAGATCCTTGTAGGGCAGGATGGCGCGGGATTTATCGTGTCCGTAACCGCGGAAATTTGAAATCAGGAGGGACGATCAAGCTGAACTAGGTGGAAAGTACATACTGTACCTGCTGGTGGTGAAACTTGATGTTCCACTTGCCGTCAGCCTCGATATCCACCTCGTTGGAAATGACGCGATCTCATCGCCGATGAGGTTCGACAGCACCGCCCGGATGCTCGGTGCCATTCCACTGCCCATATATTCATAAATTAATGCGGCAGAAAGCAACTAAAATCCAACCACTCACCTGGAGACAATGACTATTGGAATATCATTGGCGCTGCACCACGCATTGAAGTGCTTGAACCCCGCGTCGAGCTTGATGTCTGTATTGAATTCAAATCCGCTTCTTGACGCCCTTGAAGATTATTTATTCTGGACTACGCACTTTTGCGCAGTTCCTCCTTGCACGCCCCGAACGAGTGGCCATTTGCGACGATATTCTCTAACATCTCCCGGAATCCATCTCTGCTCGCGGTATAAGTTCCGGAAAGGGGGGGGAAAAACGGCCGCCTGCGGACCGAAAGGTCTGCCGGCCGGCGAATATCTCCAGGTTTCCCGCCCGCCTCTCCTTCCCGTACCCAAGATTGTCGGTCATGACTGGCGAGATCATCCCAAAATTAACAAAAATAAAAAGAAACTCGTCGTACAATCATTCGAGTCCCGTGTCGTGATCGTGCCTTCCCTTTACAAGAGGTGAGGAAGGTCCAAAGAAATACGAACGAGAGAGACCCTAAATAGTCGGAGAGCACAACGAAACGCTTGTCCTTGTACACCGGCGGGTAGGGGAGGGTACTCTCGGGGATCGAATCTGCGGTCATGGTGATTGTATCGATGAAAAATCAAGACACCGATCAGATTACGCCGATTCAGATGCCTGTCGATAAGAAGCTAAACTTCGGCTGAAGCGTGACATACAAGGAGCAATAACATGGGAGCAGATGCAGGACATTGATATTTGAGTTATATACGCGCATGGATCAAGGTCAGTGATGAACACCGGCGATGTTGGCGATGGTTGTTGGTGATCGCAGGTGCCCGGCGGTCATCATTATTACATTGCGCAGATCAGCTACATCGCATGTGTTTAAAAGGCATCCTCATTGAGTTTCGGCGACCTCCAGCGACTTTTGTGCACTCTCAAGGGATTAAAAAAAAACATCATCAGAGCTCAGAACTGCCTAAATGGGGTCTGACTCAAGCCAATCAGGAATAACGGCGATGTAGTTTAAGAAATAGACTTGAATAGACGTGCTGAATCAGTGAAAGTTTTGAGCTACAGTCAATGTAGTCAATTTAATGTGAATGGAATATTGGGGACTATATATGGTTGGGATCAATTTGTGCTTGAAGAATCTATGAAAGTACAGAAACTGCGAGTGCAACGTGAGACGCGACATGATAGAAAGAAGCCGGTGAAAGTCACTGATTTTGGTGACGTTGGATGAGGTTGGACGAATATCAGCGATCTTTTTTCAGTCAAAGTCAGTGAAAGTCGCCGAACATCTCCGGTTTTTCCTAGTGCAAGTGGTTGAATTTTTGGGACAAGATAGCTAATAAAATTGGGTGTCTATTAAAAATTGGTTTACGTTGGGAGAAAAAAGATCGACAGGTTCCCTAAGACTGGACTCCACCCGTTATTGGTTGCTGGAGAGACAAAGAATACAGTGAAAAGCGGTGAAAACCGACGAGATTCACTAACTTTGTGCATGCAGTGAAAACCGGCAAGATTCACTGACTTTCCGCAGTACCGGAAACCACCATTTTGATCTAGAAGGACAGCGTTCCCACAGTTCGGTCCAGCACACACACAGGAAGTGCTCGTCGTCGGCGGAGTAGTTTTTGGACGGGCTCTCGTACTTCACATTGGAAAGCCGGCGTAAGTACATGATTTTGTCGTTACAAGTATGTACTTGATTTTCCGCGGAATCTCACTGTATTTTATTGTGAAGCTCTCGCTAAGAGACCGTAGCAACTGCTATCGAAATCTTAAGCAGATGCCTCGTATCAGATTGCACCTGTTTGCACATCACCTCATTTCGTCGAACTTTTCTGAGTAGTAGTGACCCTCGTCACTTCGTTACTTCGCTTAGGAGCAAGAAAGTTCGTGAGTTTGATGGGAAAGCGTGAAAGTTCGTCATTTCAACGAAATTCTGGGAAAGCTCGTCACCTCGACTAAATTTTGGTGAAAGGTCATCACCTGGGTTCAATTCTGGCGAAAGCTCGTCACTTCTGTGGCCGTGCGTGTGTACTGTTTGGTTTGATCGCTGAAATTACGAAGCACAGGCCGCCAATCCCTTTCTTTGTTACCACCATCCACGCTGAGCTCCCTTGCCGGTGATTCGCAGCGGCGTGCCCGCCCGTTATGAGCTACGACGGGTTCTCGGTGCGTGCAGTACGGCCATCGAGTCCGCTTTCTTTGCTCTATTTCTCGCTGATCACTCGCTGTCAGATACGAGGTTTTCGATATCCGACGTGCGGCTGGGGTTGAAGTCTCGCTTCAGAGCGAAAACCTACACAATCTTCGCAATGAGGTGTCTCGTGAGTAGCTACGGTATGTAAGTCGCAATGCACACTCCACGCTACCTATAAGGTCAAAGCCGCTCGGGCTGCGGAGGATGACCTCCAGGCCGCAAAGAAAGCTTTTGCAGATGCACAGGCCCACCTGGAGCTGAAACGGGCAGAGTCAAAGGTTCGATTCTGCTTTCTGAGTTTGTTTCCGGCTTCTCACAACATCCAGGGCAACACTTCGGGGCGTGTTCTTGCCCCCCGAGTCCGGAAGAGTCCGGCCACCAAATCGGGTGCGATAGATTTCAGAATCCAGATGCCATGCTGGTCGATGAGCCCCGTTTTCCCCGCACACACAGATAGATGCTCATGGTAGTAGTAAGCGTAAATCTTCGACGACTCAAGGTTTGTTTTCTTGGTGTGCAAAACTTCGACCTGAACTGGCAACTTAGCTCCCTCCAACACATCAACATCTGCCAGTGATGTGACCGTCGCGGAGGAAACTATGCCAGGTACGACTCTGAGACTGGGATATTTATTGAAGACGTACCATGAGTGGAAACTTCGGTAGATTACCATCGAAACCTCCCAGCACGTAACGAGCCCCGGTCGAAAATGTTCTGACGGTTTTACAGATACATTCCTTATCATTCTACCAGACACTAACGATTCATAGATAGATTATTGCCTTACTATTATCTTCCGATACATATTCTTTAAATACAGTAGCTTAAGAATGAATAATAAAGTCCCAGGATAACACTGGGCACAGCTGGCGACATGTCGGTTCGACACCGCGGTATCGGCAAACTCGAGCATTGGTTATCTTGAGTTCAAGCAGGGCTTTCTCTTGCTGAGAGACCTGATTACGGGCAGCCGTTGTGCAGCTTATGGCGCTGGTAGGGGTTGAGGAATGGTTCCGCTCAGTGTATGCGTACTTCCGAAACGGTCTAGACCACACTCGTTAGTCCAGAACATTTAAGTACAGCTGTTGATTTCAGTTCGAGTTCGCAAGGGATATGGTTACTGTTGTATCTACGACTGTATACGGCGCAGCTTAATCCCATACTATCGTAGCGAAAGTTCGAAGACCAGCAATTTGATATGTTGATTAACGTATATCCATTCAGTGCAAGAGACACAATCTCGTGGTTGAGAAATCAAACTTGTTAATCGGGTTTACAGAGTAGATTGAGGGTCAGACTCAATGTACATCTGGATATCCTGGTTGAAGACGATACGTGGTTCAAATGTTATCTGCCGCGGAATCAGGGAGTCGCTGCTCGTAAGGACGACACTTCCAGCTTGTGCGGAACCTTGCGTTGTCGAGTCTGATTCATCATGTGTTCACCATCGAGTTGAATGTCTCATCTGAAGTCGCAACAACTCGCGTCAATTCGGAATCGAGCGGTGGACCATTGCTCGATGTAGTCTCGTGCCGAAGTACCAACTGAAAATTAAGTCGCAAGAGTTTGTAAGAATAATTCAAATTCAAGTCCCACCAGAAGGCGGGAATCATATAATTCATAACAGTTACTCTTCACGAAGAAAGTTCACTCTGGGTTGCACCCATATTCAGTGTGCTAATCAGAGCAAATGAACGATAGGAATAAAGTTGGGACAGAATTTGAACAATGGACCGCAGCTGGCCGGCTGTGGACTGTTCAAGTGCATGGGCGCGGTCATGTGGTTATCCTCAGTGCGGCCCAAGTCAAGGCCAAGCTACGAGCTTTCACTGTCTACAAAAGAAGTGACGAAGTTCTAATAAATCCAGCCGAAGTCACGAACTTTCACGCAGTGTTTTCGAACTCACGAGCTTTCACAGCGCTAAGCGAAGTAACGAAGTGACGAGGATGGCGCGGACTCACTTTTCTCAGTCACGGTTCTTCCGAGGTCCGAAGCACGCTCAATTCAGTATAATACCACATCCCCAGTTTACTTTCAGCTGATCCTAGTTGACGCCCAATCTTGAATTGGCTCCAGCGAGCGCTCATATTCCTCTCTGGCTTTGACACGCTGATAATAATCAAACCATTCGTGTTCAATTGCTCGAGGGTGCACGCGGACGGTGAGAATTGCTCCTTCTGAGCCGTTACAGGGGATGCTATCTTCAGTATCTTTTCAGACCTTGATCCGAGCCTCTGTGAATTCCGGCATCTAATTTTCCTGTGTGGACAGCTGACTTCTTGAATCAAGTTTTAGCTTCGACCCTGGCACTCGCGTTTATTTTCGACCTCGCCGATCAGCCACCTAATACCCGTTCAAAACACAGTCTGGCTTGACTCCCTCTTCATTGTACGCCCATCATCGCTTCCCTCCCACTGCATTCCATGGTTCTGTCTATCTGTCCTTTCGCACTTGCATTGCACCCAACTAATCACGTCCTCCTCCTCCCAATAATGATGAACAACATCGTAGGTGTCGCTCCAATCCATGGCTCCAGAATTCATCTACTCCCTTTCTTCAGATACGTTGTCTCGGTCTATTCGCAGCCGTCATCCGCAGGTTAGTCGTCGCATCGTCCCTTTTACACGATGATATCCTGCGGCACACATTTCACGAAATATCGTGATCTTCCCTTCGTCTTCACCCTCTCAGACTGCTCAAGAATACACCTAATTTCAGGGCTGCAACTGAATTCGATCGATAGGACTCGGTATATCAGCTCGATTCACAACTCTGTGCCCAGGTACACTCGATTTATGTGCTGAGTGCCGCCAGCAGGTCAACGTGCGGCGATATGGTCGTCCATTCCGCATATATGAAGTTGAAGTCCAGAGTCCCGCAAAGCACCTTGGTTTCTACTGCCCTCACTGATGCTCGAAATCGAATCATTTCGGCCGCAATCCACGGTGCGTGCGGTCACTTATGTTTCAAGGAAAAATGAATTGGATGTGGCGGCGTCCAGGCGAGCGGTGTGTGGCTTCAAAGTTCTTTCTGACGCAACTACAGTCCTCGCCCTCTTAATATAACTGTATTGCGTCCACGACTATGCGGGATTCCAGCTGAATATTTCGAATAGATTCTGGGCGATTCCGCGAGCGACATATTTCTGGTACGGTCCTCATTCATAGCCTTCCTTGTTCATCACCCTGTGCTTGAGATTAATATGTTAAATGCGGACGTCCTGCATCATCAAGTACGCCTGAATAATGACAATGTCAAGTAAGTTCCTGTCAACAATAGAAAAGCTGTCACCTCTTCTGTGTAGGTCTTTTGATGAGCCCACCCACCCCAGTGCGTATATTCACTCTCATTCCAGTCTTCAAAATGCCATCAAACTTTTCTAAGGTTACTCCACATATTTCAACCCCGCTGTGCAGCTCCCAACTTCACCGGAGGACGAGAGTCCCAATTCAGTAAATATACGGCTCTGGGCATCCATTCAGAGCTGGGATGTCATCACCGCGGCCAACGGGCGAGGCTCCTGATTTCGTTTTGGTGCGTTACTGTGCGGTCCCCAAATGCATATCTCTTAACATCCACCCCGCGCCTCGGGACTTGGTGTCCTCCATGGTGTTCCCCAAAATTTCACGCCCGGAGATACTGTTTCCTTACGTTCCGGTATCTCATTCAATTTTTTT
>JARJLF010000875.1:0-122867 GCA_029378395.1 Mycena leptocephala | reverse complement strand
CGCGAGATTGCCCCGAGGCGAACAAGTCTGACTCTCAGCTTGCAGACTTTAAAAACCTCGAGACCCTACGGACTGTACTTTTAACCCACATCCGAAGAATTATCCAGTTGTAGATCTGAATACCCTAATACCAACTCAGCAGAGAGGTACGCGATCATTCGAATAGTGGTCATGCGAGGCAGCTAAGAACGACGTAACCCTGCCTTTCAGATACATTCTTCTCGCCCCGAAGGACAAGGACCATTACAATCCAATAATGGATGTCGAAAAGACACTGTACACCATAGTAGATGTCTGTCCTACCCCTGTTTCTGACGATTTGGATTGTCTGATCATCACCACTTATCTTTAGGCTACTTGACGCCGGCTCAGCAAGCCCTTTTCGGACCAATACCGAAAGATACTCTCTTCGATGCGGATGATGCACCGTCGCCATCGCCATCACCTCCGCGCTCTCATTCGTCATCGGGAAGCACCAGTTCGCTCTCAAGTATATCTTCATCGGGATCAAGTCTTTCATCGCTGTCGGATTCTCCCTCCCCTCTCCCGCCTTCAGCAGGGAAACCAAATTACCTTCGCGCCGTCCAGCGAGCTATACATCGACGCGATGGCCCTTCCTTTCTCAAGGCATTCGAGTCGATCAATGATATTTTGCGAAGCCTCAAATACCCGAAACTTCCAGCAGATACATTCCAAACCCTGCTCCAAACTCGCTCAAGGAGATGGTGCATACCTGGACGGACACTGGGCTACCCAAAAAGGTGCTCAGCGTATTATTGAAGAAACTACCAACGAAGTGTCGGCCCCACGTCCAAAACTCAAGCAGTACGAAGCGTTCTCGAGTGCCGTGTACGGGGAGCTCATGCCCTCCTTGGTGCATGAGATCATCCAGCTCACGAAACTCCGAGAGGATTCACTGTTCTTGGATCTCGGAAGCGGGGTTGGCAACGTTGTGTGCAGGCCAGCCTGCAGACGGGCTGCCGAGCTACGGTATAGAGCTGAATCCTAAGCCCGCTAAAGTCGCGCGGGACATGGCGGCGAACTTCAAGGTCCGGTGTCGAATGTGGGGCGTTAAAGTGGGCGACATCGAGTTGGAGGAGTGATATGCTGCTTAGCCCCGGGTTAATGAGCTTATCAGCCAGGCGGACGTTGTCCTTGTCGACAACAAGGTTTTCGAGCAGAGCCGTAAGTCCTTTTTACCCCTCCGTCGCGGTTCGTGCTAACTATTCGGCGCAGTGAATGAGCAGCTTCGGCCGAAATTCCTAGATTTGAAGAAGGCGCCTATGTGGTTTCACTGGCCCCTTTTGTACCGTCTCTGAATGCCCGCGTCACTGAGCGAAACGTACGTGTCTCCCGTCAGTCATTTTTCCACCGTGCTGATTTGCGTTTTTCGCCTCCAGGTCGACGACATCAGTGCGATCTTCGACGTGAGCGAACGCCCGTACCACTCGGGCAGCGTGTCGTGGGGTAACAGCGGAGGCACGTACTACATCCACCTGTCGACCGGACGGGGTATGCCAGCATCCGCGAGCGGTTCGAGAATTCGCGCGGGGGGCAGACCCGTCGGCGGCGCTCGTGAGGAGCCCGCCCACATCCCTGGATTTTTAGACAGGGACTGCAGTTGGCTTGCATCCCCCCGCTTCCTGTTTCCTTTCCTCTTTTTATCTCTCCACACGCACTAGCTTTGACAAGTACGCATTTTCACGGATCATACCATACATACATCCATCCATTCTGGTCCTCATCTCTCCTGTCCTCTTGCTGTGAATGTTTCCTACTTTATATACCTTACTTTTTATGTAGTTTTCTTCTTTTGTTTATTACTTATTTCTTTACGGGTCTCGTTACGATCCAGTACATACACACTTAAATGTTGTTATCTTTATACGCACCCCACACCCTGATGTACCATATTCCGACCGGAGTTCGTATTACGGCCTCAGGTTTCCCGGTCAAAGCCCAAGGTCCGGAATACCAGACAAAGTAGACAACCACACATCCGACGCTATCCGACGGCGATGAAGAGATGTCGAGTCGGCGGGTTGTGTCCGTGTTTGGCCGGCGCGCGTGTCGATGGCGCAATGATCTCCTTCTTTCTTCCGTTGAACTTCGACTGTCATACGACGACTTCCTCAGTTCCTGAACGTGTGTCTGAATAGCCTGAATAGCCATGCATTGCGCCGTAGTCTTCTGTCAACTCGTTGTGGATGTAAGTGCCGAATCCTGCTCACCTACAGCGTCGATGAAACAGTTCAACAACATTCAAAAATCATAACGGTTTGTAGAGATGTTACTTGGCGCGCATCAGCTGGTCTGCGCGCGCATATGGTGCGCGCAGGTCTTGGGGTCTTCTGGGGACTCGCGCGCGGCTCACATCAGATTCGAATTTCACGGTCCACCCCCCGCACCGTCTCGCTTGATCCCCAAACGTCTGCTTATGAGTTTCAATCAAAATTCTGCGGGTACAAAGGCGCGAGGGCCTGGACGCGTCACTCAGCTCGCAAGCAAGATGCGTTCCCAGATATTTTGCGCGGCACTTTACGCGTTGCAGGCGTTGGCGGCTCCTAGCTGGACGGCGACACCGTTCAACCCGCCGTCGATCCCGCTCGCCGTAAGGTCTCCATACCTGAATGCATGGCTTCAACAAGGGCAGGGTGTGGCGTTAAACGACGCTTGGCCGACCTTTTGGGCGGGACAGGTAAATGCATGGGTTGGACTCGTCAAGGTGGACGGACGAGTTACAGTTTCCTCGGCACTCCTGCCGTTACCGGCTCTACATACACTAAGGCAACGCAGAAGAGCTTCTCGGTAAACCATCTTGCTCCTCTTAGCGTTCGAGAATTAATGTTGCTCAAAGTTCACGTCCACCCAAAGCATCTTCGTCCTTTCTGCTGGTCCTGTTGATGTCACAGTAACGTTCTTGAGCCCTGTCGAGGTATGGGCCCGTCCGTTGACTGCGTCATGTCGCTGAATTCTCCTGGGACAGACCGACCTGGTCAAGATGTCCATCCCGCTTTCGTACATGCAGGTCTCCGTCGCCTCCACAGACGGTGCTACCCACTCCGTTCAAGTCTACTCTGATATCAGCGGTGAATGGGTCTCCGGCTCCACAGGGTGGGACGTCCAATGGGCGACTACCTCCACCGACATTCTCAGCCACGAAATTTCGCTGGTTTCGCCAGCGAAGTTTAGAAATCAACGACATGGCTCAGTGTACGTGCTCTTCCTTGGAGTGTGCTTGAAATGTCTGACACGAAATTAATCAGACGGCTCCATGTTTTATTCCATTCTCAATGTGCGTTATCGCGGGAGGTATACCAGCGGTATTCTTACCCGTTCTTTTCTAGGCGAAAGGCGCGCAGTCCCAGATCGGTCACGATCAGATCGTCCGTGGGCAGTTCTTGAACAACGGCGTGCTCTCCACCGTGAAGGACAACAACTTCCGCGCCATTAGTGACAGCTGGCCCGTGTTTGCATTGGCCAAGGATCTGGGCAAGGTCGGCGGCACCGCGGCCACCGTGTTGTTCTCCATCGGGCACATCAGAGAGCCAGCAGTCAAGTATGTGCTTGCGGGCAACGTCAAGCAGGAGCGTAGCCTCTACTTCTGGAGCAAGTTTTCTACGACCGCCCAAGTGGTATGTCACGCAATACGTACCTATTTCTCCGCCGAATACTCACCCACGTCTCAATATAGATCTCCTTCTTCTGAAGGACTACGCAAATGCCTTGACCACGGCCAACGCGCTTGATAAGCGGGTAGAGACGGATGCTGCGAAAATCTCGCCGGACTACGCCGGGATCGTCGCACTGTCGATCCGCCAGTCGCTGTCCGCCAATGAGCTGACCATCTCGAAAACGCGCATGGAGGAGGGTGGAACACGTCGGACGTTTTGTACTTCATGAAGGGTGTGCTGAGTCGATGCTAATTCACGTACGGATATTAACCAGCTCGCAGAAATCTCCAGCGACGGGAACACGAACACAATAGATGTGATCTTCCCAGCGTCCCCGATCTTCTTGTACCTCAACCCACAGTTGGGCCATTATCTTTTGGAACCACTGTACAGGTATCAGGCATCTGGGCTGTACCCGAATAAGTTCGTACTATTGCTTTCTTAAACGTGCACCTGGCTGATGTTAGTTACGCAGATGGAGTGTACATGATATGGGTAAGGACATTCTTACAGTATATACCTACAGACCTGACTGTAGCCTGTTTCAGGTGCCCCACTATCCCAAGGCTGATGGCCACAACGACGGCTCGGACGAGGTGAGTTTGGCAATCGGTGGTTAAACATCGCAGTGCTGACCCAAATGTATAGGCGATGCCCGTGGAAGGTTTTGAGACTAGTAGCGGGAATTGACCGTTGGCTAACTGTATGCAGAGAGCGGGAACATGCTGATTATGGCGCTGAGCTTCGCGCGCGCGACGGGCGACCTGTCTCAGATATCCAGATACGTATGTCGTCCCTTTATGCTATAGTCTGCGCCTCACTCATGGAATTCTAGCGCGCACTTTTGGACCAATGGACGCAGTACCTCATCGAGGACTCGCTGATTCCGGCGTTCCAGCTGAGCACGGACGATTTCGCCGGACAGCTCACTAACCAGACCAACCTCGCGATCAAGGGTATCATTGGGATCCGCTGCATGGCTGAAATCGAGAAGCTGTTGGGCAACAATGCTAAATACGCCAATTACAGTGTCTGTGTCTTGCACCGTAATGCGCCGTTGCCTGCTGATGCTGCTAATAGTCTATCGCGGCCGACTACGTGACCAAGTGGCAATCGCTCGCGGCCTCGTCGACGGGCCCTCATTTGACTCTTGATGTCAGTCGGCTTTTGGTTCCTCTTGCACTCGTTTTCTGATAAGATTCGCAGTATGGAGACTCGGGCAGCTGGGGATTGGTGTGTAGCTCTGTGGATCAGGGGACTTTACGCTAAGAGTTGGCCTGAAGGCGTATAACCTTTTCAGTGACGTCCATTTGGGTCTAAAGCTCTTCCCCCAATCAATCTATGATGAGCGTGCGTATACACCACGTCCAAGGGCGTTTGTTCAACACTCATGATTTCTTAGAAACCGCCTGGTATAAGACCGTCGCCAGTGAGCCCATCGGTGCCTTTGGTTTTTAGCTTCTTCTCACTAGCTTTTAGACAAGTATGGCGTACCTCTCGATACCCGGTATGTACTACGGTTTTCTGTAGGACTTCATCTGACCTCCCATAGGCACACTTATACCAAGACAGGCATGTTGCCTCCAACCGCTTGACTCTTATCCAGAACTAACGACTAGACAGATTGGCAAATCTGGACCAGCGCGATCGTCACCGACACGTCGCTACGTGATCTCTTCATCAGCTCGATCAAGGGTTATATATCGAACGGCCTGAACAACAATGCCTTCCCAGATTGGTACGACACGGTAACTGGTGTCGCTGAGGGATTCAGGGCGCGTCCTGTCACGGGAGGGCATCTTGCCTTGGTAAATATTGCGACTGTTTCGTACAAGTGTGAAATGCTGATTCAGTGTTTGCAGCTTCTCTTGTAATGAGCTTCTCGTTCGTTTCTCTAACCGATCGTCGGAGTTGTTGGGACGCTTGTGGGGAACAAAATCTCTAAATGACCGAAATACGTGATCATGATTTACGCTGTGTTATTGAAATAAATTAATCTGAATCCTCAACAAGAACGTTTGAGAAGCCCGGCATACTGACGATGTGATGTATTCCGAATTCGCGAAGCTTTTTACTTTGGGTCAGATACATCAATGCAGCAACTCGACTGTCGCATCTGGGTGGTCCTAATGTTTGTGGTCCATATTTCTATATACGTGCGCATACTACTCAAGATGCTGCTACACATTCTATCTAGATCGATTGGGCAGGGATCTTTCCAGGAAAATATGCGGAGCCTCCCTTATTCTTTTCATACTACTTCCAGCCGTGAGCCATGAGGACATGCACGCTCGGTACTTTCGTCAACGACCCTGCGCGCACAGCAAATCAGCCACCAGCTGGCTCGGTGGCTGCTGCGCAAACTGTCTATTTCTATGTGATGCATCCGAGTTCCCCCCTGCAGCCAGAAAATCTAGGGTCTTAATATGTTGCATTAAAACAAGCCTCCCACTCCCGCTTCTTCAAAACAAAAACAATAAAAGCCCCTAATCCTCAAGATTGCCTTATATGGACGTTGGACGAGTTTGGCTCTGTATGGTTTCTGATTTCGGAGTATCGGCCGAACTGATTTTATCGCTCAACATTTGCCAAGACAACTCCAAGACATTTACTCAATCATTGTTGTTTATTCCACAAACTTTTGCGGGCACCCCTCCTCTTCCATACAACTTCCATATATATATCTGCCAAGTGATCTTTGGTGCTGTGGAGCGTGCACTGTGCAACGGTTGCTGGACCCGAGTTCAGTGCACTGGTTCGACCCGATTAGTATCAAGCTCAACAGCCGTCCAGCACAGCGTTGGCTATCAGCATTTAAATGCGGGCTGAAGGCTGGATTTGGTCTTTTACAGACCCATCCACGCCCACTATGATAACGCACGCATCTTTGCCAGTAACGATCTATCTTTGTGCTCTCTTCTTCCTTCCGAGTGCTCTTGCATCCACATGTATCAAGTACGTGGTTTCCCACCGTAAATTCAAGCTGCTAGACTTATAATGCATTGTAGTGGCGTGTGCGACAATGATAACCCGGCTTTCCCAATAGTAGCAATAGCGGGTATTGTTGTTGGAGTTAGTGCGTATTTGTCGCGATCTTTTTGCACAGCGAGCTGAACCACGTCCAAGCTTTATTACTATCCATCGGAGGCATTATCTTCGCCGTCGTTAGACATCAGCGCATTCGGAATTTCCAGAGAACATATGTTCAAAATGCCCAAGCTAACGCGGGGGCGATGAACATGGTTGCGCCAACTTATCCCTCACCGGCGTATGCATCTCCCCATACCCAACATATGCACCACCATAATCAAGGTTTGGAACACCATCATCACGCCCATAATTTTGCAGTAGACCAGGCCAACATGCAAAACAACCAGTTTACATCCTCAGGAATAGGTGGGATGTCTGGGACCACCGGGGTGTAGCCGGATAGTATTAACTTGAAATGTTAACAACTGTAATCTTCCGATGTGGTTCAAGTCTCGTGAGCAATTTTGTATACTTATGGCAAATTTATGGGGTGAATTTCCTGAAATACGCAGGGTGGGGGAGCAGGGTGAGGCCGGTGTAGGGTGTCAAGAGGATAAAGCGCGGATGGGATATCAGTGATGTTGGAAGAGGAACCCATTCCGTTGGACACGTTGTTCTGTGACATTTGGAGCGACGACGAAGTGCAAGCCATCAATCTCGCCTTCAAACTTCGTCAATCGCAGGGAAAGAGATGTGCAAGAGAATGCAGGAAGTAAAGGAATTCGCGGAAATGGCATTGCCGTACACATGAACAGGGTTCGATGAATCGACGTTTAAATTTGTCCTGAACTCGGCGCACTGAAGTTGATAATAAACATAAATATATTATAGAGAAAAATGTCGCTATTGGGCAGTCGAGACGCGAAGATTCAAGGCGGCGACATGGCGTTCAAGGAAGCGAATCCAAGTCGGTAAGATGGAAAGGTATACACGGAAACAAGCCAGGACTCTCACACCATGGAATCCAAATTGACCTCTTTTTCGGTTTGAGTAACCCTGAATTCTTCTAGGAGAGAGAACAGACAAGTCAACGTGCCAGGAAGAGAAAGGTGGGGTGCAACCTACTGGAGACATCCGAGGCTGGCGGCAACTCGGACTTGCCCGCGGCGTCCGTCTTGGTACCCTGAGCACCTGCACGGGCAGCCTCACGTGTAGTGCGGCCGTTGACTTGATCTTTGTGATTGTAGAACAAGACACGAATTACTTCTTTCAAGATACAGTTAACTATCTCGAAATGCATATGGTCGGGCGCTCTGCCAAAGTCCTCGGAAGGCCATGCATTGTCAGATATATGCATTATGAGGCAGGGTTTTGGGTGTGAACGAGCCATTTGTTCCAACCAGATTCCTATGCATTGTGAGATTTTTTGGCAGGTATGCATTGTTATATCATGCATTGTGAGATAGTCAACTGTAGCTGTGTCAACTCCGTAGGATCCCATCCCGATGCTGCGCAGAATGAAGTTCCACAGAAACGGCATTGCTACAAAGATAGCCCCGCATATCACGTACTGCAGCCCGGTGCAAAGTGCCTGGAAAATGGGGAATCGCGCTGGAAGTGGGAGTTGGAGATCGATGGATAAGGGCCAAGGATTGGATGAACTGGCCCGCATTCAGGGCACAGACATTCGAGAGTAAATAAGCGTGACTGTAGCCGCCGTCATTCAGCCAGGCGAAAATTATCAAAGCAGCTAGAGCTACGGCCACCATGGCCACGGCAGAAAGAATAACGAAGGAGAGTTCTGGCTGTGGCAGTTTGCCATTTAACCTTGCATTGGACTCTTCAGAATAGAAGGCGGCCGAAAAAGCAAAGGCGATTAGTAGCGGAATTACGAGCCCCGGTGCAATGAAAAGACCAGCAACGCTGGTTCTGATCCATTTTTTGAGAGCGATAGAGCGAAACATGAAGGAGGTGAATAGGGGCTGGTCACACACTGCCACTGGGTTCATCGTGCGTCAGACATGAAAAATAAAACTGTGAAAGAGACCAAAGGTAATACCATATCTTTATCGTACAAATATTAGCGAGCACTGCGCGCAGAGATCGATTTTATTCTATGGTTCTTCAAAGAGATATCCGAGTAACTCCTCAACGACCTTGACATTGACGCTGTTTCCAATCAGACGATACTTTGTCTTGCGCGAGATACCTTCTGGCCAAATGAACGAGTGTTCACTGGCAGATAAATCGCCAGACGAGAGATGTGGGGTAAAGGAAAATAATCTCAGTAACTCCTCAGGAGAGAAATACCGTAGTCGCAGGCTGTCCAGAGTTCGAACTGTATCAGTCACGTCGGCGGGGGTGGAAGAGGCTTGTGCTTGGAGAAATTCGTCGAAGACGGTAGTTGTCTGCGAAACATGAGTCGAAGTCCCGCGGAAGAAAGGTATACAACACATCTAGGTCCTCATTCATTTGCAGAATGGATCCGGCCCGCTCGACAAGCTGCGTGTAACCTGGGATAAGTTCAGCGTACGTAAAAGAATATATGGGAACAACGAATACCGCGCGTAAAACAGCAAGTTCGGCGAGAAGAAGGCAGAACAATGTCAAACAGTCTACCCCATTTACGTAGGATTTTGTCCGGAACATCATAACCCTCCACGGGGTCAGGATCAAGATACTCTCTGATTTCGCGGACCGAATCGTCCTCGTTGTGGCTCGATTCAACCAAGCGACTATCTGTCCACGGTTTACTGCCACGGCCGGGAATATGTCGCAGGGTTTCGCCAGCGTCTCCGTCTGGTAAGTTGCAGAAAGAAAGGGGAGATCTCTTGGCTAGAAGGTAATACCGGAGACGGGAGTTTGGGATTCCAAATTGTAGCGGGGTGAGCAAAAATTCGGCGATGGTGTATCCATGGTTGCGCAGTGTCGATACGAGAATATCTCGGGTGCTTGAGGTCTATGCACATCATGAGGAAATCCATGTGCTAGAACCGTCCGAGTCAATTTAGTATATACCTCGAATCCTCCGACATTTTCAACCAGAAAATGTGTAGGGTGGGCATCTTCACGTGCGAGTTCGGGGAGGATGTTCTGTACAAGGTGAATAAATGACCGTGCCCGTGGATCCGATTCGCCTTTAGCAGAAGGATTGAGGACAGTGTACGGTTGGCAGGCGGGAGACAGCAGCCACAGCGTGGCTTTCAAGGACACTAGATACGCCGCGGTTAAGGTTGAAATGTCCACCTGGTTGAGCTATAAGGATAGAAAAAAGAAAAAGCATAGTAACACGACCTTTGTGGCAATTCTGGTGCCGAAATTTGCCGATACACTTCGCACGCCGTTTGGTCCCAGTCAAACGCTTTGGTTATGGATGCCGGTACATTGCTGCGGGACAGAGCTAGATGCAGCCCTCCTACAGCGATGTAAGAGGCTACGGTAGCTGAAAGGCAGCGTCGCACCTATTCCACTATAAAATTCAAGAGTGTTCATTGCGACATGGTGGTTCGGGTTCGACCATGAAAGCTGCCGAAGCTGTTCGCGGATCAATCCGAGCGGAGTTCTAGAATTCGAACTTGTCTTCTGCCTTCACCATCATGGCCAGCCTTGCACCCTCCGACGCCGACCGACTCCGGATTGCAATAGTGAGTGGTTCTGAACATCTATCCATCAGTGCTCACATGCTATTCCAGGCGTTGACGGCGCTGAAGTTCAAGCCGACAAATCAATCCTGCGCTTGTAAGTTTTCACGTTTTGCTCTCGGTTTATCCAACTTACCGAGCCAGCATACGTCCTCCAACTGCGTTGCATATTTCCTTCATCGACACCGGCTGCACCAACGACCGACGGATCGTGGAAAACTCACGCGCTTTCCTTGGAGAAGGAGCTTGCTGGGCTCAAGGAAAAATACGAAGCCGAGCAAATCAGTGCGTCGTTCTTCTTGGTCTCGCCCCTTCTGCCTAATGAACGGCGATAAAGAAGCGTTCATTAATCCTACTGCTCCTGTAAGCGACGCTGCTCCAAGCGGCAGTCAATCGGTGAAGCGAAAGCCAAAAAAGAAA
The DNA here is from genome assembly GCA_029378395.1 of Mycena leptocephala. Classification (NCBI taxonomy): domain Eukaryota; kingdom Fungi; phylum Basidiomycota; class Agaricomycetes; order Agaricales; family Mycenaceae; genus Mycena; species Mycena leptocephala. Next base: position 112,162 of record JARJLF010000875.1, on the reverse strand, counting down.
GCAACTGACAAGCGCTCTGAGGCTCCTGCTCATGTCGACCTTGAAACGGTCCTCGAAAAACTCAGTGGTTGTGTGTTTCATTTCAAGTGTTGCATAACGCCCTCCTAATCCATGAGCATCAGACCCCGAGTTCATTTCCCTGCCTGCGTCGGATTCCTTATTCTCGAGCTTTTCTGCGTTTCAACAGCTCACGTCTGCGCTGTGGGCATCCGAGGTTGCTGTGACGGCCGCACAACGTTCACTTCTTTTATCTACCACAATCCGCGCAGTCACCGCCCTCGCCAGTGTCCTCCATCCCATTTTGCGCTCTCCAGAGACCAACGTCGCCTCCCAAATCTCGACACTCCAAACTTTGGCAACTTTCGCAAATCATTTGGTTTCATCTTCTTTGCCCTTCCTGTTACGAAAGCCAAAGCAAGGCTCAAATCAACCAGCTACTGTTTCTTCCCTTTTGAACCAACTCTTGGACGCCTTAATGACGTCCCTTTTCAATCCGATCGTTGAATCATTCTCCCCTCTTTCCCGCCGTTATCTTACATTCCTCTTTCCGAAATCTGCCTCAACGATACTGCCCGCTGACCTTCGTCCCGACGTATTGTGCATTTTTCAGAGCGCGTTCTCCCCTTTGGTTTTCGCTCCCTCTGCCTACGAAGACAACCTGCGCGCCACCATCGCCCTGACTGCGCTGCGAGAACTGGAGAATCTCTTCCCACCTCGGCGTACAGACGGCACTCGACTTCCGTGGACGCACGACAATCGCGTAAACACCCTGGTGCGGAAGGATGCGCTCTGGTATCTGTGCACCGTTCTCCACGTCTTATTCACTCCACCATCGAAGTCTCGATCGACTGCCGGCCCTGTTTCTCAGCACAAGATCGCGGACGCCTTTGGACGGATCGGCAACCGCTGCCGCAAATATCCAAATTTTCGAACTACGCATGAGATGACAGAGACATGTAATACACCGGACCGCAATTTTGACAATGAGGAGGTTCAGGTGCGATCAGCGGGACCACCCAACACTCTCGACCTGGACGTTATAGACGAAGTAGGCTATCAGATGATTTTAGGCGTCATGGAGCGATATTGGTGGTGGTTGGGCGAAGTTCAGTAAGCCCCGACTTGTATTCGACAACCTTCTTGCTCGCAGTTTCGTCTCTCCGGTCTTCGCATTGAGCCGGCGAACAAAAAAAAAACGCTCCCGTTCCTGATGATCGATGGTATGATTGGAAATTTTATTGACCTCGCAGTTTTACAACGCCGAAATCGAAGACCTCGTTTCGACGCTTCTTGCGCCCTGTCGCGTGCCATTCGATTTTTTTTGCAAGCCTGAGGTAGGCAGTCTAGATTCTTCTTTCTCGTTTCCTGCATCTAGAGAAACTTCTACGATACTGAAAATGCATCCTTGGGTCTTTATTTGGTCGCGTGCTACTGCTGAGGGATTTTCGCTCATTCGCTCATTCGCTCAAAATTAAATGCCGCGGACGAGCCTCCCTCGGTTTTGGTTATTCAAAATACTTTCATGAGCCTTCGTGGTCCCGCATGCAGCGTCAAATACGTAACAAAAACAGAGAATCCCTGGTGCTTCTTCTAGTTCTTGAAATGGTCACCCTGCCAACAAACGCTTCTCCCCTCTGCTAAGCCCGAGGCATGGCCGGAGGTCTGACCAGCTCAAGACCAGTTCATTGGGCGAGCGATGACCTCGGATATCCGCTCTATTTGCTCACTCCGTATGTGAATTTTAGAGTTTTCCGCTGTTCTTCTGAATTAGGCAGGATTTAGGACATCCGCGCCCACCATGGCATCCTAACAATCACCGGAGGCAGAACTGTCAGGAACGCCCAGTGCCTTAATTGAGCAAGCCCCGAGCGCCCATTACTGATTACGATTGGTACCAGTGATTCCCCGCACTGGGGGAGTATTTCCGAGGATTTTGGAAGGCATACTCCCGTTTCCAAATGAGGAAGGTGTGCGCTTTTGCTCCCGCCGGCCCGCCTCGAGGACCGCTCCGGCAACGATGCGAACATCCACCCCGAAATCCAGCGAGTGGACGGCTGTCGCCGATGGTACAGACAACGCCCGAGGACCCGCCGCGCCGCGCCCTCGGGTTCCTCCGCGCGCACTGCACCCATCCGTATTAATCTATGATCGTCCGCCTGCGAACTGAATGCCCGAAAACAGCAAAAAAGAGACTCTCGACGACATCGGAACATATCACTTGCACTGTCCATCATCCCTCGATCTCGCTAGGTGCTTATTCTTAATCGCCGACAATTGCGTCACGGAATGCAACGGATCTCTCTGCACGGGCTCCCATAGGTCTGCAGCGCGCCACAAGCGTTGATCTCGGAATGTCTCTGCCTCGAGGCCGACGACATGAAAGATGAACAGATAGTTGTGGAGGTCTTGAATACTAGGCCGAGCGGAATGTCCCGGCGGACCTTGTGCTCCAAGTTCGCCGGACGGGGACTCGGGTTCTCAGACGGTGTTAGCAGGCCAGATAGCCACTTAGCAGGCATAGCTTAGTTCCGAGAGCAGGTAGACAAGTCGGATAGCTCTGGGCATTGTAGGAAATCTGATTAGTACTTCTACAGCACAGCGCAGAGTTATGCATAGCCGGTTGACGACTGATCAAGATAGCGCCCTATTAACAGCCTTCAGACAACTCATTAAAATTAACTGGAGCCGACCATATAGCAGCTACGTGCATCGGGCGCACATTGTCGCCGTGCCAGGCGATTGGATGCAGTAGTGTGTTGGTTAAGTCCCCACAGCAGTCTCATTTCCACAGACCTGGGTTATCCATAACGAGCGAGGGGGCTATTGCGGGACGGGATAACGGACATCGATGGAATGGGGACTATACGGCCTCCGAGACCGCAGGAGCTTACGCCGTCGACGGGGATCCAAATCATTGGCTGCCTTTAGACGGACGGAAGGCAGACAGACAGTGTGAAGAAAGCTTAACGGAAGAGGAAGGACGACGATCCCTGCGTAATCGCCGTACTTGACAAGTTTGTTAAACGTTGGCTACTTCGTTAGCTCAAGTTGCATATGGAGAGAGTTTAACTTCAAGTTGTGGCACACGTAACCCAGACTTCGAGTTCGTTTCATGAGTTAGCTCGCAGAATGAACGAAATGAAACAGAATGAACGCATGAGACCTTGAAGGGATTCAGAAGGAATGCATAGAACGAACGCACGAAACGATCGTGCAACGAACGGACCCCAAGCAGAATGATACACCTCGAATACTCACGTTCTTACTCCACGTCCGACTCTACACGCCTTCCATTTCATTGTGCGTGTTCATGTAACGCCCAAACTGAATAGCTGTAGTAGAGATCTAGAGCGGACAGCGCGAATTGACATTGAAGGCCGCCGTGTGAAGACACGAAGGCAAATCGTGGCGCGTCGAAGACATCAGACAAGAGTGGTGGCGCATCGAGAATCATTCATGATGCGCCGCGGAATACGAATGAATATGTGCGGTCGGCTGCGAGAGATCCGCCGAAGAGTGGTAAGGAGGATTAAAGTTTGCAGAACATCGACTCGGAGCATTTGAGGAACGCCGGCCCAGTCACGGTGTCGACACTGTTTGAGGATCTCTTGTAAGAGCGCGCCCGGGCGCACCAGGGCGCACTTCGCGGCACTTCGCCTCGGTTGACCAGAATGAAGTCGGAGTTGAGCAGTGGTGCCTTGAGAGAGCCGTCGGAAATGTCCGAGCGGAGTTTAAAGTTCGGACAAGAACGCCAACTTGGATGATCTTGAATTAGAGCAGCGACACCAATCCCAGTCTTCGTCGCGCTGCGGGTCATCTACACGGGCTGCGGAGGGCGTCAGTATTCACTCATGAATTAATTTAGAATAAAAGCAATCTCGAGGAGAATTCAAGACAAATTCAAGAGGATGGGAGTCCGAGTCGAGGAAAAAAGGAACTAAAACACTACTCACTTGTTCTACCGAATCTACGCCTTATATTTAGCAATGTCGTCTCCTCCAAAGATAATGACACGGGCCAGCGGCCAACTCGAACTGGAGGCTGACCGGTACAAGGAACATATGCGACTATTCAAACCCCTTGTGCCCCGAGACTTTCCTCTCCTCCATATATTCCACCATCCCGACGTCGGGACTCGCGTCTGTGTCGACAACGATCCATCGTATGCTGGAATTAGAGCCCTTGGACGCCCAAACACAGAACCATCGGTTCTGTATTGCAATTCTCCACGAACTTGCCCATGCTCTGACCAAACATTTCTTTTCCCCCGCACTACGCATTGGATCCATCATTTCAGATGAAAAGGGCAACGGGGAAGACTGGCCGAACTTTCGAACGTGACTATCTCACGTTCCAATTACAGGCAGCTTGGTCGATTCCTGACTTTAGTAAAACCCATCGGATGTGGCAAATCTCGCACCTGGTGGCTTCTGGACCATTGTCAACTTCATTAATACTTGGGTGTAGTCTCTGTATCCTATTCCTTATTAACATCCATTCCAGACTCTACAGCTATAGAAAGAACACTCAACTCCTTCCAGAGTAGTCTAGTATGGAGTCGAGCAGTGGATGACCTCGAAAACTACCCCACAACAATTCACACGTCCGCTATCGTCTTGGTGGATCACAACCTATTCCAGACGAAGAAGAGAGGGAGGAAATTGACTTGACCGGTATGATCCTTTCAACTACGTGTGTGCGGCGGGTGAAGTGGGTCGGATCGGGTTTGAACCTTGGTTGAGTATGCCTCAACAAATTTAAATGGTGCGTCGGGAGGCGTTGGGGTTGTAAGTAGACTACAAGTTGAGAATTTCCTACTTCACCAAATGGTAACTCACAACGGTGCAATGCTGCGGGCCATCGTGATATTGTCTGGCCCAGAGAGAGCGGATTTATTTTATTTTGTACGCGTGAATCCGCCAAGTACGATTATGTAATCGCAGCGACTTGTCCACACAAACCAATCCGAGTCTATACCACCCGATACTTCTGCCTTGTCGGCGCCGAGTGCGCTTCGCGCTGCGGGTCATCTCGCGGCGGGCGCCCATACATGGGCTGCGGCTTGTCTGCGGGGGAGTCAGTGTTCGTCCATTAATTAATTTAGAATAAAAGCGATATTCTCGATGAGAATCCAAAGGAAAAGGAAAAGAGGATACGAGCCGAGGGGAAAAATGACAAAACACTCACGGAGCTCATACCGATACACCGCCCCGACATACTTGTCCCACACCTCGCGCCACATGTGCGCGCCGCCGCCCATCGCGCCGTTAAGCCCCCACTGCTTCACGAACGCGCGCACGTCGAAGCCGAGGCGCTCAGAGTTGGGGACCACCTATTAAAATATAAAAGAAATATGAGCATATGTTAAGATAGATCAAGAAAGAGAGATGAGACGGATGGGAATGACGAAGGAAGGAGGACGGGAAGAAGTAGAATAAACGATGGAAGGAGTAAAAAATAAGACAAGACGCACCGGCACATTAATCCGCTGCGACAGCGTCACCACATTGGCGAGCGGGTCCTCCCCGCTCTTAGGGTGGGGCAGCGCCGCGTTCGGATGCGTCGGGCGCTGGGCACGACCCGTGCGACCGTTGCCTAGAAGGAAATGACAATTGATATCAGCATCTCTTCGTAACGCGCAATGTCTTTGCTACACCATGCATTACGGATGCAGGATAGAGAGGACGGCACGTATGGGAAAGAAACGCCACTCACTTAACAACCCCGCCTCTCCAACGCTCGCTGCGACTTCTTCAGCGCGCTGTGCGTCCGCAGCGGCGGTGTCGCGGATGCTCTGCGAGAGGCGCGCCTGCTGCGCAGTGAGGAGGGCTTCGGTGTTGAGGGTGTACCTTCGCGCGAGTGAGCATCAGTCATCGGTTTGAATACTGTCAGCCGGCAAGAAAAAGAAACCCACTTCATCCCCTTAATCGGCGGCTGCGGCAACAGCAGCAAGGTGTAGCGGTGGTACGGGGTACCGCGCTGGGGGTGCGGCGGGATGTAGCGCGTGTGCGTGTTGAGGAGGGGGATGCGCCCCGTGTGCGTCGCGGAAAGGGGGATGTTCGGCCTGCGGCGTGTTAGATACGATTTAAAAAAAAAAGAAAACAATATCAGAAAGGACAAACGCACTTGAGCCAGTGCAAAAACGTCTTGTACGTCTGGTTCTCTGGATCGGGAACGTCTGTGCGGGTGCCACGTAAGTAACCAAGAAAATCTAATGGCAGGATGGAGAAGACGTACCTGGATCGACGAGCAGCATCGTGTACAGCCGGACGTCCGTGTGGAATACATTCGCGTACAGCTTCGGAGGGACGCGGGTCTGCCTCGGGGTCAAATAATTCCCTGGTACGACCTCCTTGAACGTATTCACGCGGCGCTGGAACTTGTTGCGCTTCATGAGGCTGTCAAAGTGCTCGGGCATGAGGCGGGCAGTGACGTGGAGATCGATGGACGGGTGGAGGACGGGGAGGACGTCGGGGAGGACGTGCATCTGGTGGAGGCGCTCCATGAGGAGTCGAGGTCGCCGTCCTTGCGCCAGCGCTGCTCAACGAGGTGGCGGTGTGAGGGGATGGACATGTCCGCTACGAGAACGGGTGAGGTGTAAGTAAAATAAAATAACGAGAGGAGAGGGAGCGACCCATAGCATTCGCGACGCTCCAGCGCACCTCGGGCAGATTCACCTCGCTCTGCACGTCCAGTATCTTCAGCCGTGCGCGCAACTTCTCCAACTTGTCCTCCATCGCCTTCTTCTCCTCGCCCTCCACCACTTGCCCCTCCACCTCCCCGCACAGGACCTTATGCAGGCTGTCCACCTCCCGCCTCACCTCGCCCGCCTCCCTCCTCACGTCTCTCGCGTCCTTCCGTATCAACCTCACCGCCTCATCATACGCAGGCAGCACCCCCTCCGGCAGCGGCAGGTGCCACCGCCGCGGCCTATCCATCCCAATTTCCGGTCTCCCCATCCTCTTCCGATTCCTCCGCGTCTGCAGCTCGCCCTTCGCCGCGACCTCCTTCCTAAGCTCGCTGGCAGACGCCCGCGCCGGCCGCGTAGTAGCGGACGCGTATGGTGCAATAGGTGGAACCCTAAGCGGAAACGCGCGACGCGGAGTCGGGGGTTGCTAAATGCCCCAGAGGAGAGGACGGCACGGCGGAGGACCGTGCGCTTGAGGGCGCGCAAGTGGGGCGGCGCGGACGGCGCGGCTTGATCCACTTGGTTGGGCGCGGGGGGCGCGCTTTGCGGGTGAGCCGGCCGTGTTTTGGTCGTTTTGGCTCGTGTGGCTCTTTTTTGGCTGTACGGGCTGAACGGTTTCGGTCGCGGCGGCCTTAGTGGCGGGCGTGGTTTGGGGGAGAGTCGGACTTGCTGCTCGTCGTTGCAGTCTTTTTCTTTGCTGGCGGCGGCGGTTTTCTCGTCCAGCAGAGGCAGAGGTGGTAGCGACTTGCCGGGCAGCGTCAGCACCTTTCAGGAGCCCCGAAATGCAAGGGTCAGTTCATTTGATTCGTCGTCGCATGCCTCCGTAGTGGGCCTGCAGCAAGCCGACCCAGGCGAAGCATGCAGCAAAGAAAAAAGTCGGCCTGAAAAAATTGAAAGCGATACGCGATCTGTCTGTTTGGCACTGTATCGCAACACCCTCAATCTATGCGTTTGAACCGTGTCGCGAAACCATCACCATCCCATGGCCCCTTGTGCCTCCCTCCTTGGCATCCCTGCCTGATACCATCCCGCCGCAGCGCGTTGCGAACATGAAACTTTCTAACGACGAGCAAATATTTTGGGGTTGAGGTTGAAGACGCCGGAAAAAAATACCAACGACCTGAGAATGGCAACAGCTCATTTCCGAATCCTCGCGGACCCATGAATCGAGCAAGTGTGCGCCAAGCACATGAGTATGTGGCCATCATATACCAGAGTACTTACCTGGTGCAGCTATGACCGTCGCAAGCGCTCAGCGCAAATCGCGTATACACATGTAGGCACATGCACCCTCTACTCGCACCGGCCTCGTCGTCTTTTCATGATTTTCACCTTGAACAGCCGCAGTGTAAATCCCAGTTGCCAGTTGCATACATTTACCTTTCGATCCACAGGAAGTGCCTGTGATTTTTGCTCCAAGACAGCGACAGCAACAATCCAGAACCCCTGCGCTAGCGCTCATCTTTTTGGAACTCCCTCCCCGCTTGCTCCCTGCAAGCAATTTCCGGTTTGGTTCCGTCTTCCTCACCTGTGTTGACTTTTACTGTCTATTGACCTGTGATTTTCTCGGATATACTACGAAACTTAAGCGCGGATATAATTGTACCTGAACACCTGGACTGTGACTCTGTGCGTGAGACATTGCACAAGCTGCTACACAACCGCTAACCGCCATCCGTTTTACTCGTACCCGGTCGTCGTCCCCGATGCGATGTTCGGAACCTCCTCCCGATTCCCGAACGGTGACCTCGTTCCCCGACGCCCAGCGCGGTCCGCTCGCCTACCGCCTCATCGTCATCCTCTCAGTTGCATCAGTTGTTCGTCCCCAACTTCGTGAGAGGATTTTCAATAAAGCCGTCCCCACGGTCCATGGTTCGATTTTCCCGGCTCCGCGTTCGCCTATGCTCGCCTAAGTAATATTAATTTCTCCATCTTCACTCTTCAGTTCGTTCCAATTTTCCAACACGCTCTGTAAGTGTAAATGTTTAACTGCACGGCTCCTCCCCCGACGCCCAGCGTGGCCCGCTCGCTTGCCTTCCTCATCAAACATCAGTTGGTCGAATCTTTTTCTGTGGGTTTTTTAAATCCGAAGGAAGACCCTTACCGGAATTTCCCGACTCGTGCTCTGCAACCACCACCCGTTCGGAATTTCCCGACTCCTCGCGCTCGCGCTCTGCAATCACTATTCGTTCGAATTTCCACGCCCGATTCAGAGGAACGATTTCATATCCGAAATACTGCCCGTGACATTGGACATCCTCTGTTTGGATTTCTAACATTTTTCCCAACTTCGCTCCGTTCCGTTCCGCTCTCTTCGACTTGACGCGCCGACGGAGAATTCAAGTTGTACCCCTGATTTTCCGAAATAACGATTTGCGTTTATCCGCGGCGCGAATCCGACGGACGTATCGGCCGCGGCGGATGGAACGGAGGGAAGTCAGTTCAAGTATTCGATTCCGTTCCCACCGTTCTGTGTTCACACTTCTGAATTCAAAGGAACCGGAACCGTGACGCAGGCAGATTACGAGACAGCTTAATTTCTCCATGGCCATTTTTTCCGCACATTTTCTGTCTTCTGTTCTGTTCTGTTCTTACTCTCAAAAAAAGCGACTGTCAGTTTCATTCTGCCGCCGACGGTTTAACCTACGGCCGGGCTACAGATCCGGACGGTGTACCCGGGACTGTATATACGGTGTTCGAATGGGCGCAACAACAACATTCGACACCCGACTGCGTAACGCGTTTCTCCGCATAATCTCCGTTCTGTTCAACTTTTCCTCAAAGTCAAAGTCAAACAATCTTTCATCTTCCTCTCGGCGACGGGTAACGTTGACTCGCTTAAGCTTACACTGCTTACTCAGTGCCAGTGCCAGTGTTGCTCTGGATCACTGACAGAATCTCCGGATCCTGAGTCCGCTGGCTGGCAATGAAAATCCGAATACCGGATCCTGTTTTGGTCTGAATCTTTGGGGTGGTCGATCCGAGTTCAACGAACGTTCAACTCTAACCCGTGGCTCAAGCATTGAGCTTAAAATCCAATCCAACCTCAACAGCAACCGCTTCGAAGAGCCACTTGAACTTGACGGACCAGATCATTCACCGCTTCCGTTTCCGTTTCTTTTTTTTCTTTCCTTTCTTTCCTATTGGCCGCCCAAGTCCATTACTCAAACCCAAGCGACCCTTCCTTTCAAATTCTTGACAATCCGAAGCGATGTACATACCGCATAATTTCCGTTCTGATCCGTCTCTCTTTTTCTTTCCTTTCCCTTCTTATTGGCTGTCCAAGTCCAAGCCCGCTCCCCAAGCCCAAGCCCAAGCCCATTACGAAAGCCCAAGACCAACAAAATATTGACCCTTGACTCTTGACAGTCCAAGTCCAAGACCATCCCGCATAATCTCCACCCCGTTCCAAGCCCAACCTACCTCCAATTGATTGTCCACCGCCTTTAAGTTCAAGCCCGAGTCGGCCTCCGACCCAATCAAATCGAAGGCAATTCGGCGAGTTATTAGCCCATGTAGAACGACATTCGTGAATTCGCCTACGCAGCCAAGCCAGAGCCGATTGTCAGGAATCCATGGCCGAACGAGTTCCGCAAACTATCAAATTGAATTGCCTACGATTTAACCCATGTAGAAAGACATTCGCCTACGCAGCCGGAATTTCCACAAACTTCAAGTCGACCTCCGACCCAATCAAATTGAGTTGCCTACGATTTAACCCATGTAGAAAGACATTCGCCTACGCAGCCGGAATTTCCACAAACTTCAAGTTGACCTCCGACCCAATCAAGTTGAATTGCCTTCAATTAACCCATGTAGAAAGACATTCGTGGATTCGCCTACGCAGCCGGAATTATAAACTCATTTTTCATTAAATATTCTAGTTTCATGGCAAATGAGGTGTCAAACTGTACATTTCACAATAGTTTTGTGCGCAATCGGAACTTTGTCAAACTTGACCTTCAAGCGAACATTTCTTGAGAGACGGCGCTTCAGATCCGAAGTCGAACTTTTAGCCGAAGTTCAGCTGTGCCGAACTTCAACTTGTGATCTGCTGTAGTTGAAGGTCATTCTGAAGGTAGCGGCAGTTATCTGGGCTGCCTGGTGGTTTTCTTTGAACTTTCAGGGGTTTTATGATAGCTAGGGTGTGGTTTGATGTGTCCATTGGTGGTGGTGGGGAGAGATCACGGATTCCCGGCAAGAATGTGCAAACTTGTGACAGAAAAATCTCGCCTCTGTCCACAATAATATATGGAGTGTATGATGAGCACATTTTTAGGTGTTCTAATTCGTTTCAAAAAATATTTCTTATTGAGCTTTCTATTCGGCAATCAATATGGCTTTCTTTCTGGGTGAATAGTAGAGAAGATGAGGGTGATTACTCCAGAGCATCGGGAAGTGAATACATAAGGCCTTTCTTTATCTGGCCGACTGAAGAGTCTGAAAATAAACCAGTCCACAGGGGAAGTGAGAAAAAGACTAAGCAAACCAAAGGTGGGAGAAATGTCGTACCAATGAAACCACTGCTTCAAAGCGAGCCACATATGAAATGCTACCAAACCACTGGTGAGGGTGCAGTCTACCACCAGTTGCTCTGCGGAACCAGAGGTGAACCAAGCCTTCAAGTTCATCCAAAAGTTGTGGTAGATGTTCACATTCGATACTTCGGGTACAAAGTTCCGACACCGTGTCATATCTGATTATGTTGCTCAACTTCGAACCAAATCTTCCGAATCAAAGCTCGATTTTTTAATGAAAAATAAGGTCATACGGAATCCATGGCCAAACGAGTTCCGCCTTCAAGTTCAAGTTCAAGTTCAAGTTCAACTTGTTCAACCAATCAAACCAAGTGGTTTTACCTACCTACGTGTACATGATATTCATATCCCGCACCCGCGCAGCCAAACCAAGCCTTGCTATTAACAATTCACTCTCGGAATCAGACCCGATCGCGACCATGCGTCCGTTTCGTCGACATCACAAAATTTGCCTCCGCCCCCCATGGCCAGTGCTCGCATGATTTTGCGCACGCCGCACGCGCTTCTTTAGATCTTCCAATAGTACATACAGTATGCAAGATCTGGATGGATCGACGCGATTCAGATCGTCCGGCCGGAGGACGTCGACGCTTAAAGTCTGAATTTCTTCCATGACCACTTAGATAACGATTGAACTTGACACCGCCTAAATGTTCCGTTTCCTCTTCTGTTGGCTGCCCGAACCCAAGCCCGAGCCCGAGCCCGCTCCCAAGCCAAGCCCAAGCCAAGCCAAGACCCAAGACTGTTCGAAAACTGTTGACTCTCGAGCAGTAGTACTCTGACTCTTGATTTTTGACATTGACAGTACGAGTCCCGCACAATCTCCGGCCCCTTCCAAGCCCAACCAACCAACCAACCAACCTAGGAGTAATACAATTTAATTGTCAGGACTCGGAAGACTCGGAACCAATCGCTAACCTTGGTTAACGTCCCGCCTTCACGTTCACGTTCAAGTCCAACCAATCAAATCAAGTCGAATAACTTGATTCGCTAAGTGGCGGTCGTTGAATAACCTCCGTCGATATTCGCCCGCCCAAGCGAGACCTTGCAATTAAACAATTTCACTTTCGTTACCAATTAAACAATTTAACAATTCACTCTCACTCTCACCCTCACCTTCGGATCCGGACCCGACCATTGACAATGACATGCGTCCGTTTTCTCGACATCACTGGCACCAAAACCACATCTGCGCTGCTTTGCCGCCGCCCCCGCCCCTATCCACGTACATGCAATTAACCCTGCAGACTCGGTGAAGTCGCCCACCTACGCAGCTGCCTTATATAACAATTTCACTCTCGTTAACAATTAACAATTAACATTTCATTCTCACCCTCACCCTCGGACCGACCCGCCGTTTTCTCGACATCAAAACGTCGAAAAGAATTTTGCCTCCGCCCTATCTCGGTGCAAGCATGTAAATACTAGTGTATCTCAAAAGATCTCAAACACCGGTACCGACGATATTAATCGTAACAACTCGGAAGGAAGGGATTCCTTTTGATTTTCGTGCGTGCACGCGCTTCTTCATATCCAAATCCAAATCCATGGGAAGGCACAAACCCAAGACTCGGACTCGGACTGTTCGAAAACTCTCGAGTCTTGATTTTTGACACTGACAGTTCAAGTCCAACTCGGAGGCATACGTATCCCGCACAATCCCCGCCCGTAGCGGTCCAGCCTATAGCTACTAATAAGTACGAGCAGCAATTGTCAGGAATCCAATTCTCGACATTTTGAGTAGACAGCTTCCCAGCTGTTAGCTTAGGAGGTGGTAGGCGTGCTTCATCCGTCATGCGCGCCATGACAGCCTTCTTGATTCTTTGGCCAAAAGGTTAGCAAGGGCAAGGGTCCAAGGGTCCAAGGTCAAGGTTCAAATGTCGATGTCGATGTTCAATGTCGACGTTAACGTTGTTGACCGTGACGTCCAATTGCAATCGGATCCGAATTGAAGTCCCTGCATGCAATAATTACAGTAACCCACGCAGCCCGAGACGAATTCGCGTCCCCATGGCCACCTATAGCTACGGCAACGCAGCCCTAGTCAATTTATCCTTCTTGCATTGAAGTGGTACAGTACAGTACTCGTTCTTGTCCCGTAACCAGCGTCACCACATTTGCCTCCGCCCCCGCCCCCGCCCCTATCCGTAGTATTCCAACGATCGCCATAGTCAATTTATCTTGCAAGTGGTACAGTACTTCGTTCTTGTCCGTAACCATGGCATTCCCGGGCCAGCGACATCACCAAAAAACCACATTTACCTCCGCCCCTATGTATGTATCTCAAACAGTCGTAACAATTCGGAATTCGGAATTCCCTTTGATTTCGTGCATGCGCGTCGCCATCATAGATCAGTGTAATATATAATCTCGCTTGTGTCATTGGTCAATGGTCCAAATGGATGGATCGACGACGACGACGACGACGACGCATGCGCACAAACGACTCAGACTCGGGAAACGTCCGAGCGCGGATCGGACGACGCTCAACGCTTCATATTTTCTTTTCTTTCACTCGACTACCTTTCCCTCACTCTACACACAAAAAAACATCATCTGTATCATCAATCCTTCTATATTCATTCATTCAAATCCCCAATCCCAAAACCAAAACCAAAAACAACACCCCGTAGCTAAGAAAAAAACAACGCAAAAAAAACAGATTCGATGATACAAGGTGTAAGGCGGTACTATGTATAATGCGGTCTGTAAGGTGTATAAAGGTAGCGCGTAAGTGAGCCAAAAAGGCAATGTCAGGTATAGTGTACTGTACTAGAGCGCAAGTAGAAGCACAACAACAAGACTGGGCAAGAAAACGACTATAAGGAGGCATATTAGGCGCGTGGAGCATGAGGGGGGGTAGAGTAACGGCAGCAGGCAGGGCGGCGCGACTAAAGAGCATACGATACGATATGTGGTGGGATGGGCTAGCAGTACAGTGTTGTTTGTGCAAGAGGGCGAGGAGAGTGCGAGACCGAGATGGAGATGAGACAAGAGCATGATGAGGAAGAACAGACAAGGCCAGGCGAGGCAAGGCAATATACAGCAATAAAGATAGGTCAAGGGCGGGGCGACAACGTGAGCAAGGCTCAAAACGTCGACAGCTGTATCGGCGGACGCTCGAGCACCACCGGCTCAGGCTCGCACATCGCCGGAAGCGATACTGAAAGTCGCCGTCCCTGATGACGGGTTACTCCGCCGCCGCCGCTCCTCCGCCTCCTCGCGCTCCATCTCGAGCTCGTAGGGCGCCTTGCCGCCGAGGACGGGCACGCGCAGGGCGGGGTCGGGGGGGGAGTGTTTGGGCTCCCAGCGGCCGCCGCCGGCGGCTTTGCAGAGGAGGGAGGCGCGGCGGAGGGGGTAGGCGTCGAGCTCGCCGTAGGAGCGCTCCTCGGCGGGGAGGGTGGCGGAGCGGAGGGAGCGCGGGGAGGTGGGGCGCGTGCGGGGGGAGGAGGGGCGCGTGCGTGATATGCCACCTGGGGGGAGGAGAGGCGGCGTTGAGGGCGCGGGCGGTGAGGACGCGGCGGATGAGGGCGCGGAGACGGAGGAGGGGGAACGGAAGAGTGCTATGGGGGAGGATAGCAAAGAGTTGGTGCGACTGGGCACAGGGCGGCGGGGGGGTGCTTCTGGGGGGGCGGTGCGGGAACCATGGATCTGGTCGAAGCAGTCATCGCATACGCGGGCGTCGAGGATGGGTGACGCGGGGGACTCGAACTCGGTCAAGGGGGTGTTGCGCGGGGGGTGGAGGAAGTCGAGGTTGGACGCGTCGAGGAGGGGGGTGGTGCGTGATGAGCACGGGTGGCAAAAGACGCCACCGCACTTGCGGCAGTGGTGTCTGCGGTCCCAGATGGAAAAGGGGACGCGGCAGTAAAAGTTGTCGCAGCTGGACGCAGACGAGTCTGGTTTCCAGAGCTGCTTGGGGAGCAGCACGGCCAGATGCTCGTTGGGACGCGGGGAAGCGTCGACGCGTAGACGGGGGGCGCTGCTCGACGACGCGAGGCTGTTGTCGCTGCAGGTCGAGTGCGGCTGCTCGAGGACAGACTGGAGCACGACGGAGACGAGGACAGGATAGACGCGGACGACGCGGGCGAGGCTGTGTCTATGGGTCAGTATTCTGCGTAGTTTGTAGGAGTTGAACGTACAAGGAGCCATATCTTGGATTGTAGTAAGACGCTGGGTCAGAACTATCGCAAGAGTAGACATGGAACGGGGGTCGCAGTGGGAATATTTATGGTCGTCCTGTTGCGTCCAAATATAAGCAGCCAGATCTCGCTTGTCCGATCTGAGATCTGGCCCCGATCACCCACGCTCGGCCTCTTTAGGCCACACCACGTTTCACCCGGCGCATATTCGGTGGTCCAGAAAACACACCCAGGTCACAATCCACAGCCGACTCCCCACTGATGCTCCCATTCGCCCGACTCTGAACAAATTCAGTTCTCTTTTCTCTCCAGTACAACTTGAAATCCCCGTAGTACCCCGTAGTACCTGCTATCCCCTTGCGGCACACGACCCTGCTAATTATCCGTAACTCTCAAATCCCCGCCGCCCCCACATACCTCACCGCCCTGCTTTTCCTCGCCTTCCTCTTGAACCTGTGGCTGAGCATCCCTGCCCGAGGACATTACCACACAGGCACACACGTCAAAGAACCGATTCCTTCCTACGCGCGGCTGAGCTATGTATCCCTCCGTCCCCATCCGTATACAGCCTTTCCGGCCACTCCCCGGACCCCCGCGGCACGCCCTCCCCCTGCCAAATACCCATAAATATCTTGCACTTATCCATACGTAAACCCATTTCGTATTTCGTATTTCAAAAATATAAAATTAAATAAACCCAAACGGAAACCGAGGTGCACGCGGAGGCAAATTAGCACGTGGATCATATGTCTGCGCAGGGTCGCTGATCCTCCCAGTGCGCCTGATCGTTGCCACTCAAGCGCTCCCAACTCCAAGCGCCCATCCCCGAGGGCAATGTGGTCCGACAGGTGTGCCTTGCCATTCCGTACCGTTTCGATTCCGCTTTTCTGTGCACTCTGTCTTCCGTCTGTGTCTGTTTCTGTGTTGTGTTGCCCGCTGTGTCTGTGTCTGTGTGTGTCTGCGTCTGTGCACTGTACACACGAAATATGCATGAAACGCGATTCCTTGATATCTGTGTGTCCAACCAAGTTCGCCGTCGAGTTTTCAGTTCGCCGTCGTCTCGTCTAACTGGAACTGAAACTCGCGTCCAAACCTAGACGAGCTCCCACCTCCACCTCCACCGCCTACCCTTCCACATTTCCTCATTTCCACTTCCGAACTTACTTCCAAATGCCATTGCCAATATTCCCATATCCATCCCTAACGCCTAACTCACGCTTCATCGTCGTCATGCCTTAACTTGCCTTACTGCAAGTAACTTAACTTGGAAACATACGTCGGGAGTCGGGACCCGGCGTATCGTTCATTCACCGTTGGCAGAGTGTCTCGTTCGTTCGTTCATTAATTCATTCACCGTTGGCAGAGTGTATCGTTTGCATTTGGAGCTACTTACACATTACACCTTATAACGCCTAACGCAACTCGCTGTCATTTCGCCCACCGTGCCAACGGAACGGAGAGCGGAGGGCGGTGAATGGATGGGTAGCCGTATGTCCGATTCCAAGTCCGATTCCTCAAGTTGTATAGTACATGAGTGCCCGCAGGTAGGATTGAAGCTACTTGCGGTATGGTGAATCTACTTCAAGAGGTATAATGCTTCTGCTTCTGCTTGCAGTAGGTATAATGATGATTCTACTTGTGGTTCTAACCTAACCTTTTGGACATTGGAACGCCGACTGGACCCGTTGGTGGTTGGTTGGTCGGTTGGTTAGTTGGTTCACCGACATGCCAGTGGTTGGATTAACCCCCGTTGGATCGCAAAATTGGTTGGTTCACCGACCCCGACATGATATGACATGCCCAACCGCAGCTTCTTGAATCCCGAGTCGGGTCTGGTTGGGTTGTAACACCAATGACGAGAGAGAGAGGGTTCTTACAAGTTAGGTCCGAGCTTCCCGCCCGGAAAGAAATTCAACGAGAACTCCGACAATGACAATAGCGTCAGCCTTCCTCATTCCTTCCTCAAGTCCAAGTCCTTCCTCAAGTCCTTCCTCTCAAGTGCGTCCTTCCTGAAGTCCCTCCCGTCCCCAACACCCGTACGCCTAAGTCCGATTCTACTATGGTGGCCGACTCGGACTCGGATGTATGCATAATTAATTCTGCTTGCAGTATGATGATGATGATGATGATTCCGCTTGCAGTAGTACCTACCTACGAAGACTAATTATTCGAGGTTGGGTGACCGACGTCGCAACTTGAAAGTTGAATCACCGACGGTCGCGACGCGAAAGTTGGTTGGATCGCCGGTCGACGTCGGTCACACCAAAGAGCATTCGGAATTCAACCTGAAGCGACTCAGACTGAATTGAAGAACCCTCTCAGGCTCTCTCTTTGGCGTGGCCGACGGTCGGCTCGCTTCAACTTGAATTCCGAGGCAATGACAACGAAGATAATAACGAGAGAGAGAGGTTTTTCGTTCCTCCAACACCGAGCTTCCCGCCCGAAAAATTCAACGAGCTTCTTCAACTTCCTTCCTCACCGATCAAGTCCGACCCTAATGAACGTTGGATCACCGGTCGACGTCGCCAACTCCAACCGCGTACGCAGCTTCTTCAAGCCCGTCCCGGCCTGAGTCTTTCTCCCCAACACCCGTACCCGTAGGTCCGATTCTACTATGGTGGCCGACTCGGACTCGGATGCACTAATTAATTCTACTTGCAGTATGACGAAATCCAACTTGATTTACTTATAAACCACAAAGTTGAAAGTCGGTTGAATCACCGACGGTCGCAAAGTTTGGATCGCCGGTTGACGTCGCCCACACTAAACGCGTACGCAGCTTCTTCGATTCCGCGTCGGGTCGGGTGGCTACAAGACAACGACAACCAGAACGACAACGATGACAGTAACGAAAATAACGAGAGAGAGGCAATGACGAAATAACGAAAGAGAGAGAGGGTTCTTTCAACTCCGAGCTTCCCGCTCGAAAAACTTCAAGAATCAGACAACCTTCTTTAACTTCCTTCCTCACTGATCAAGTCCGACCCTTATGAATGTTACAGTTGGATCACCGACGTCGCAGAGTTTGGATCCCCGAGCAAACGCAGCTTCTCCAATTCCGAGTTGGGTCTCGACAACGCCAACGATGACAGAGGAAATAACGAGAGAGAGAGGTTCTCCCAACTCCGAGCTTCCCGCCCGAAACAAAATTCAACTCCTTCCCCAGCTCCTTCCTCAGCGATCAACTCCGACAACAGCGTCGAATAAAATAAAACTCTTCCCTTCCTCAAGTCCGAGTGTGCGACGGCGTCCCGGCCCCAATAATCAATTGCAAGTCAACAGTCAACAAAATAATGGTTCTGGTTCTGGTTCTCCACCTCCGCCCGCTGCCCATTGAGTGCAAAATCCCTTTTTCCGTGCCCTCCTTCTCCACACCCGCACACCCGGACGCGGGAAGACAGTCTGTACATAATCCCCGACCTAATCGCCCCCCGTCCAAGTACGTACGGCATCCTTGCCGTACGCTACTGCCGGCCGGCGACTTGGTGCCGTACGCTTTGTGTGATTCTGATACTTTTTCCTACGCGTTGATTCTGACAGTGATACTTTCCGTAACTTCGGTGAGCAGCTCCGAAACTTCGCGGACCAGCTGCGCTTATAAGTTACAAGTTACAAGAGTTTACACCGCGCTTACAAGTTATGTACAGTTTCACACACCGCGCTTATGCGTATGCTGTACATACCCCAACGACCGAACGACCCGACGCCAGTGGCGTGCAACCAACACCGACTCACCGACAGAGACAGAGACAGAGACATCGCGTATGTTTGTATGTTAATATGTTAAATGCGTAGTGACCCTGAGTGCCAGTAAGAGTCTGAGCCCTGCAGAACTCGAACCTGGCTTACGCGAGCGGATATGTGGTATGAGACGGTAAGTCTTCCGAGGGTTATACCACGGTAAGGGTTTCCGACACGATAAGTATTTATTTATTGATTCTGTCCTAGTCTGTTCTGTTCCGCGATTCCCAGAGTTTCCTGCATCTGTTCCGCGATTTATGAATTGAATACGCGGTGCACCTCGCTCAGGGACTCGGACTCGACAGGCAAATCCCGCAAAAGAACAAAAACATAAACATGAATATGACGATCGTCTTTCATGTTCCTTTCATATCATGTTGTCATTTTCATCTCGTTCATAGTGCACATAACTTTCCTTCATTTCAGTCGTTCCTGTTGTCACTTTCATCTCACTCCAGTCGGCCTCGGTACCGCCGCCTCCGCCAACAATTAAATATTAATCTAATCTCCCCCTCCGAGGTTCATCTCCGTAGGTGCAAGCATGGTCTCCCGTCGCGCGTCTAGATAAGCTAGCTAGCAACCTAACTCCTCACGAATAACACCGTCTCCGCGTTGAAATCCTATTTGAATTGCAACCCCGGGTCGTCTCAGCCTTGGGGCTTGAAGCAATGTCTATCACCAGCAAGTGGCCCGGCGATTCAAGTTAAACACAGCAGCGACTCCGCCTCCGCCTCTTTCCGTTCGATTCCCCTCAATCACCTCCACAACTTTCAATCAGAATCAAGTATTTTTATTCTAAACTGCAGCGTGTGCGCATCCCCAGACGGCGCCCTCCCTCCTCCGAGCGCGCGTCATTATCCTTATCCTTATTCTCTCCTTTCTTCCCCCGCCCTCCGTCCGGACGTCAGTCACAGCACAACACCGCCAGGGTGGAACAAAAGTCTATCAGAACTCTCATAACATAGCGCCGTATGTACACTATATCAGCGGAACGCCATATATCACTTCACTTCAGCGTCAGCGCCGTTTGTGTGTATGTAGCACTGGCATGATATGTTCCACGTTCTGTATGTTCTGTGTTCTATCTTCGCGGACCTGATTTGCTTACTGAACAATCCTTCTCAGACGGACGCGGAGGTGCTGATTTAAGAACGATGGATGCTTGATATGTGATCACTACAAACTGCCTCGAGGCGCATTTTCCCAGCTATCCTTAGAACAACGCACCCGCGCATCACCCCTCCATCATGAACGGGCTGTGTCCTCTGTGCTATATAGGTGAGTGCTGCTGCGAGAACTGAGCCCGCCGGATGCGTCTAAATGGTATCCGTCCTACCAATCCAATCCTATCTTGTCCGCCCGACAACGAGGGACTCGGTGTGTATGGGAATCATCCTGATAGTGGTGATACTGATACTATACTGATACGAGAACTATACAGACTCGGAGAGATGGGGGAGACTCATTGAATGAGATGCATATGGGCGTTGATTTAATTTGCAGCGGGAGGGTCCGAGCGGGTCCGAGTCGAGTCGGAGGTGAGGGGATTGGTGGGGACGACGACGCTTATCTAGACGCGCGGGCCTCGCAATGCACCGACGCCGACAGATTTTTCGACGGGGTGTGCCAAGAGGGACTGAGGAGTTGGTAAGCATATAGGTCGGTCTAGCCTGTGGGACCCACAGAACCCATCTAATTTGATTATTGATAATCGCGAGTCGGCGATGCGCCGCACTGCGATGCAAGATAACAATCCACTTTGCGGTGCTTGATTCCTTCCCTCAGTGCTTTCAATCGACATATTTTCGCATCTCGAGTACAACTTGAATTCCAATTCAATTCAATGTCTTTCTGGAATCATCTTCCTCGCATACATTCGTCTCTGCGACGGTCTAGATTCTCCCTCTGCTTCAATCCGCCATGTCTACAGGCCCACATTTCTCACTTCACGACATTTATTTTTTCCGTGGGTCCCGCAACATAACACTGACATAGCAGAACATAGCATAACGGAATCTACCGGCATCAACAACATATCTTCTGCGCTCAGGCTGTCACTGTCGTCGCCTCTTTCACCTCGGTCGGCGTTCCTCGGACTGTCCGCCGCGGATTTTCCCACCTCCTCCAACCCTCCGTTAGCTTACTTACCCCCATACCCGCAGACATCCGTTGGACCTCAAGTTCGCCGTGGCCGAAATCAAGTAATCCCGCTCCCCGTAGACCCGAATGTAGACGCTCGTTCTCGCGCTGTCCTGTCGTCCCGAAAATAAATGTAGAAGATGCGAGGTCATTCCCACCAGCACACGAGTGCACACCCCGAGGATTCCCCGCCCCGCGCGTCCCGGCGCCGGGCTCATTCGAAGTGAACGCGATGTTACGATATGCTCTGTATATTGGTAACGCTTAATTAACGCGCTCCCACTCCACACTCACGCGTATGTCTATCATGGCTGGAAGGATGCGGCGTGTCAGCGAGGACGCCCGAATCGGGGTCCCTCTGCTCGCACTCTGCTACAGCGCCAACTTACAGCTGTGAAACGCGATCCTAACGGCGCAAGCCTCAACGCGTGTTGAATTGGCCGGTGAGTAGGTGGAGTGGTAAGTGGGAGCGCTTCAAAGTAACTTGTCTTACTGGTGGCCGGACCTCAAGACTCGAGTAGATTCAGACCCACTGGTGCTTGGCGCAATTGAATCAGAATAACTTGGTTGATCCTCCCGTCTACCCCGCCCCCGGGTTCTCGTTTCTCGTTTCTCGTTTCTCGTTCCATTTCCCGTCCTAAATCTCATTCCGCGACCAGTCCGGGTCGACCCAGCACCAATGATAGGGATCCCCGCCCGTAACTCGCCCGACAGCATTTATTTTTGCCCCGGCCAACCAACTGATAAGTTGAATGCGAATCTAAACGGCTGGTATTACTTATAAGAGGTCAGGCACCTGCTCAGGTCCGCGGAGACATATTATTCAACACGCCAAGATGAATGTGCTGCAGATCAACGGGCCGGACGGTTTGTTATAGCTTTTAATTCCGAGGTACCGGTTGAATATTCACAGTCGCATGAAAATTTAACCCCAAGTTGAAGTTGAAGGTCTCAGGTTGGCGTAGACGTCTGTCTATGGGTCCAACTGCATAGTTGAAAAATCTGAACGAGGGCTGAAATGCCGCTTTTCGCGGAAAGACGCCGACTTGGAAGCAAACCGGGAGCAGACCCCGCATTCACGCGTGGCCGCCGAAGAAAGAAGGTGTGAAAGAGGCAATTAAATGCGATCATCGTGGTGGCGGATTATCGCTGATTGCGGTTCATACCTTGGGTGTGTCCTTGCCATCTACTTCTTGCACGCATGTTGCGGGCAAGTACTTGATTGATAATTAAATTCCCAATTTTATATTCACTCATTCATTCAGCTCCGCAGCATCTGGATATTTGCCTCCGCTCGAACGTGGCACTGACATTTGCCTCCGCCCATGCATGACCTCTGTGGTTCAAATTGATTTGAAAACTCTTTAGGAATCATAATAATCACAACCACTGGTTGTTCAACTTCGTGGGTGATTATGAGTCCAATTGTACTAGCGCATTGAACGTCGAATTCGCGGTGCCGCGGTCGCTCATCCCTGAAGAACTGAAGTCGACAAGCATCGCATCTCAGAGACGAAACACGCTTTACATGAATAGACATCGACGCGGAAGCAAACCGGGACGGGAGCAGACCCGCCTTCGGTATATGATATTATCCCTCCCTCCCTCCCGATAACTGTGTCCACGCCGCGGCGTATTGTGTTGCACACGACTCCGAGTAGATGGATTGAGACTAGTGTGGCGGGCACGGTGACCTCAGCTCGCACTCCCCCACTCGTTCTAGCGCGAAACCTGTACCAGGGTCTCCCACTCCCACCCACAGACATCGGCGGCGCGTCGGTTTTTCGGGGCCTCGGCGTCGACGCTGATAGATGTGGGTTTGTGTGGACGCCAGATCCCCCGCTCGTCCTAGTGCGAAATATTGACAGGGATGACAGTGATCGTATTGCTCGACGCCGACGCGTATCTGAAAGGTGCAAGTCAACATCCCAGAGATTGACGTCTGAATGACAGTTCACGCTCCGCGGAGACAGTTCTGTTGAAGGCCTATCTATAATTACCTGACTACGTCCGATGCATTCCATGTTTTTTAATTATAACGGAAGGCCTAGGCCTAGGAGATCACTGGCAGTGAACCTAACTTTGCCCTGAGTTCGGCCGTCACGTTGAAATTGATACAAATTGAGATGGTTGCAGGATAACAATAATAGGTATAATTCAACTGCGCTGCGCTGCAGGGGCAGGGGTAGCAAGCTGTTCACGTTTGGGATTTTATCGACTGCGCCGAAAAAAGTTCGTTGCTGATCAGGTTCAGGAAATTCAATCCGCTGATGGAAACTAATGAGGATTGCAACTTCCGTGAAATTCTATGCTGATTAGGTTCAACAATTCACTGATGGATGCTGAATGAAAGGAAATTCGAGGTTCTTTCTTATTTCCTTTCCTGCCTTTGAAAGTGCAACATTTTTTGATATCAGCGCAATATCAACAGAAGAAGCACTAATCTAAATCTACGCGGGATCGAAGCCAGTCGACATCGAAGCGAAATATTACTTATCTCCCACGCGACACTATACTTGTTTCCATAGCACCGAGTCGGCGACGGGACCGCTACAATATTAGTATGCAGGCCGTCCTCTGCCGTCCTCGACCAGCCGCCAATGAGCTCTCTCCGCGACTGCTATGTCAACAAAAGCTATTTTTGAGTCTGTAACCGTAAACGTTCAATTGCAAGTTCCCTAGAAACTTTGCAAGTCTACCCAAGTATAGTAGTTGTGCGATGATCATTGTATGTGGCGTTCCTGGGTGGCGAACAGCGTCTGCGTCCACAACGAGCGACTCAACGTATGCACCGCCTCTGCAACGCTAGTTTGAGCCTTCGATGGGGTCACGACACCAAGTGCGATTTTAGGAAAGTCTGATCTGTGTTCGAAATCGCATGTTGCGCTATTGTTCAAATCCAAAATAAATCATCTGTCGCAGTGAGCCATCCGACATGACATGATGAAGGTAGCTGCAATAGCACTAAGATGTTATCATACCGGGGTCTATATGGGACACGACTGGCAACAGTGATACTCCGTCTAATTCCAAATACATGGTGGTTGGCGAGGGTTGGCGACGGCTTTGCTCTCTACGATGCTGATATGTTTCGGCCACATCTTTCAGCTGTTTTTCAAAGAATAGTTAAGGGAAAATCAGGAGATGTTCACACATCAGGTGAACAGAGGTGAACGTTGGGCGTCACTCGGGCGTGTTCGGAGGTGACATTGCAGCCGTCGCACGCTGCGCCACGCTGTGGGATCCAGGTCGGCAATCACAGGATCACGAAACGGGGAGCTCGGCTGGGAGGATCAGTGGAGGCGGCGACATAGGCTTGGCAGGGCTTGGCGCAGACAGATGGATTGAAAGACGGGGATGATGCATACTTACTGGTTCAGTCAAGGTTCCTTGGAGACTTTTGGCATTCTTTCGCGTGCGGTTTCGTGAGGCGTAACGTTAAACATTAGCGACGCGTGTTACTGAGTCGTTAATAGATATGTGGATGAAGTAAGAGTGAAACCGTCTATACTCGTCCTAGCTCTCTTTTTGAATGATTGAGAGTGTCTTCGTCGCGTATTTCTGCTTGTACTCCGCGGTGAGTTAAAGGAATTATTGCAGTCGACCGCCGTTGAATTGTCCAGGGAATTTCCGCCTCGACCTGTTCAACTCAACTCTCTGTGCGCCACATTTCCGGGCCCGTGCGCCCGATAACGTTGCCATGTACGAAAACTGAGTTGCCCATCAAGTTGGGTTTCCATATAAACCACTATACGCCGCAGAGAAGCGGAGGCAAGCGGCCAAGGAATTGAAGTTTGCAAAGGTATTACTTAAGCGAGTGCATATTTTTTTTGCGAAGCCGCTCCGAGTCGTTAGCGCGGGTTCTATATTCAGCAGGGAGTTCAAAACAAAACTGTCTGTTCCAAGTCTGCTCTGTGCCCCGTAGGGGCCTGTACAGGGTCGGTTGTGCGAGTTCCGAGTGCCGACAGAATAAATTGGTTTGGGCGACATCGCTTGCGACTCTTGCACTCTTATGAGTTCCGCTGGGTCTCGGCCCGAGATCCACTCGTGGGATTCAACTTTGATGATCGTCCTTGTTGGCGCCTGGCACTGACAAATCAATTACTTATCCAGTACAAACAGCTCCACAAGGCAAACAACCCGCTCGCACCAGCGAATCAAGAACACTTTCCATAACGGGATCACAACAGTTGGTTGCAATTTGAGCAAGTTGGAATTGGAGTCCGGAGAACTCCAGCTCCAGCTCCAAAGGCGGCTCCAAAGCTCCAAATGCCCGTAGTACCCAAACTGTACCACATGAGCGGGCTTGAGCGCTGGCTACAGAACGTTCGAAGGAGATGGCGGATGCATATGGCATTATTGATGTCGACCTGCTCCAATTGATACAAGGTTTCGTTGGCCGTCCTGATAAGTGGGGGATAAGTTGAGTTTTCCTGACCCTAGGTATCCAATCTAAGATGTAATAACAGACATCTGAACGTCAAGTGGCACCTAACCAGGCTCTCATCGAGGATGTCATCAAATAAACAAACTACCCCACCTTATTCCCACCTCGTTCGAAAACTCGATTCAGTCTTGTTCGCTTCCGTGCACGGATCCCTGAGTGCCGTTTAACTCTGCGACTCGCAGGAAGATGTTGGAAAAAAAAAAGCTTGACCTACTTACCTAGCATGCAACGGGACGCCGACCCTGGCCGACCCACGCCCGTTCTGATGCCCGCAAGCCGCATCTCAAACTCGATTAAGATCAGTCTTCGTCTTCATTCATTTCGAGGTATAGCCTTTCGTTCTTGTACTAACCACGATGCGAAGTGAGCGGGCTGCACGCAGGACCCAATAATTATTTCGTCTGGTGCTGCTCGGGAATCAGAATCAAGCTCAAGCTGGCTCCTGTGAAAATAGTGTGTTAGTTAGGTAGTTATTGTATGAGCTTGGTGAACCCTTGTGAGCTTGCGAGCCTAATTAGTCGTTGGATGACCGGAGGTCAAACAAGACTCGGAGCACCCAGAGACTCTCCGCCACCACATGCACCGAGAAGTGTTCTGGGCTTGCGCAAGGATTCGCACATGAACCCACAAAGGAAGTGGGGGCGATTCCGCCAGTTCGCGGAATTCGCGCCCAGCGAAGACAACCGGGGGTGAGGTCGGTAGGAGTGGGAAGACACATACCATAACTGCAGTGCGTTCTGACGTGATCACATTGCGCGATGTTTTCTTGTCTGACCGAGTTATGATCGAGTCGGGTGCTACTGTCGGGGTCGTGATGTTGCGGCGGGGTCGGCGGTCTTCGGGGGAAACAAATACTGCAAACGCGTTTGTCAGTAAGTTTATGGTTTATGGTTCGAGCTGTGCAAGTAAGATTGATGCTTGTGCTTAGTCGCCGAAGTCCGTGTCGAACGGGGTATGCACAGCCATTACTGCGTTGGCCTGGAAGTTGTAATGCAGCCATTGTTTATCCGTGAAAGTGTAAAGGCTTGGACGCAAATGAATTCATCCCCAGGAATAAGATCCGAGTTCACCGCCATTGACTAGCATTGCAAGGCCAACAGGTATTTATGAACCCTTGTATTGTATCAGAACAGGTAGGTTCAAGGACGTACCTTGGACCAGTGTGGTCGCCGCTGGGTGTTTACTGGCCGGTGATTGACTTCAAAAGAGTAAGAGGCGCAGTCTCTAACGGGCTGGATGTAGAGACGTGCCCATAGGAGACCGTACATCCGAGGGTAGAAGCAACCGATTAGATTTCCGCGTCGAGGATAGGGATACCGAGCGTCCGGTCATCAGGGGATGAAAGCTACGCTGGTAGTAACCTGAGCTAGCAGATGGGTGCCGAGCCAGAAGACCTTGAACTGCATGAGCAGGTGACATTATTAGGCTGCAGTTCGTGCGCCACTATCGCTGGTCCGTTGAGCCAGAGGAGCGATGGTAAGACACCGTAGGTTAGAGTTGAGGTAAGACGATGTTAGCCTTTGCCACTATCCTGGATTCAGCTTCGCCAAGGTTCGGACTCTGGGCACAAGCTTAAGGATGGTAGAAAAATGTTGAACATGAGTCTGGCTCAAGTTGAACGAGCCCAGGCTCAAGTCCGTTTTCAGGGTGACACAGACGCACCTTCGAGTTGATAGAGGCTAGATTCCCATCTTCTGGCACAATCTGGTCGAGTTAGAGTAATCTTTGAGGGCTGCCAGCCCGAGATCGTGACGATAAGTCGCGGACGGCTCGAGTCGACTTCATGTAAGTTGTAAATGACGGCCACTCTGGCTCAGGGCTGGAGGTATTTCAGAGAGACGTCGAAATCTGGACCATGACCGTATGGCATGATGGAGAAAGAAAAGTTTTGAAAAAGAGAGTTGGACGTCATGTGACGATCGGCTGACAGAAAGAATTTAAACCGGACAGAAATTGGACATGAGAGCGTGTTTGCACTCAAAAAATTCAGATTTCTTTAGGTTCTGATTAATGATTGGGTGGGAGCTGTGGAGCAGCCAATCTGAACCTCGAATTTTCTGAGTGCAAATACATTCTATGGATGCGGATACCCATGTTCAGTCCAAACAGCCTCAAAAAACGAAAAATAAATTCCCTACGTACTTTTACCCCGACCATTTGTTCAAATAAATTAATATCAGAGTGGCAAAAGCGAATGGATCGTCCCTGAATCGGAATCTTTACTATTTACACCGCATATGATGACAACGGATGCA
Organism: Mycena leptocephala; assembly: GCA_029378395.1. Classification (NCBI taxonomy): domain Eukaryota; kingdom Fungi; phylum Basidiomycota; class Agaricomycetes; order Agaricales; family Mycenaceae; genus Mycena; species Mycena leptocephala. The sequence goes on along the minus strand of JARJLF010000875.1, from coordinate 84,215 downwards.
TGTCACACCGTACCACGATGTGTAGTAAATTTCCCGCCCAGTCTTCAAGTTCGTGAATGAAAATGCAAGAACCTGCACCTCGCCAATACCTTCCTGCCCTGAATTTCTTGACCTGGGATATATACAGCATGCCATGGGACAACATGATATGACATTAATATTATGAGCAACTTCCACTTGACTTCGACCGAAATTGGATGTCCGCGTGAGAGACGTGAGGGATCCACCAGTGCGGCGTGTACGACCGCGAAGAAGAGGGGAGTATGTAACATTTAAATGAATGTTGTTCTCGTTGGATGCTGTGACGAGAAAATATCAAATTTTACGGATGAGGCTAGCAGTCGGAACAAGAAGCTGACCGCACCATAAAATACTTCCCTGTCAGAACACGCGAGGATGGGTCAACACCGCGGACTTCCACGCGTTTTTACCGCAAGGCTGGGAGGACGTTTTGGTCGCCGCTCTCGAAGACGTGCCTCACTGTACCTGTTCGATGATAGAATACATGGAGGACGAATGCACGAGCGATGCGTTGCGCAAAACGAACCATTCGATGGCACTGAGGCGTGGATGTTGGCCAAAAGAACGTCTAATCCGCAGAGATGGAAGGTTGTATTGTTGAAGTCGTCGGGTGTCTTTTCTGGATAGGCACAAATGCATTTATCAAATGGAGAAAACGAGAGTGCACGCCCAGACTGCAAGACTGGGGTTTGGAAAACTTCGCCCGCCGAGGGCGGCTGCGCGGAGTGGTGGATAAAAAGGAGTGAACGTTGTGCGGCCGACACAGCAGCCTCGGATGACCACAGCGCAGACGTGAGGTGTTGAAACGCAGAAAAGCTCGAGTCCGATGCAGGTGAGGAAATGAATTCAGGGTCTGGTGCTCATAGATTATGCACTTGAAATGAAACACACGGCCACTGAGGTTATCGAGGACCGTTTCAAGGTAGCAAAAATGAGCAGGAGCCTCAGAGCGCTTGTCAGTTTATTTTTCGCCACCGCTGTTCTTATGCCAGACCGAGAAGAACGACGCACTGATTTGCTCGGCTTCATATTTTTCCTCCAGCCCAGCAAGCTCCTTCTCCAATGAAAGCGCGCGAGTTTTCCACGATCCGTCGGTCGTCGGTGCAGCCGGCGTCGATGGAATAAATATAGAACGCAGTTGGAGGACGTATGCTGGCTCAGTGAGTTGGATAAACCGAGAGTAAAACGTGAAAATTTACAAGCGCAGGATTGATTTGTCGGCTTGAACTTCAGCGCCGTCAACGCTTGGAATAGCATATGAGCAATGGATAGATGTTCAGAACCATTCACTATTGCAATCCGGAGTCGGTCGGCGTCGGAAGGTGCAAAGCTAGTTATGATGGTGAAAGGCAGAAGGCAAGTTCGAATTTTAGAACTCCGCTCGGATTGATCCGCCGACAGCTTCGGCAGCTTTCATGGTTGAACCCAAACCACCATGTCGTAATGAACACTCTTGAATTTTATAGTGGAATAGGTGCGACGCTGCCTTTCAGCTACCGTAGCCTCTTACATCGCTGTAGGAGGGCTGCATCTAGCCCTGTCCCGCAGCAATGTACCAGCATCCATAACCAAAGCGTTTGACTGGGACCAAACGGCATGCGAAGTGTATTCTGCAAATTTCGGTACCGGAATTGCCACAAAGGTCGTGTTACTTTGCTTTTAACTTTCCCATCCTCATAGTTCAACCAGGTGGACATTTCAACCTTGACCGCGGCGTACCTAGCGTCCTTGAAAGCCACGCTGTGGCTGCTGTCTCCCGCCTGCCAACCGTACACCGTCCTCAATCCTTCTGCCAAAGGCGAATTGGATCGACGGGCAAGGTCATTTCTTCACCTTGTACAGAACATCCTCCCCGAACTCGCACATGAAGATGCCCACCCTACACATTTTCTGGTTGAAAATGTCGGAGGATTCGAGGTATGTATTAAATTGACTCGGACGGTTCTAGCACATGAATTTCCTCATGATGTGCATAGACCTCAAGCACCCGAGATATTCTCGTATCGACGTTGGATACACCATCGCCGAATTTTTACTCACCCCGCTACAATTTGGAATCCCAAACTCCCGTCTCCGGTATTACCTTCTAGCCAAGAGATCACCCCTTTCTTTCTGCAACTTACCAGACGGAGACGCTGGCGAAACCCTGCGACATATTCCCGGCTGTGGCAGTAAACCGTGGACAGATAGTCGCTTGGTTGAATCGAGCCACAACGAGGATGATTCGGTCCGCGAAATCAGAGAGTATCTTGATCGTGATCCCGTGGAGGGTTATGATGTTCCGGACAAAATCCTACGCAAATGGGGTAGACTGTTTGACATTGTTCTGCCTTCTTCTCGCCGAACTTGCTGTTTTACGCGTGGTATTCGTTGTTCCCACATATTCTTTTACGTACGCTGAACTTATTCCCAGGTTACACGCAGCTTGTCGAGCGGGCCGGATCCATTCTGCAAATGAATGAGGACCTAGATGTGTTGTATACCTTTCTTCCGCGGGACTTCGACTCATGTTTCGCAGACAACTACCGTCTTCGACGAATTTCTTCAAGCACAGGCCTCTTCCACCCCTACCGACGCAACTGATACAGCTCGAACTCTGGACAGCCTGCGACTACGGTATTTCTCTCCTGAGGAGTTACTGAGATTATTTTCCTTTACCCCACATCTCTCGTCCGGCGATTTATCTGCCAGTGAACACTCGTTCATTTGGCCAGAAGGTATCTCGCGCAAGACAAAGTATCGTCTGATTGGAAACAGTGTCAATGTCAAGGTCGTTGAGGAGTTACTCGGATATCTCTTTGAAGAGCCATAGAATAAAATCGATCTCTGCGCGCAGTGCTAATATTTGTACGATAACTTATATATGGTCTTACCTTTGATCTCTTTCATTGTTTTATTTTTCACGTCTGACGCACGGAACCTAGTATGAACCCAGTGGCGGTGTCCAAGGGGCTGTGACCTCTATCGCTCTCAAAAAATGGATTGGAACCAGCGTTGCTGGTCTTTTCATTGCACCGGTGCTGGTAATTCCGCTGCTGATCGCCATTGACTTTTCGGCCGCCTTCTATTCTCAAGAGTCCGATGCAAGGCTGAACGGCAAACTGCCACAGCCAGAACTCTCCTTCGTCATTCTGCCGTGGCCATGGTGGCCGTAGCTCTCGCCGCCTTGATAATTCTCGCTTGGCTGAATGACGGCGGCTACAGTCACGCTTATTTACTCTCGAGTGTCTGTGCCTATTTCGAATCTAGTAAGTATCCATAAATTGCTCAAGAGACTTGAACCACACCATCGGAAGATTGAATTATACAGCTGTACAAACATTTCAAATTATTTGCTACACCCCAATGGCCCCAGACATCCAATTGTTATAACTGAACACCCTTCGAAACGTTAGACACGATATTCCAGACTTTTGAGATACAAATATGCACTTGTTCAAGATTAATGTCCGTATATACATCGAGTGAGTAAAATCGTGCCCGATAAATAATCAAACGGTACTGGTGCGGACGGTGCCCTCCGGCCGATATTTTACAATCCAAGGGTGGTTCAAAACTTCGGTCAGTGGCAGGCGTTGCTGGGGGTCATATTTGAGAAGCTGTCAACGACGAGTATTCAACAACAATATTCACAGCGAAGGGGGAGCGCTGACTTTGGAAATGAGATCTCTAGCCTCGGCCGATATCGTGGCAGGAAACTTGAGGTCTACCCGAGTGATTCGCCAGTTAAGCGTGGTCGGGTACGGAAGCGCGCAAATCATGTCGACCGACATCTGTCGGTATTCGATTGCTTTGCGGAGGTCGTTCCGGTAAATTTGGTAGTGGTTTGCGACACGCGAATAGCAACGACCAAGGAGAGTCGGCGCCCAAAGCGTTCAAGGAGAGTCGTGAGCGCAAATGGCGTTCGAGCCGGAGGGGAAAGAGCGTCCAAGGAGATTTGAGGGGAGTCCATTAGTCCATTGCACTGGAGCCACCGTAGATTTATGAGGATTTCTCTGAATCACCAAGTCGTCTTGCTCCCGTCCACCATGGTACGTCGCCAGCCAGCGTTATTTTTGTTTATGGATCCATTCCTTCCTCCAGTCCTTCCTGCAAATACTCCTCGATAGCCCTCCCACGGATCCCGATGCTCTTCGAAAGCAATGAAGCGGTAAATAGTAGATTGTGCACCGTGAAGAACGTTGAAAGTCTGCTGGCGCGGTGCAATGCTCTGCCTTCCACTGTAGTTTCTAACCAGACAATACGCCTCTACTTTAGTTCGGAGTCGCGCGGCTTCGTCGAAAACTCGTATCTGTGTGGTTTGACGAACGGCAAACCCGGTGACATGCCAGTGCGCTTATCTCCGTGGCTAACTGATGTTTGGTTTGGTCTCCTCCGGATTTAGTGCTTCCGAACCAAATCTATAGACTCGTGAACCAGTCGACGCTAGCGGATTGATCAAGACAGAGAACGATATATGGGGGACGCGTGGCTAAGCGGAAATGCCACGGGTCCTAGCCGGAAGACCGGCTGCCGTCATGATTACGCAATGAGACGTAACGACGGTCGTGGGTTCGAATCCCACGCAACCGCAGAAAAGTATAATGGCCATCTAATTTCGGCACGGACACCCTCGACGGCATCAGTGGTGAAATTCCACACCACAACCCAGATGGAGGATCTTGGAATGCTTCTGCAGACTGAGTACCCTTACTCCAAACATCCCAAAAAAAAAAAAAAAAAAAGAGAACGACGGATATAAAACTGAATCGGGAACATCAGACAACAAAGCCAACAATCAAGCAAACAGAGTACAACGGGGAGATCAACCGCTAGCGGACTGGGCTCTCGCCCGCCATTTCAGAGGTGTCGACTTAGTGCAATTTTTTCTGAAAAATTGAAAGATGCATAGAATCAAAAACTATTGCGCCTGAACTCAACTTTTTTTCGACCGATAATTTTCTTCAAAAAAAAAAGATGAGCTCATCCGCAATAGAATCAAAAACCATGCATCTTCTATTTTTTCAAGTTTTTTTGCACTAAAGTCGAAACCTCTGAACAGTGAAATGGCGGGCGGGACGAAACCCTGCTTAAAGTGCCCCAAGAGGGCCCAGCACTCCGAGCGTTAGCGAGTGATGGATTTGTCTTTGTTTTGCTGGATACCGGATGGGGACGAGCCTACCAAATCTATGTAGATTCTAGAGGTCGCGGGGCTTCTCCCGTCTTGCTGAGGCCAGTCCATATCTCGCGGTCTCACGCCCTGTCCACCTCGCCGCGCCAAAGACCTATAAAAGCCGAGGCCTACACCGAGAAACACCCAAGTCCTCAACTTCCACAATGCACTTCGCAACACTCCTTCGTCTCGCATTCACCACCATCGGCCTCGTCAACGGCTACAAACTCGTGTCCTCCGTCGACATCACCACCCGCGCCGCGGGCGTCGCGAGGGACTTCCCTACCATCGTCATCGCCCTCCCCGCCGGAGAGACCGAGGAGACGTTCTCTGACTCGTGAGCCCAAGTCCAAGTCGTTTCAACTTCCAAGTGGACCATGTAATCTTGAATCTAATAGGTACCTCAACGCATGCGTCAGCTTCCAGCCCGCCCTCGACCAGGGATTGATCTTCGACTTTGCGTCCATAGGCCCCGTCACCCAACCCGGTCAGTACTCAGTCCACCTCTTCATTCTTTCTTAAATTCTTCTTCTACATCGACATTCAATTCTTCGACACTAACTTCAAAATCTGTAGACGAAGCCGAGGTCCAATGCGTAAGCCTCCACATCCACCTCTGCTACTCCGAGTCAAGACCAACGCTCTAACCTTTTTATTTTTCTTCCTTTTCTGCAGCAATTCGACCAAGCCGACGGAACTCAAGTCGACTTCGCGAAGGACGTCGCCGTCTCACTCGGCGCTACCCCCGTTTGAGAGAGCCGTACAGTAGTACTACCTGTGTCTGTCAAATTTGCCGTAGCTTTAGCTCGCAATCCGAAAATACGGCCGTTGAGAAAATGAGTTGAAGACTCGCGAACGAAGGGTGGTCTTCGCGAGTTCGTTGGTAGCGCTGCGAATGGCGAAGAATACACGGGTCTGGCGCTGGATGTAGGTAGCGCCAGACGAGCGAGACTATCAGGTTCCGGATGTCGCAAAAATAGAAAGAGGAAAAAAACTGGGGAGGGAGAAGAAACAAATTGGATGAAATCTCAGAATACCTCTGTACTTGGTCCTCACATATTATATGGGTCCAGGAGACTAATCCTCGAAGGATTAGGGCCAGGGCTGAGCTGAACGTCGGGGGGAACAATCTCGGATCATCGGGCCCCTATTCATGTCTCTATCTCTCTCAAAAAAATGGATTAGAACCAGCGTTGCTGGTCTTTTCATCATTGCACCGGTGCTGGCAATTCCGCTGCTGATCGCCATTGCCTTTTCGGCCGCCTTCTATTCTCAAGAGTCCGATGCAAGGCTGAACGGCAAACTGCCACAGCCAGAACTCTCCTTCGTCATTCTGCCGTGGCCATGGTGGCCGTAGCTCTCGCCGCCTTGATAATTCTCGCTTGGCTGAATGACGGCGGCTACAGTCACGCTTATTTACTCTCGAGTGTCTGTGCCTATTTCGAAGCTAGTAAGTATCCATAAATTGCTCAAGAGACTTGACCACACCATCGGAAGATTGAATTATACAGCTGTACAAACATTTCAAATCATTGGCTACACCCCAATGGCCCCAGACATCCAATTGTTATAACTGAACATCCTTCGAAACGTTAGACACGATATTCCAGACTTTTGAGATACAAATATGCACTTGTTCAAGATTAATGTCCGTATATACATCGAGTGAGTAAAATCGTGCCCGATAAATAATCAAACGGTACTGGTGCGGACGGTGCCCTCCGGCCGATATTTTACAATCCAAGGGTGGTTCAAAACTTCGGTCAGTGGCAGGCGTTGCTGGGGGTCATATTTGAGAAGCTGTCAACGACAAGTATTCAACCACAATATTCACAGCGAAGGGGGAGAGCTGACCTTGGAAATGAGATCTCTAGCCTCGGCCGATATCGTGGCAGGAAACTTGAGGTCTACCCGAGCGATTCGGCGGTAGGTGTCTACCAAGCGAGCGTCAGTCGTAGAGCCGGAAAAAGTGAGAAAAGGCCGTACTCTTCACGCTGCCGCGGTCCTCGAACGGAGGCGCGCCGATCATGAATTCATACGTTAGAACTCCGAGTGCCCAGTAGTCCACCTGTGGCACATGTTTCATATGGAAGCAGCGGTAATGCGCACTCACCTTCTCGTTGTGCTCCTTTCCTTCGACCATCTCCGGTGGTAAGTAGTCCAAGGTCCCGCACAGCGTCATTCTCCGTAAACCTGGGGCATGGACAGACCTGCGAGGCGTCAACTTTCAGAAGACTAAGTCGGCGGATCCACATACCAGCCAAAGTCGGCGATCTTCAGCTCGCCATTTAATCCGAGAAGCAAGTTCTCCGGTTTAATGTCACGATGAATGACATGCTTTCCGTGAAGATATATAAGGGCGTCGGCCATCTGGTCGATATACCTTGCGCTTCTTTTTTCGGTGAAGCTCCCATGCTTGTTGAGCTGTTTGTACAGCTCGCCCTGACCCGCGAATTCAATCATGAGGAAGATGCGCTTTTCGTCGTGGAAGAAGCCGTAAAGGCGGATAACATTGGGGTGACGCAGGTTCTGCTGGATTTCGATCTCACGGCGCGTCTGCTTCTCGACTTTGTTTTGGACGAGCTCGGATTTGTAGAGGGTCTTGAGGGCGAGGATGTACTTTGGGGCTGTCTTGGTGCGGACCATATATACGCGGCCAAATTTACCTTGACCACAAAATTATCAGTCAGTGGAAGAAAGGTTAATAAGTTCCGCACCTTTTCCAAGTGGCCGACCCATGTCGAACGAGTGTAGTGACCACTCTTGAGTGGGATACGTCCTACGTAAAGATGTTCAAAAGACAATGAAAGATTTTAAGCCTTGACATACCGAGATAAACTGGAGTCCAGCGCAAGCTCTGCAGCGGCATCGCCTGACACGATGTCCCCTCGTTTCTCATTCTCTGACTCCAGCCCTCCGTCATACCGGCCGATGTCGATGGCCGATGGCGTCGTGTTCGTTCGAGAAGGGGGTGGAGGCGGGAGGTTTGCCAAGTTCGTTTGGCTCTTGCTCAGGTTAGGTGCTGCAAATTTCGTGAGTAGTTTGGCGACGTTCGGCTGGCTTGCATTCTTGGTGTGGGTGGGTCGCGCGATAGAGGATGTGGGTACAGGGGCGCGAGAATTGGATCCCGAAATCTCAAGAGCCGCTATTTGACGTGTTACCGAGCCTACAGTGGCCATGATAAAAACGAGGAGAGTGGCAAACAAAACGTGATCGTGTTGGTCGAGTCGGCATGATTCGGCAAATCCTGCTTTCAGTTGCCATTTCAGGAATCCTCTGTGCTTTTCGAGTCTCCTTGCTTTTTCCTTGGCTGTTCATTGAATGAAATATGGAGAGGACTGCTTTACTCGCAACTTTCAAGGAATGCCGATTCTCTAGGGTGTAATTTTCTTCGGCATTTTCCGTCCAGGCTTCTTCTGCGTAAGTACATAATTATTCCGCAAACCTAGCGCGAACCACCATAGCGCCAAAAATCATGTCCTCTCGTGCCCAAAGTGACTTCGAGTCCTCAACCACACATTCTTCGCAGGACGAATCTGAATCGTCCAGTGCAGATGATTCGTCAGATGAGCCCCCGAGGTTCAAGGAATTCTCTGCTTCAATGGCCATATCACTCTACACTCCGATGCTAACACATTCTTTCGTCGAGCCCGGCAGATATTTATGTATGTCGACCATCAAGTACCTTTTCTACTTTATCCCTCTGCACGACAACTGGGAGGTCGGCATGCGCAGCACCTATCACGGTCTTCTCGACCAACTCGCGGCGTTCTTGCTGTCGTCGCAGAATGTCGAAAAATCCGCAGCAGAGTGGGGCACTTGTTGCGTCGATCAACAGAAAACGACCAGCCCGCTGCTAGCCTCTTTTCACGAACAAATACATTCCTTTCTCCAGGATGCCAGTACTAGTCTCATTCGGGACACTCCCAACACTTTCAATGGCCTAATTGTCGATATGTGCTCGTTCTTCGCGAGAATCGTGGAGTCACTGAAAGTCAAGGTCGAAGGAGAGGTCGATCTGTGGCCACCGAGCTCTTCAGCACTTTTTCCTGGCGGTGCGAAGAATGCGGTTCTCAGTTTGCTGCAGTGGTTCCGCAGAACGAACGACGTGGCACCGTTGCGATTGCTCGTGACTCTCCTGCAGCACCTCCCCACCGATCATGCTCTGCTGAGCGCTCTGGTCGACACCCCCGCGTTCATCTCGGCGATAGCGGCCGACTTCAAGAAGACCATGGAAAAAATGAGAGCACTCCATCGTGCTCAGCGGTCTAGTCCGGGAGAGAAGGTAGAGAAAAAGGTCATCCAATACGGGTTGTTTTGGCGCTATTTGATTATGGCAGTAGGCAAGTCCTTTCGCTCTTTGGCTGACGCAAAAAAAATGTGACCAAAAAGACATTCATAGGATACACCAATTACGCTATGCTCAGGGAGTATATGCGACCCGATGGCCAGGTCATCTACGACGGCATGCTCATCGTGCTGAAAGTGTACCGCCCCCAGATCCAGGCAGACGGGGGCATAAGGGCCGTGACGGTGTTGTACACCAATCCCCTTATATTTACGACAAGCCTTCTCCCCTCCGACTACACCAACGACGATGATCCGAATAACTTCTTGAACCCCTCGTTGATTCTCCGGGGCAGCCTATCATTCATGCTCGATCCAGATCACCACCCATGCGCCAGCGATACCTGCCCCGACCCCAATACGAAGACGACGAGCCTGTGCTCCGGCTGCCGCTTCATGCGCTACTGCTCCGAATCGTGCCAGAGGGAAGCGTGGTCGTGGAGGGCAGCGCCGCACAAGGCCGTTTGCAAGGACCTTGCAAAGCTGTTGATGGTCAGGGCGGAAGCGGCGAACGATGCTGAATTCAAGGGACGACTCGAGGCGGGCGGCTTTGGGAATGACAAGATGCGGGATATCATTTTGGCGCTGGGTATGCCTGGACAGTCGCGCTGCCTGAGTGGGGTAGCCCGGCGTGGCAAAAAGTGAGCGTGGCAAAAACGCGCCAACCAAGTAAAGCCTCTTTGGAGTCTGGCGATGTACACTAACCTATTCTTGTGGTATTTTTTGCATATTATCTTGTATTCGTTACAAAGCCGATTGTAATCTAGTTAGTTCAGCGGCTGTAAATCAATGTAGACTGTTATATTGTCTAGAGGCAATAACGAGCTGCAATGCGCAGACGGGATAATTAGAGAGGTATACAGGGTATGTTTACGTGCGGTTCCAATGGTAGTAACAAATCAAATCTCGAGCCAAAAAAACCCTAAAATATCGTAGCAAGCGCCCCGTCATCGAACCCGCCCCCACCCAAACCCGTCTTGGGCCCAGGGCCATTCTTCCCGAACGTGAAGCCGACCCACACCCCGCGCCCAAACGGTTCCTCCTTCTCCCTCACCGCGTCGACGTTCCGCTGCTTCTCCTTCACCTCGGCGTACTTGGCCATGTCCTCGAGCGACGTAAAGTCGTCGTAGTACCCCGTGTCGATCTCCGAGTCGAGCGCTGGCACGAACGGCGCGTTGACGGACCGGAGGTCGTCCCAGTTGGTGAGCGTGAAGAAGGGGTGCGCGCTGACCTGCCCGAGGGACGCGTAACGCGTGGTAGAATGCGCGATGAGACTGAAGCGGAGGCATCAGGACTAAAGTAAGAATAAAGAAAGAGAGGAGGCTGGACGGACCAGGTGACGGCGTCCCATGCAACGTCGGTGAGATTAAAGACGAGGTCCTCGGGCTTGTCGTACTCGGGGCGGCGGAGGACTTTAGACCAGTTCTTGAGATTCGTCCAGGTTTCCTCGGGGGTGCTGCCGCTGAAAGGAGGGAAACCTGCGAGGAACTCGAAGAGGATGCAGCCGAGGGACCAGTAGTCGACCGAATGAGTGTATGGCTTTCCGCGAAGGACTTCTGGTGCCTGCCCCAGGATCGGTAAGTGTTGTCACGCATACTGATAATTTCCATACCATGTAATCAGGGGATCCCACGATGGAATCTGCGTAACGGGCATCTTCGTTTCGAATAGAGCGGTAGATGGAGCGACGTTCGATAGTTGACCGATGGACAACCTGATTATCTTTAACTTTGTCCAGCTGGATAAATGTTAACTGGGAATTGCCGGAGTACTGGGTGGATCCTCACTTTGACTTTAAGTGATTCTATGAGTTTGGGGTTGAGGGCTCCGGTCGCAAGACCAAAGTCGGTGAGCTTGACGTGCCCAGTACCATCCACGAGGAAGTTCTAGGATACGTTGAGTCCAACAAGAATTCAGACACGAGAGTGGGACGCACCTCAGGCTTAAGATCACGATGGATATAACCGAGTTTGTGTAGTTCGTTTACGGCGGCAAACATTTCGCTGATGTAGAACCGCGCGTGTTCCTCCTTGAGGACGCCGGAATTGTTCAAGAGTGTGCGGAAGTCGCCGCCAGGGACATATTCCATAGCAAGATAGACAAATTGAGGATCCTGGAAGGCGTAGAGAAGCCGAACAAGCCAGGGGTCTTGGTCGCGGTGAGGATGTCACGCTCCACCAGAACGTGGCGAATCTGAACGCGAAAAGGGTCAAGGACGCGTAGGATATGGAAGGAATACGCTTATGTACCTCGTCCATCTTGAACAATGTCCGCTTCCGCATCTTCTTCAACGCGCAGACCTCGCCCGTCTCCTGCTTCCGGGCCAAGAACACCTCGCCATATCCACCCTGGCCGACCTGAGCGATGATGTGGAACTGGTCGACTCTGAGCTTAGTCCGCCGCCGACGCAAGAGTACGCGTTCGCGACCACAGTATGACTTGAACTCCTTCGCGTGCTCTGTCGGCTTAAGATCGCGCGCAGCGGTGTCCTTATCGAACTTGGCCCGCCGTTCTTTACGCGCATGCAGATATCCAAGGGTCTGGAAGTAGTAATCAAGGAAATCTGGTCATCTGGATCAGCGAATCGATGAAAAATGCGCAAAACAACACCCACATAACTGAGCAACTGTAGCTTTGCGTTTGACTTCTGGATTGTCGAGCAACTCGCGCTCCCAGATCTGAAAGCCACCCGCTTTCATCGTCTTGTTTCCCTTGGCCGTTTCCATCATGATATCAGAAGGAAAGGCTTTGGCGGTGGCCATGCGGATATCTGGAAACCCTGCGGCGGTTAAGCCTTTGGCGGTATCCATATGAACGTCGCGGTAGTACGAATAGGGATTTGCTTGGGGAAGCCCCGAAACGTCCTTCGTAGGGCTCGCTGGGCGTGCAGACTGCGGGATGCTGGGCGATTGAGAAGGTGGAGGTTTCGACAACATCGAGTTCTCTAAAAGGCGGGGTCACGTGATCTAATCCAACCATCGCGAATTAGGCAAACGCGACCGAACGCGTCTCGCTCTTAATTAATAATTCGCGCTCCTCTTTGGTCGCAACGACGTAAAGCCTTTGAATTACTAGTAATCTGGGAGCACTAGATACAGATCCACGCAAAGAACAGAGTATGCACCCAAACGATCCAATTGCAATTATTGCAAAGTAATTGCAGCCTCCGACACTGTGACTGTGCATTTTCCCTCGTAAGATCCACGCTGGAACATATTCTCGGTCTTTTCGGTCACCTCCTCTTCTTTCCGCACCTGAGACAATTTGCCCCCGCGGATGTTTCGCGGAAATCGGAGACCTCTCCGACTTTAGGAGTGAGCCGAGTGAGACAACTCTAACTCCTCGTCTTTCCGCACCTGAGACAATTTGCCCCCGCGGATGTTTCGCGGAAATCTGAGACCTCTCCGACTTTAGGAGTGAGCCGAGTGAGACAACTCTAACCCTCACCGGTATAAAAAGCCCCGCGTATCGTCTCCTTTTTCAACATATCCTTCACCTAACACCCACACAACACCATAACCATGTCTTTCATCGCTGCCTTCCGCAAATTGTCGACGACTCATAAAGCGACGACTGCCTCGAAAGCCATTCTGCACGTTGTCTCCGCACCCTCAGCTGCGTCGAGCCCCATTCTGCAGATCGTCTCCGCACCCTCTCCTGCTCGGTCTCCCAGGGTCGTCGTCCCGTCTCTACCGCCGCCGTGCGCTAAATCGGCTACCGTTCGATTCTGGGGCAGCGACGTCGCCACACTGAGGCAGCCTACCATGCAGCGAAGCACCACCGAGGGCCCGCGACCGCTCCACCGTAACCGCGAGGTTATGAAGAGGCGGGAGACGGACAAATACGTTGCTCAGGTGGAGAAATGCATTGCAGTTGAGAGAGTCACCTTGGTTCGTTCCGCTGCGATCAAGAGATCTGGACGGAAGAACAGGGAAAATACTATTCGTGCTTGAGGCTGGCAGACCTGTACGTGTTGTCTATTCAATTCGGGAATTCAGGCTAACGTTCGGTTTGCAGGCGTCTCGTTTGATATACCAAGCACCGGAGAGGGGAGCGTTGCTTCAGATCTGTACGTCCAGTTTCTCCTATTCCGAAGCTCCAGCTAATCTTCTGTTTACAGGCCCAGATTGATTTGCCATTCCAGAAGAAGGAACGGCGGGCCTTTGCCGGGGAAGCCGGGGAAGTTTCAGCAACAGCGTCTTTCCGCGCGCTGCGCCGTCCAGGGAGGCGGGTGGAAAACCACGGGTGACGATGACATGGAAGTCTCGTCGAGATGAATAGGAGGATAGCATTTCCTTCCCAAATTACACTGTTAGTACAATACCCACGTACGAATACAGTTCAGATTCCATTCTACGATCCCCTTACCGCAGGAGACGACGAAGCAGAGTCCAAGGCCGCGAGTTGGTCGACCAAATCCTCCATGACAGACTTGGGCGGTTGCGGAGAAGTAGCAGGCACGGCTGCGATGACCGACGATCGTTTAGTCGGAACCAACAGATGTCCTTCAGGTTCGAAACCTGGGGCTATGCGGCGCAGTGCATCGCGCTTTCGCCGCTCCTTCTCATCGGCACGCGAGCGCAGGTATTCTTCCCGCCGTGTCGTGTGTGCCGCCAGCGTCGAACGACGAGATGATTCGAGCGTCAGGACGTGAGGTTCGATCGTGAAAGGATAAACAAACTGAATGAAAAGAAAGATGAGAGATAGCAAGACCAGGAGGAATTACTGGTTACGTAGGGAGTTACAGAGTCTGGTAGAGGATGGATATCTGGTGGTAGGACTATCTGAGATATTCAGACTTTGGATGGCTAGGAAACCAGGAGCCTGAACCTACTGGACGAGGAACGCGAAGACTCGGCGATTTAATTAGTGGTGCGCGCGCCGCTGGCGCATATTGAGCTTGATAGAGTCAAAATTAAGCCGGATTCCAAGCGCAGATGGAGCACTAAACCCACTTTGGTCGGGCATGAATGGGAGTTATGAAGGAGACTTGCTTTAGTTTCAAGTTCCGCCTCAAACGTAAGCACCAAATCGGGAAATTAGTCTCGGCAGTTCGGCATCACTGGATTTTTCCGGCGATTTTTGCAAACTCGGGAAGCTGCAAATTCTGTACTCGAAGCCGTGTTTGAAGTCAACCAAGAATCAACCGGAATTTGTAGCTTCCCAAGGTTTGACATGTCTCCGAGAGAGTTCAGGCCCGGGAGATGTCATTAAAATTATTTGTTAGTGATATAAGTGCGCAACAACCAAAGCAATCGAAAAATCTCAGGCAAACTAAGCTAAATGAACGCCGCCACACCAGCTAAATACATCCATATCCACACGGCAAGATGGGGGACAGTGGCTAATACTGCGCCGTTGCTCTGGGTAGGTGGCGCGGAGGGACTTGTGGACGTCTTCGATGCGGAGGGATTTCCCGACGTATAAGGGTTTGTGTAAGTCTTCGAGTCGGAGCGAGTCGACGAGGGCGCAGCGGAGCTCGTCGACCCCGTCATGCCCTCGAATCCAGACACTACATCCACCCCTGCATCAACCAGGTTGGTCTTGAACGCGACCTTGCCCATGCAATCGCCGTACTCGTACGCGAGGGTGACGTTCCCGATGGACCCCGCGTTGCTCGTGCGCGGCGTGCCGAAGGTCGTCTTCTGGTACGGCAGCATCGCGCAGTGGTTGTCGGGGATCTCAACGTTCCAGGGGTACCACTCGACGAAGCCCGTCATACTCTCCATAATGCCGCCCATGCCCTCGGGGAGGGTGTACTCCCCGATGTGGATCCGCTCGCCCGTGATGGCGTCGACCGCGGTGCCAACCCAGACGCCGCCGCCGGGGGACATGACCTCGAAATCGTACGTGGCATCATACGTGCCGGTCCACTCGATGAGGCACGACACGCCCTCGCCGCCGTCGGCGCCGTCAGAGCAGTTCGGGTCGGTGGCGGTGGTGCCATTGATGAAGCTCGAGAACACGCCGTGCAGGACGGGCTTCCCGTCTTTGTCGGGACGCGGTTGGATGCCTGTGTAGCCAATGTCACTGTTATTGGCCCCAAATTGGAATTGTTGGGCAAAGTAGTAGCCCTCGAAGTGGTCGACGGAGTCGAGAGTTATAGGAAATGTAATGTCGGTGAGCCCGTTAGACGGTACATTAGTCATGGACCACGTCAGCCCGACCAGAGCATATGCGGTAGGAACGAGGCTGAGCCCGATGGAGAGGAATAATTGCATGAGCTTTACTTTAAGACATTAATGGATGCTGGCGCGTGAAGCAAGTGGTCACTCACCCGCGGTAAATGAGTCGAATTAAGTCGTGAGTGGAAGGAAGAAGGTTGAAGAAAGAAATGAAAAGCCGTTCGTCAAGAAAGTGAATGACTTGCAGGCTGAAAACACGCCAGGTTTTAATCGAGCCCCCGGTGATTTGCATTCGCATCACTTTTTGGTCGGGTCTTTGCTATCGCCGCTGGTCCTCGTTGGTCCCGCCAAGGAATGTCCCGCCAAGCAAAGGTTTGAAAAATCGAGTCAACGAAAAAAAAATCCGACGGATCCCCGTTCGTAAAGGCAAAACGAGGGTGCTTCTTCGCTTTGACATTCTTGGAAATGCTTGAGTCTAAGGATTTTGAAAGTAAGTCGCCACCAAAGAATCGAACGGAATTTCAACATTTTCGTGTCGGTGGTCGGTCGGCACTAGTTTAGCCTCCCGGCGACGTTGAATGCCTATAGTCTACAAACCTCTACAAACCTTTACTTGAAGTCAACTCGAAGCCATGTTTTCTTGAGGGTCTTGTGGGTCAAGGCACCGCATACGAGACATGTGCAGAGCATTGCCAAACCCACCCCTGATGGCCACATGGGTTACCTCGCGCCAAGCCAATGCAGTTCAAGTTCCTGGATCCTCTCATCTTCCTCCTCCTCAAGTCGAATTGAAGGGGGAAATCACTGGAATCAGTCGCGCCGAATTAAAGGAAAGAAGTTGCACTCTTGCGGAGTTCGGGGCCAGGTGGGATTCAAAAATGAACAGAGCAGGCGCGGGACAGCTATCCCGCAGATCGATAGTTGGATGTTGGTTGGACGCTTCAAGTGAATGCTCGCAGACAGTTTCCCCAGTGTTCAGCGCGAGGTGGTCGGTTGAGTTGCGTGGTGTTTAGGTTGAGTTGCGAGTCACATGTGACATGATGCTTCAATTTCTTTATGGAGGACTTCAACCATCAATTGGCCATAAAGCTCTCCAGGGCCCTCAATACCCTCAATCCTAATGATTTACTCGCCCAGCGGGTAACGGATATCGCTAAAACCAACTCGGTCGAAGGCTTTATCAAAGGTGCGTTTCGCAACTCAATCTCTGCAATTCTCGCTCTGACATTGCATTTCAGCGGCGCGGGCATTTGGCAAGTTTCAGGACACTTTTCTAGCCGAGTTGCATGCAGAAATATTGTTGCATGCAAAACAGGAGGCCACCGGCGTCGTACCTCAACCAGTTGAAGGCATAACCGTCCATGACTCGGATGTGTTGGAGCCAGAACCAGCCCGCCCCGGAGGCTTGATGCGGTTGGACACTGTGCGTGAAAGGTCGGACTAAGGTTCTTGGAGCTGACCCTTGTCCATAGCGCCATACGTTCCGACAACCGGCGAAACCGCTCGAACCTCCTACACCCCGGGCCTCGTTACTTGGCCTCGATCGACTCGCCCAAGAAAGCGTGCGGCTGCAGCCAATGGGAACACTGAAGGTAGCCGTAAGAAGCCGCGGCTGGACGACGGTTCCGAGCCATTTTTCAAGGGTGCCTTCAGGTTTTTCCTGATGTTGTGCTGCTGCTCATTGACGATCCCAGTCCCGAACCTACCTCTCCATCGATCTGATAACCAACGCCAACGCGGTGCGGAAACGCCCTCACATCCGGGAGGCTTGTCCGAAACTGGGCGTAAAAGGTTGGAGGAGTACAGACGGAACAAGACAAGCAACGAGGTGCGTTTCATCCTATTTCTGTTAACTACGTCTGACCAAACTAAGAGGGCATCACTGCTGCTAACGAGCGCCGGGACGACGCTCCAAAAGGCTTGGGTGATTTCCAACGGCGGTCGAATCGCGATAGAGACGGAGGTTGGGGCGGGAGGCGCGATAACGGACGAGACCAGCCACAAACGGTCGCGGCTGGGACGCTACGCCGCGCTCGGTGCGAGGGAACGGCGACGCACCCAGTGTTAGAGTGCCCAACGTTGGCTGGGACTCGACCCCCGCCGGCCTGGCGACGAAAATTCTGGGTGGGGCAGCGCCAACAATCGCCTGTGGGATGCCCCTACACCTCGAAACGTGCGGGCGGGTAGCCCCGACGAAGCTTTCGGCCTTGATGCTCGAGAATGGGAGGAGGAACAGGTTAGGCTGGATCGCGACTGGTATACCGGCGCCGAAGAGGGCGGAGTTGCTGGGGATGAGGAGAATAATCCTCTTGCCCAGTACGAGGATTTAAGTGCCCTCAAGTCTGCTGAAATTGCGACCAAGCAAGTGGTAAGCAATCTACCGCCTACTTTCGTCTTTGTTGTTAAAAAATCTTGTTTATAGCGAAAAATCTCCGCCAGACAGGCGCAATATGTAAGTTATAAGCAATAATAACAACCCATTCAAATCTCATGGCCGGCCCTTTACAGAATGCCGACAACGATCTCTGGGAGGCCAATCGAATGCTTACCTCCGGAGTTGCCACACGTAAAGCTGTGGACATGGATTTCGAAGATGAATCGGAATCCACCGTCCATGTCATGGTCCACGATCTCAAACCCCCATTCCTCGACGGCCGCACGGTGTACACTAAACAACTTGCACCTATCAACCCCATCCGCGACCCAACGAGCGACATGGCCGTCTTCTCCAAGAAGGGTAGTGCACTCGTGAAAGAGAAACGAGAGCAGGCGGAGCGCGCAAAAGCTGCTGCAAAGCTCGCTGCTCTAGGTGGGACCTCCCTCGGGAACATCATGGGAGTGAAAGATGAGGAAGCCGAAGCCGAAGGTGCGTGCTTTCACTTGGGTCTTGTTTCCCTGGTCAGAGTCTGGACATTCACGTAGTCTCCTGGCAGCCGAAGATGAGCAGAAACAGAGAGAACAGAAAACCAACGGAGTCGCTGAGGATTACAAAGGCGACTCGAAATTCGCGACCCATTTGAAGGCCTCGTCAGGTGTCAGTGCATTCGCTAGAAACAGGACCTTGAAAGAGCAGAGGGAGTACCTCCCGGCCTTTGCCAGCCGAGAGGAGTTGATGAAGGTTATCCGAGAAAATCAAGTCATCGTGGTTGTCGGTGAGACCGGGTCCGGAAAGACCACCCAGTTAACCCAGTTCCTTTACGAGGATGGGTACTGTCGGCATGGCTTGGTTGGCTGCACTCAACCTCGGCGTGTAGCTGCCATGTCGGTAGCTAAGCGTGTCAGCGAGGAAATGGAGGTGCGTGTCGACTTCATTCGCGGCTCTTCGCGTCCGTCTCATTTTGCGGTAATAGTGCAAATTAGGCTCTACTGTCGGATACGCGATTCGATTCGAGGACTGCACTTCCGCCGATACCAAGATCAAATGTGTGTCTCAGTCATGAAATCGTCCTTACATTCTCACCCTGTTGTAGATATGACCGATGGTGTCCTACTTCGCGAGTCGCTCAATGAGGGTGACCTGGATCGTTACAGCGTCATCATCCTCGACGAGGCGCACGAACGATCTCTGAATACCGACGTTCTGATGGGTCTTCTCCGGAAGAGTGAGTTCGCGTTATCGTCCCTCACTCTTGCTAATCGGGTCCCGCAGTTTTGTCCCGCCGACGAGACTTGAAACTCATCGTGACCTCGGCGACTATGAACGCCGACAAGGTAGGTTACTTCCTCAGTGTGTACAACCCTTGCTGATCTCCCTGGACTTCACAGTTCTCTACATTCTATGGAAACGCCCCAACATATACTATCCCTGGGCGAGCTTTCCCTGTGGATACATTCCATGCTAAATCACCCTGCGAGGACTACGTTGACAGTGCCGTTAAACAAGTCCTCTCGATTCATATTTCACTCCCTCCTGGAGATATCCTCGTCTTCATGACTGGACAAGAGGATATTGAGATAACATGCCAAGTGGTTAACGGTCTGTTCCTCTCTGCCTTTGGGAGTACTAGACTGACGCAGTCTTTAGAACGATTATCACAGATTCAAGATGGCGCTCCGTTGGCCGTCTTGCCCATATACTCGCAGATGCCGGCGGATTTGCAAGCCAAGATCTTTGAGGCCACCAGCGATGGGCGGAGGAAGGTCATCGTAGCCACGAATATCGCCGAGACCTCGTTGACAGGTTTGTGTTTCTTGAAGCCCCTCTATCTTGGTCTAACCATTATTACTAGTGGATGGAATTTTATATGTCGTCGACGCGGGCTACTCGAAGCTCAAAGTTTACAACCCAAAGGTCGGCATGGACGCTCTCCAGATCACTCCCATCAGCCAGGCGAATGCCAACCAGCGCACCGGTCGTGCGGGGAGAACAGGAAACGGGTGTGTTCATTCAATAATCTGTCTTCAGTCCGCTGACTTCCTCGAAGGTTCTGCTACCGGCTGTACACTGAGATGGCGTACAGAAACGAGCTCTTTGAAAGCACTATTCCCGAGATTCAGCGTACCAATCTGGCGAACACGGTCCTGCTACTCAAGGGTTTGGGCGTCAAGAATTTGCTCGAGTTTGACTTTATGGATCCTCCCCCACAGGTGAGCCCTTCCAAAGTTTTTTTCCGACCGCATTTTCATCGTCATCGCATAGTCCAATATCCTGAACTCGATGTATCAATTATGGGTTCTTGGCGCCCTCGACAACGTCGGCGACTTGACGCCCGTCGGTCGCAAAATGAACGAATTCCCGATGGAGCCGTCGATGGCGAAGATGTTGATCGCCTCCGTCGACTACAAGTGCTCTGCGGAGATGCTGACGATCGTGTCCATGCTCTCCGTTCCAAGTGTGTTCTACCGGCCGAAGGAGAGGATGGAGGAAGCCGATGCAGCACGGGAGAAGTTCAACGTTCCCGAGAGCGACCATTTGACGCTCTTGAACGTATTTAACCAGTGGAAGAGTCACAAGTACGTTCGCATCTACGTCCTTCGGAATTTGACTGATTATGGCGCAGCTTCCGAGACGAGTGGGCCATGAAGCATTTCCTTCATCCAAAACTACTACGCAAGGCGAGGGAAGTCCGTGCCCAGCTCGAGGATATCATGAAATTCCAAAAGATGGAAATCATCTCCGCTGGAACTGACTTTGATATCTTGAGGTTGGTGCAAGTGTATCTTGAACTGAGTGTATTCTGACCTATCTTTCAGGAAAGCCATTGCGGCTGGATACTTCCATCAAGCGGCGCGCGCAAAGGGCATTGGGGAATTCGTCAATATCCGTTCGGGACTGCCTACCCATTTGCATCCCACCAGCGCTCTGTATGGCCTTGGATGTATGTATAATCCGTTTCCGCTTCCTTCCATTATATTGACTTGGTCGATAGATACACCGACATATGTGGTGTACCACGAGCTCATTCTGACATCCAAGGAGTACATGACCCAGGTTACTTCGATCGATGCCTACTGGCTTGGTGCGTCCTAAAGTTGTTGGCGAGCTTCGACTGACATCGTGCATCTTTTAGCGGAACTGGGTTCCGTGTTCTATTCCGTCAAGGAAAAGAACTTTGACGAACGAGGAAATCGGCGGCAAGCTGATCGCGAGTTTTCGAGGAAAGCGGAATTGGAAACTGAGATTGCGCGACAGCGTGAAGAGTGCGTACATATCGTACTGGCACCGTTCCTGATTTCTAACTCAGTTCTCGTCTTGCAGGACAGCAAGACAGGTGGCCGAAGCCGCTACTGCCGCGAAGTCTAGCAGCGGAAGCTCCAAGATCATTGTGCCCGGCACACCGAGGCATTCTGGCATTGGTGCCGGTTCTAGAGTGACGCAGACACCCAGGAGAAAGGTCGGGATTTGACGAGCTTATTATGTGTTAGACAGTTGTCGAAGCGATGTATTACTACTACTAGACCCATCTGCGAACTACATTAGCGTGGTCACTGTTGTTACTTTTATTAGCTTCGAGCGAGATCTGAACAGAAAAACCGTCCATTTTCCATTTTAAAAGCGAAAGATGGCGCTGGCTCTTGAATCTCTTCCATAAATTCCCAAATATAGCGACAGGACGAGTGATATTTGGTGTTGTTGACGTTGTAGGAATCTGGACAAGTACTCTCTCCGACTCGGACGGCAAAGTGTGTCAACTGGGACGGCGAGGGCCTATCTCTGCACCCCCATTGTCGCTGACGCTGGTTTCTTTACCTCTTGATTCTGGTCTTTCAAAGTGGGCCCGACAAATCGCAGCCCGGGCAATTGTTTCTTTTTCCCACAGATTTCATAGCGGCCCAAGAGCGGCCAAAGATGTCCGATGCTTGGTACAGCTTGGCGCGGCATACCGAAGGATGAAACTGTTGTCGGCTCGTCGTACGCAAATAATTGAATTCCTTTACCTCATGCCGACCTTCATCCCGGAGGTAAGCAATACTTTAATCTGTGCGTAGGAAAGTGGTTGCAACTATTGACACTGGGTTTATACTCTATCTCTATCTGGTCGAGGTTGCCCTCGACGCTCGATTCTGCCAATTTGGGACCGGGCAAGAGTTTCTTTCTTCTCCTGTAAGTTTCTCGCACGCCTGCCATCCAAAATATTCCTGGTACCGTTTTAGGTTCCAGGTCTAAATGCGGTCCTCAAGATCACGACCAGATCATGGATTACCAATCTTTCGGTGATTGCCACAAACGGCTTATCGGCATCGCCCTCTCACTGAATACCTGAGCCCGCCGTTCTCAGCACCAGACCACTGACCAAAGCTGCCTGAATTTATTACTCCGGGCAATATGCTGAACTTTCCTATTTTTCAATGGTTTAAGTCAGAAGTCTGCGTTGCAATTGCAATCCCCATACATAGTTGGAAAGAGCTGCGTTTGTAATTTTGGCTTGATATTTCACCCACACATGTTCAATCAAGAAATGGAACGCAGCAATAGATAAATCCACCGTGCTCATAAAACCAACTTTATAGACATAATATACCATGGCTCAAGCTGGCAACCTGGTGCTGGGAAATGAGTTCAATCCGCTATACAAAGGCACTGAAAAGAGAATAACTGGTGAATTTGGAGGCCTAAAACTTAGGGGTGCCCGGAGGCCCATATGAATCTGTGATCCATGGTCTCGGACAATATTACTACTGCGGATGCCGGGCGCCAGGCCCGGATTAACTGCGCGGGTGCAATCATGTCACACCGGCTTCTCTTTCTATACATTTTCTCAGGAGGCCTTTCTCACTGGGCTTGACTGGCTCTGCGGCGACATTTACTGTACTATTACGACCAAAGCTTCACTATTTTTGGAATTTTCGCTCACTGAGATGGCCGATAAATTTTCTTTTGAATTATGGCGATTTTTGAGCACATCAAAAAAAGCTGGATGTCACCGTCACCTGAACCTTTGGTCGTAATAGTACAATAGTTCGCGTGTGAGTAGCATCAGGAGATCACGTGTTCGCGCTCACTGACTCTTTCCGGGTCTAAACAAGCTTTATGACCCGTGCCTTTGGCACGGCTACTCGCTCCGCTCGCAGCCGCCCTCCGGCAGGGTCAACAGCTTGTTGGGGCAAACCCCGGGGGTGGCTCCGCATCTTAGTATATGTTTTTAAAGCAAAGAAAATTTATAAACATTGAACTATACATGACAAACTACCTGTGGGATTTAAAAATAAAATCAGACTTCTGAATCAAAATTGGAAGGATGTATACATACTGTGCTTGAAGCAGAACCTCTGGGTAGACAATATTTTTTGTAGTTGTGTTGGCATCATTTTTGAACAGTGCTTTAACCCTTCGACTGGAAGTGCATTGAGAAAGTGCCACATATAACTGCCCATGAGCGAAGACATCAGTCCGAAGGTCCAGACCAATGTGATCCACAGATTGGCCCTGTGATTTGTTTATAGTCATTGAAAATGCGAGGTGAACAGGGAACTGTCGATGTTTCATGGCAAAGCCAATCTGCTCCACTAAAGGACTAATTGAGATATGTGGGATGAAGGCCTTTTTCCCACTGTGTTCTCCACCAATCAGCCGTATTTCTACGACATGAGGCAACATTTTAGTGAGAATTCCTCGAGAGCCACTGCAGAGACCTTGGGACGCATCCAGATTTCGAAGGATCATAATTGGACATCCAACCTTTAATTTTAGTTTTGACAGGGGAAGTCCAGAGGTTCAAATAGAGTTAAGGTATTCAGTAGGATATTCAAATTGATTGTTACACCCTCCTCTCTGATTACAGAATCCGCACTGTGGAAGACTGTCTGTTGGAGTTCAATCCCGAAGCACGTAGAAGACGTGGGAACATCATGGAACATTCCGGAATATTCCCGCGCCCTGCGTCGGCACGTCGGTGACGCCGACACTGTGCTCGGTAACATATCAGTCAGCTTCGGGGATCTTACTCATCTTCCAGGATTCTTGTAGACAGTTCTAGTATATTTCTCAGTAGTATAAAAGCTAGGTAGTTTACCGCTCAATAATTAATTCATTATTCTTCTGAACTTCAGTTGAAGCTTCCATACCTTCAATAGGTTATAGGCCCCGACGCCTACAACTAATACCACATATAAATTGATCCTCTTACTGCTTAATCATCCTCACCAGCCACACTCTAAACCCCAGCAATGAATACATCCGACACCACCTCGACCTATTTCAAGATTGAACCGCTGAAGGGAGACAATTGGCTTCCTTATAAACGACGACTTGAAGCCCTGCTAACAGACAGGGACTTACTTGGGTACATCAATGGAGAGATCCCGGCGCCTACACCGGCTGATCCCCAAAACCCAACCGGGACAGAAACCGCGATGCTCAAAAGATGGATGGTTAACGACGCCAAGGCACGTAGCCAAATCATCCTGACACTATCAGATGCAGAGATGATCCATATCAGCGGGGCGACCTCAGCGAGACAAATGTGGACTCAGCTACAGGCAGTGAAGGAATCTAAAGGAAAGCTTGGCATCATGGCAGCCCGACGGCACCTGTACCGCACCTTTGCAGAAGAAGGAGTCGACATGGTTGAGCATATTTCACAGCTCAGAAAAACACAGGAAGAACTCGCCTTGATGGGTAGTCTCGTATCCGACGACAATTTCATCATGCTCCTCATCACCTCTCTCCCCGAATCCTGGGACACCTTCACTTCGGCATATCTCGGGTCCAACACGGGGCTCACGGCTTCAGCCAGCCCCACCGCAAACCCGAATGCCACAATCAATTCCCATGCTCTGGTTGCCATCTTGATTGACGAGGATAGGCGACGTAAAGAGAAGGGCGGGTCCTCGGATAGCGCCTTCATGGCCCACGGAGGAAATAAAGGACAGACCGGGAATCGTCAACTCACTTGCAGTAATTGCCAAAGATCTGGTCACTTGAAAAAGGACTGCTGGTCCAAGGGCGGAGACAAGGAGGGACAGGGACCCAGGCAGAAGAAGAAGAAAGGCCAGAATAAAGGAAAGGAAAGAGCCAACCAGGGAGAGACCTCAACAGAAGAGACCACAGATATTGTGTTGTGATGATGACTGCGCCTCTGCTAGGTGCCGATAGGTGGTGGTGGTAAGGGCAAGTAGAGAGTGTTCGTCCCTGGGGGAGATAATGGTGTCGCTGCGCGAGACTGTGGTAGCAGTAAAATGTGTGTGGTTTATTTAGAGGATTTTGATACGCCCCAGAGAATATCTGGTCGTACGGTTCGCTATTCTAATGTACGGAGGAGAATCCGCCCAAAGTCTAGCCTTCCCTGAATTTTGTAACACGTCCCGTTCTACAATCCTGTCGAGGAGCGGACGACTGTTTAGATGCGATGCGGTTTCCGTTGTTATAAACGCTATGGGGCCGTTCTCGGTTCTTTTATATACAGCTACCCTTGGTCCTCCAACCTCTTCTGGGGTGCTTCGTGAGCTGGGAGGCCCTAAACTTGTTTCAATGACTCCGCTCCGTCCGCCGTTCCGTTCTTTCCAAGTCCGTTCCCTACTAAATTCTCTACAAATCATCTTCTTCTTTCCGTTCGCAAGTTCTAATGAGCGGGCGGCTTCTTGAGAGCTGTGATGAAGGTCGATACCCGTTCCGTTCGATGCGAGCAGTCGGGGAGTTATACAACTCGAGCTGTGACTGGCGTGGTGCTCGAGATCGCTGTTATGATGAGCGGTCCGTACAGCGGCGGACAATCCAAGGGCAGCAGTTCGATGTTCTGCCAGGCGCAGCCCTGGAGACCTTTGTTTTCGTAGTCGGCATACCCTGGTGAGCGGTACTTGCGTATCACTTAAGATGCACTGGTAGTTTTAGATGGGAAAATTAGATGTCTTTATTCGTAGCAGCGTCTCGTATTTATAGGAAATCGACCCTCTAGCACTGCCTTCTACACGTTCCTCCTGTCCTTCTCTGACTCATCGCATCCCGTTCCCTAAAATGGGACCGCCACATGCTCCTTCGACTGGTTCCGTCCATCTTTGTGACTCGAAAGAGGTTCCCACTCTGTTCCTGAGCTGCGCGTGGGAAACCCGCTTGACGAACGCATGGCGCTCCAGTTTCCGCTCTCAATTCTTCATTCCTGGAAGCTGTGCGCGAATTCTCCGCTCGCCGAACGCATGGTCCTTCAGTCGGGAAGTATTTCTGCTCTCAACTCCCTGTTCCTGGAGGCTGTGTGTGAGATTTCCGCTCTTTGGACACATGCTCCTTGTGTCGGGAACGATTTCCGCTCCTAGTTCCACATTCCAGATCCTATGCGCGAGTTTTCCGTTCCTTAGATCTCGTCTTGGTCGGCCGTTCTTCCCTGATCTTATTCTCCTTATTCGTTTTGTTGGTCCTCTTCCCGACTTGAACGACCTATTCCTTCTTGAAGGCCGCTCCATGAGCTTCATAACCATATCCTACTCGATTTTATTTCGTTCGGCACCTGGCTCGGCTTCGCCGGCGAGGCGGAGCCAGGCGGGCGGAGCCAAGCGAGGCAGAGCCAAGCGAGGTGAGGCGGAGGTGAGGCGAGGCGGAGGTGAGCGCAAGGCGGAGGTGAAGCGCGAGGCAGAGGTGAAGTGCGAGCGGGAAAACCAAGGGGGCGCGCAGAGTCGCAAAGTCGGGCGCGCAGCGGGAAAACATACTATTATAGGCCCCCCTATGACATTGCACCCTGATCTGGTAAATTTACTGATGCCGGCCTCCCTCACACACCAATGGCCTGCAGAAAAATCAGGCACCTGTATATAAGCACTTTGCATGTTCCTATGAAATTTTGCAGCATCCTGAGATCCATAGAGCTCAAGAGAAATCAAACGGTACTTTTTGTGACAATTTTGTGACCCTGCCAAAACACCGTCAAAAGTTTTTACCACATTGGGGTGCAGTCTCGGAGCGTGTATATCTCTCTACATAGAGCTTCAAAAATTCTGAAATTATTTGAGGGTGTATATAAGATGTTAATGAGCCTAAGTTTGCGTGCCGAGAAAATTTGGCCCAAAGGACACGATTTCCTTACATGCCATCACGACTTTTGTCAGAGGGGGTCTATAATAGTAGGGCGAGGCGCAGAAAACAAAAGGCGGCGCGCATGCGAGCGGGAGAAACGGAAGGGTGCACAGACTTTGGAAAGTCGGCGAGCGGCCGTTGTCTGCCAATCATATTTTACGCGCGCTGTTCGCTTTCTGTCTTGGGTGTGCGTTTAAGTTGGCGATCGCAAAGTCGGCGAGCGGCGTTGCAGATAATCAATATTTACGCGTGTCGTTCCGCTTTCTTTCTTGGGCATGCGTTTATAAGGTGGTGATCGCAAAGTCGGCGAGCGGTTGTATGCCAACAATATTTACGCGTGCTGTTCCGCTTTCTTTCTTGGACGTGCATTTTTAAGGTGGCGATCGCAAAGCCGGCGAGCGGTTGTATGCCAACAATATTTACGCGTGCCATTCCGCTTTCTTTCCTGGGCGCGCGTCTCTGGTTGGCCAATTTGCTGTAGTGCGTGCGGGGTCAGGATCCGTTTTATGTGAGTGCAATGTGTAAGGCGTCGGATCGGGAATGTGCTCTGTCCTTATTTGGCGATGCCGTTTCTGCTTCGTATGTGCCGTTCCAGAGCGATCACAAAGTGATGGCTCACAACATTCCATTGGAAGGTTCTTTGACTCTGGAATTATATTATATAGAGAGATTCCTCTCGAACCAGACCTCTGAGCGAGACATCCGATCGCGTGGATAGGGGCTGCGGTTTTTGAAGGAATTGATGGTACCTTCGCCGAGTCTAGCATTTGAAGCGAAACCATTTGCAAACAGTGACTCTGACGTCATCAGTACATTCTTGATACAGTAATAGCCGAGTGCACTATATATATGACAGATCAGAGGCGGCGAGCAAGAACACCGAGCACGCTTGGATAGACCTGACTGGGAATAGGAGTCAATGTCAGGGTTCCACTGGCCTCATCCCACTTGACATCGTCGAAGCTTGTCTTGACCTTGTCACTGTAGCTACCTCCAGCCGATCCACTGACGTGATATCCAAAGATTCTCAAATTCCCACCGCCGGTCCGGGCCCTCTCGTACATCTCATGCACCTCCTTTTTTATCTTCGTCCCGAACCTGGCCGTCAAAGCGATATCGTATCCAACCAAAACGGATATCGGTTTCGCGTGCTTAGAGGTAAGAACCTCTGGTGCACCGCCAACGAGGTTGGGGAATAAGTTTTTAACGTTGGGGACGTCCCTGAGAATCAGTGTCAGTGTTATGCTAACACGCAAAAGACTTTCATACCATGTGCCAGAAGTTACAGGTATCAGCGAAAAGCCGACCGCAGCGAGTGACAGAGAGATCTCGTCTTCTCTCCCCTCCGTCTTCAAAGTCTGCCTCTCCTCCGACGATCCACCCCCTGCGCTGATCGAGAAGAACGGGAAAAGTCCGACAGACCCGGACCCTTTAATCTCTTTGAAGCCGTAATCCGACCACTTCGTCTCTCTACCCTGCTTTACGTCAATCGTGATAACCTGGTCCCGCTGCCCAGATGTAGACAGCCGCATCCACTCATTCATCTGCGAACGATATCCTGACATAGAATACTCGGGCACGCGAATGAAGTACGGCGAAATATCGGCTTCAGGCGGCTTGTTGCCACCGTTAGCTACTTCCTCCACCTGAGCAACCAGATCTTTATCTGCAGTAATGCCAACCTGGTTGCGGCTGAGTTCACAAGGTCAGCTCAACGCTCGCATTACATAATCGGAACGACATACCCAGGGTAGTTCCTGTCCGGGTCGGTTGTCATGGCGTCCCGGATGTTGTTCCTATAGGTGGCGAGCACATCGGCCTGAGGACCATAATACAGCTGCGAGGCTGAGTCGAGTTCGGTTTGTGCGTTATTCCGGGTCTTATCGGCCGCGCGGAGATAAGGCGCGCCAGTTGACACCCATGGCCAGAACGACTGATCAGTGATCCCCAATTTCTTTTGCTCGCCCCATTGTGTCATCGCTTTGCTCAACGCTGTGTCGTAGGCGGTTTGTGAAGTTTCCAAAGCCTTTCTCGCCTTCGCCATCCTAAGTATCACAGCAGGCGCCCTGTCATTTTTCTAAACAATCACGTTGATCAAGTCCCACCAAGCCGCAGGGGTTTTATCTCACCGTGAGGATGTTGTCGAAATATCTAAGGCAGAGGGAAAAAAAAATAAGCCGCTGAGACGCGATAACCAAACATTAAAAAACATACGCTCGCAGGTCGTCAATGTAGCTTGCAACCCCACCGCCGAGGAACGAGGGATCGTTTGTGTTCAGGAGACCGTCACCGAACCTGTACGTGAGATAGTTGGTAACTTGTTCGTAAGTCAGGTCGCCGCCTGATATTCCCCGCAGCGTGATCGGGCTCAAGTAGAGGATTTGCTCTTCGCCCGTGTTGAGCTGGAACTTGTTCTTGATAGCGGACGCCCAGGCGCGTGCAAAGATAGCATCGGATTCCGCGATGGGATCAGACATTGAGTAGATGACGAGGTGAGATGAGATGAGTACAAGAGTTGTATGAGGTTACAACGATGTCGTCCCAAGACCTTTTATACTTCATCGGTGAATATTTTATTCCTCAAATGGGGTACATAAATGGGTCAGGGTCGAACGTTGAGCATATGACTGGCAAATGGCCCCGACCATTCAAGGCATCATAACGGTTGGTTCGACTGGAAGGCTGTTGAAGATCTCGGTCTATGCAAACTCCGACAACAGCCATCGCGATTTCCAGAACATTGGAGTGGAGGTAGAGAGGCGGCTCTTCTTGGGTTTTGATAACGGGGTAAGAACTGAAGAAGAAGCGGAGCCAAACTTGAGCCCGTGGGGGCAGAGTAGACCGCAGGCCCGGACCATGCCATCCGGCACGCATTTCGGCGGGTTGAGGAGCCACTCAAAACCGATCTGGAGTCGAGAAATTTACATGCTAACTGGTGCCGACCATTCAAGGCGCCATAACGGTTAGTTCGACAACTTTAAGTTGCAATGGAAGGCTGTTGAAGATCTCGGTCCGATTAAACGTCGACTATGCAAACTCCGACAACAGCCATCGCGATTTCCAGGACATTGGAGTGGAGGTAGAGAGGCGGCTCTTCTTGGGTCTTGATAACGGGGTAAGAACTGAAGAAGAAGCGGAGCCAAACTTGAGCCGCTAGCCCGCAACACGTGATGTAACATTATGCGATCCAACTTGAATGCTCACACAAACTACTCTGTTGACACGTTCGTCCTCCTCGATGGGATGAAGAAGACAGCCAAAGTTCAATCTTAATTTTACAGGCAAAATCCGAGAACTGGCTAGCTAAGAATTTTACACAAAATTCCAAGAACTACCGGATTCTCTCCAGAAGAGGCCAGGACCTGCGATGTTCCACCCATCGTCACCTTCAACTCAACGTCGAACCCAACTAAAAAAGAAAATGGTCGAGCAAGTGTGGGATCAAGAGGGCTCTGCACGCCGGGCTTGAGCTTCGGGTACAGGGTTTTGGCGTTGGGGAGATCCCTGGATATTGTCATTAAACAAGCCAATCACAACCCGATAGAATTCTTACCAAATGCCTGGCTGTATGTCATACTTCCGGGACCCTTTCGTGGTCACCTCTAAAAATATGTCTTCGCTCCCCGCTGGTGAGTTGATATCGGCTACTTTGGACTTGAAAAATGACTGGGCCGTGGTACTGCCTTTGTCTTTGAACCACTGCCCGAGCTCACGTGTGAGCCCTTGGGCAGAGTAAGCCGGCAAGAAACCGGCGTCTTTATCCTGTATGCGCATGTTAAACCTGCGAACGAAAAAAATCAGTGGAGTTCTGTCTTGAAATCTGGACGAATATATCAACATACCCCGGCTTGAGAACTGTAGTGTTCAGAGCGTCCTTGACGTTTTCCCGATACTTGTTGAGGGTGTCGATCTTCCCCTGGCTTCGACGGTAGATGGTGTCGTAGGTGGTCTGGGCCTTCTTCATGTCCCCTTCGGCGGTCCCATACTGGGGGTAATTGTGATTGGCGATCCATTGTTCGAATGTGGATTCCGTTACCCCATCGTCCTTGTCTTGCTGATACACCTCGAGAGCTTTCCCCTTGACCTTTTCAAAGTCTGCCTTCGCCTTCTCACGTTTCCTGTCAGCGTCGTCGAGCGCTGTCTGGTCGCCTGGAGACACAAACCCATCCTGGATAATGTCATCAGTAACATTATCGACCATATTTAGCTAGCCTCTCATACCGTGTCGACGGCGTCCAAATAACTGGAACGGAGCATAAGCTCTAACTGCTGAAATTAAAACAACTGAACGACACTCACCCACTCAATGCTTGGGCATAGCCATTGGATGACGTGTCGACTGAACCGTTGGCTGTACGCAGAGTGTCTGCGAGGTTGTGGACACGGAAATTGACGACTTCCTCAAGAGGCGCAGTTTTCAACTCAAACCAAACTTGGGTGGGAGGTAGGGTGAATGCGTTTGGGGAGGCGCCTCCGGCGAGCATTGCTTTCACTTTAGCGTCATAGGCACGCCAGAAGTCGGAGTTGGCAGTAGAAGCCATTGGGTTAGGAGTGGTAACTATTTTTCCCTCTTTGTGGGCAAGAGTCGTTTATATGTGGAGACTTGATTGGTTCAAATCTGAAATTACGTAGATCCTGAATCCATACTAATTCGTCAGCGACCTGATTCCAGAGGTAAGGAAAAAGTCCGGAACGACAGACATCTTGGAAGCTTACCAGGGACTTGTCGAACATTGAGGCTGTCACCACCAACCATGCCTGTTACGCCCCTTCTCGTTAGACCTGGTTGAAATGTACATCTCCCACGACAGTCATCCGAATCAGATCTCGGGAAAGGTAGCCACCGGAGCCCTGGAATTGAGATCAACGTTATCCTACAAGTAGGTTCTCGTATGGAGCACACCACTCCATGGACCTTCTCCTTCATGATGTTGACAGCGGCCACCACGCTTTGGACCATATATAACCAAATGTTTCAGGGTTCTCTGTATCAGGGTGGATAAGTGAACCACTTCTCATATTGTCCTATTGGTTGCCTATTGGTGACGTAACTTATATCTCGCTCCATTCGCAGAAATCAACGCGCCAGCTACACTTCAAAGAGGATCGTCGGCGGCAGGAGTAATTTCTCAGTCTGGCCTTATAAGACAGTTAATTGACATTATATGTATGTAGTAGATGCATCTTTCATTCAGAGATCTCCTAACGATACATGCACAAAATGGTGGAATAGTTTGTGTCGGTCTGGAGGGGATAGGATCTCACTACTTAATAGATCAGGAAAATATGTCCTCAGCTTCTTGGATGGCATCCTCTCGCATCTGTTCGGTCATCGAGTCGTAGGCTGTCTTGGTCGGGCGGTAGGTAGAAGCAGTGTATTCTACAGAACAACTCAGTAAAACTTGCGATTCACTGCATCACTGAGGACGTACCACCCTTAATACCACTCTGATCCTTTTGTACGAAAAGGATTCTCTCGCTGAGTGACCAGGCGCACAACTTGATGCGAAAAGCCTTGGGGTAAGATTAAGGTTAGATGGATGACAATTCCTCACTGGCCCTACTCACCTTGAAGTACGGGTGCTCAAAATCTGGGAACCGAAGGACGACAATGTCGACAAGATCCTTCTCGTGGTACTCTTTGCCATAGAACAGACTCACAATATCCTCGATGGTGGCTCCCGTCTGAGCGACAATTGAAGCCATAAATTGGATGTCAATTTGAGTGGACTGAAGGACATCCGTGTCGCTTATGAATCTGGTGAACCACGACTCAACCTTTGAGTGGAATGAGTAACTCTGTGGTTGAAATAGGGAGCCGGCTGAAAGAACGTGCCTCTCTAACAACGGTAGGATCTGGCGATCCATCAACCTTGAAGAAGTTGAGCTTCGCAGGTTTGGTGAAACTGTCGGTGCGGTCAATGGGAGTATCGTAGTGCTCAAGTGTTTGAGGTTGTCGCTCCGCGAATACAGACAGGACGTCGTCCCAGGAAAGATTGCCGTTACCCTTCCGCCGTTCTGCCAAAGCATGCATGACATCGACAATCATGAGCTTCAAATGGTCATCCATTGCCTTGATAGTTTCACTGGTAAGTGTTCCATAGGCAGGCGCGAGCTCGCCGTGTAGGTAGCCCTGTTCGCCGGTATGATCGTTTAAGTTGGCGCTACGCAAGAAGCTTTGTTCGGCATTGACGTTCACATTTGCCTGCAAATATATTCGCTGATCAGCTAGTGAGCGTGTAGCTGATTGCCATTATATACTTTCAAGTTTGCGTCGTAAACTTGGAGGCTGATCAGGTGATGAACACCTGAACGGTGCGAACCAAAAATGCTATCGAGAGTGACCATGTTGCTGCAAGGACTGAACCAAGTACAAGTATAAGAGGACCCGGCTGTATTTCGACCGCTGAATAGAAGTGTCCCTAACCAAATAAACACTTCAGCTGATATTTACGTACCTGTTGACTTTGAAGACGCCGTTGAATGAGATTCATGCCATTGCCCTGTGTAGTTTTGGGACCGCTACCACCTGACATTATTAGATCGGTCCTCAAGAAAGCCCGAAATCTCAGATTTTAGTTTCGGCTGCACGATTGCCGAATCAGGAACGACCAATTACGGCTAACCTTGAGAATTTGCGAAAGCTTTTATTTTTTCCTCGGTCACTTGAACAACGATGCCGGAAATGAACGTTCAAAGAATGTGTTCCCTTACCCTTTCCCCCTTCGTTAGCGAAGGTTCTAACGAGGTAGAAGTGTTCCTGTTGTCATGAACGCTTACCCATCTTTTCATATTCTGAGGAGGGATAAGCAACTCGCAACGACGATGGTTTTCCAGATTTGCCGGCGCCTGTGAAAGCGCCAACCTCCGCCATCACGAAATTGCCTTTTCCGTCAACCACTAGCTCGCCTGCAAAAAAGGAAAGAAGGTGTAATTGTTGTTGAAAGTTGACAAGTACCCAACGAAGAATCAGTGCCCTGTTATCGCAGTCATCGCCTGTCAAACTACACCGATTCTCGCCCATCAGAAGGGGCTGTGACGTGTATGAACCGCGGGCTTCGGAAAATGGAGCTGAGATGCTCAAGATTCAGATTATCGTGGATCTTGAAGCGGACACCCGGATTAGTAGGTCACTTGAGAGGCAGCTTACGAGAAGAAGAATGAACCCTAGATCTTTTGAACCGCGGAAGCTGAGAACAGCACGTCCCATATTCTACCATAACGTTGTGTTCGACTCTAGCTACCAGGCAGTTTCAACATAACCCTCTGTGGCTTGCAACTCATCACCCTGGTATTAGCAGATACCACAATGCCTATCAAAGAAACCGATGCTCTCTTTGCGCGTGCTTATGCGTCCGCTATCAAAAACAAACTCCAGCTCAAACTCGGCGAAAACTCTGACAAGATCCTTTTCCTGAGTCCCATCATTCAACGGGGTATACCAGGTGGCGACCTCGTCTATCCGGAGATGACCAATTTCGAGACCTACTCCTTTGGTGATGCGCTCCTCAGCACGAGCAATCCTTGCTACATCGCTGGGGCAGGAAGCTCAAGCTACATCCAGGAATTACAAACGTATGTTTCTACGCTTCGAAGGTCCCTCTTTTACGCCTTACTTTCTCTTTGACCTTTCTCCGCTTCAGATACGTTGATTATATTTACACTGTAAGACAGGCCTTTCGCGAACGACTGAAGTTTGCTCAACGTTGCTCTATAGAAAATCGACTGGAGCCCCGAGGTAACCCAGAACATGGAAGCTGCAAGAAAGGACGTGTCCGAACGAGAGGAGTCGTACACAGCTGCTTTCAACAAAGCGATGAGTAAGTGGAAGAAGGAGCACGACGCAGGTGCCACAGATTCCAAGTTTTGGGCATGGGCGCAGCACAACGCCATGTATCTAGCGGCAGCCGAGAGTCTACGAAACCAAGCGTATACCAGTTTAGACGCTGCGTCGAAGCGGCATTACGGCCCTCAAGCCGATGAGCTCGCCAGGATCAGGACCGGTCTTCGAAGCGCCATGGAGACGAACCCGGACAAGAAGTACCCTGGGTAAGTTTGCTAACGTTAAGTATGACGGGGACTCTTAACCTGACCTGGGAATCATAGCTTCAACCAGATGGGCCTCACGGCGGACAAGGATTTGATAGCTACGACCATCAATCTGGCGAACGGTGGAGAGATGTTGCCAGAATCCTCAATCAAAGACTACCTCGTTGGGATACCAGACTATCGCATTGCGGGATACCACGAGAAGATGAACGAGTGGATGAGGCTGGCGGCGAATAACCAAAATCGCAACCAAACTCTGACTGTTAACATGAGTGAAGGCAAGCGCACAAGCTGGAAGGATTATGGATACAAGGAGGTCAAGGGCTCCGGGACCGAAGGGATCTTCCCTTTCTTCTCCGCCTCGGATGGACCGACTGGGAACAGCGTCCACTTGAAGACGGAGGGGAGAGAAACCGAAATCTCGTTGACGATAGCCGCTATTGGGCTGGAGCTCTTACCAGTGACTTCTGGTCGATGGTAGGACATATCTTAAAGGTTGCGACGATGCTGACATTGGCTTTTAGGGACGTCCCCAACGTTAAAAACCGATTCCCAAAGCTCGTGGAGAACGCACCGGATGTCCTTAACTCGGGGTATGCGAGGCCGATCTCTGTCCTGGTTGGATATGATGTCGCTTTAACGGTGACATTCGGGAAGTCGATCAGAAATGAAGCGAAAGAACTTTATGACAAAGCGAAGAGTACTGGCGGAAGCATGAAGATTCTCGGGTTTGAAGTGAGTACAGCTGGTGGAAATGGATCGTCGGAACGCGTCAACGCAGACTTCGGAGGAGTCAAGTGGGATGAAGCCAGTGGCTCGATCACCCTTACCCCGGCTCCCATGCAGGTTTATCCTAGTGTACTTGCCGTCGTGGGTCAGCGCCTCGTCAACACCAAGGCCCCCGGCGGCCCTACTGTCTCTGGCGTGTTTGGCTCGAGCGTTGGGGCGGGTATCGACCAAGTTGTTTACAGCTTCGATTTTTCTGCGGTGAGTAATGGCGGCTTTCTCCCTTCCATACTAATCAGAACGCGCGTATCTTTTCAGATGGATGTGAAGGACAATAAGAAGGAGGACTACCTCCACATCGGTCTCGCCCCCGCATATGGAACACTCACCAGCGAAAGCATGAAAATTATGGACGACCATCTCAAGATCATGATATCCGGAACGTTGCGTCTTCTGGAGAAGAAGCGAAAGCAATTGAGCGGTCCACTTTCATGGGACGACCTCTTATCCATATTAATGCAAAATCCCCTCATCGAGCCTGACGACAGTATAACGGGGTCGAAGGTGGACCGCGCGGATAAACTCATCAAACCTGCGACGGTAAACTTCTTCAAAATCAGTGGGGCACCTGATCCCTCTATAGTTAGGGAGGTCAGCGCCGCAACGTTTTTCATTCGGGCTACGAGTAGCTGACCGGGCGTCCCCTCTTTTCAGGTAGAAACGTGGTTCACCAATTTCATTGGTGACCAGGATATCCTTGACTCTACGATGATCGATATCAAGGTCATGGCCGAAATCGTTGCTCAAACTGGAGCTACGGTAGACAGCGTCGCGGCGCTCATACACAAGATCGAACACCACGAGAAGACCCTGGTCGACATTGGGGTTCTTCGCTTCCCTGACCCTGACCACCCTTACTTCAAGGTGAGTAGAGCAAGAGATATCTGGTTCGTCGTGCTGGTTCCTAAACACCCCGCAATGCGCCAGGTTTATAGGATTCGGTTAACAGCCTGGTCGGTCTCCGCCAGATACCTGGCCTGGCAAGAGGATTCTAACGGAATCACTGGAGGTGGGCGATTAATTTCCCCCATTCGCGCGATGGATGAACTAACTCCTAGCGTAGAATTAAACGTTCGCAATTTCCGCCCTCGTAGAAGCGTTTTGGACAAAATGAAAGAAGATGTTAAGGATAAAGCGGTCGAGGAGGCTGAAGACATATTTTCTTAGCGAGGACCCACAATGAATTATTGCTATTTTCAAAACTCTTGGCCAAAGGTGAAAGTGGAAAGTCCGGCGTCACGTCCGGCATCAGTGACGGCGGCAAGTCCGGCGGATCGGCTGACTTTGAATTGCCCATCAAATCCCTGTAAGAATATGCTGAGCTTCTGGCGCCTCTAATGCTCTATGCTTTCTGATATATCTCACTGATAATGAGATATTGGTCTGCCAATAAGTAAGGATTACGTTTAGTGGACCGAAGAGGCTCGAAGTCAATGACGCAATTGTCCTAATCGGGTGAAGCGGTGCCCCTGCCAGCACTCCTCTTCCGCCACCGTCGCTTCTCGCCTCTGGTGGCCGCCTTCGCCTTCGACGCGACGTATCACTGTACTACTCGGGCAGGGTCCGATACCAGCCAATGGGAGGCCTCCTCCAGATTCTTCCTCGACAGATTGGAGTGGAAAATCCATAATCCACACGCAACGCGGCGCCGGCGCAATTTTTGGGTCCTCTACCAGTAGCTCCCGGCAGTCTTCTACCTCTGTGAAGGATACTCTTCAAACCCAACACAACTTGGGAACTCTTGGATTAAATATCTTTCGACGCCTACCGCTCACACTCTGGGCCGAACCACGAGCAAGGTTCGTCTGCCTCCTGCTGCCAACCAAGCCTGCATTCTCTTCGACCTCGCCACTCCCATTCAAGCCCACGGCAACGCCCAAGGCTCAAGCACCGCGTGCGACCACCTCGACGCCGTCGACAACCATCTTGAAGGCTTGGACGAAAACCACACCCATACCCGTCATTATCCTCGCTGCACGCCGTCCCCATCCTCGCCCCCGCACACTGCATGCCCGCCCCCACCGCGTCCGTGTACCTCTACGCTGACATCGCGCGCGTCGTCGGCGGTGAGGTTATCCTCGGCCCGCATCTGCCTTGTGCCCACGTGGGTGCGTAACACCGCGCGCAACCACCTCGAAGCCGTCGACAACTGTCTTGAAGCTGTCGACGGAAACTACAGCAATGCCATCCGCATCCTTGTCCCCGCACCCCGCACGCCTGCCCCACATCCGCGTACCTCTACATCTGCGGCGTTATGCGCGTCGTCCGCGGTGGGTTGTACTCGGCTCGCGTCTGCGTCGCGCACGCACCCACGTGCACAAACACCGCGCACGACCCTCGCACCCCCCACACCCCGTCGCCCGCCCCCACCACGTCCGCCTACCTCTAAGCTGGCGGCGTCGCACGCGTAATAACGCCCACTTCGCCTACCTATTCTTGTGCAACGGAGACGTGGGAGGTGGCCAACAACGATTAAATAACCTTCTTTGGACCTTCTAGTTATCTTCCCGTGCTGCCATAAGTGTCCCAAGGCGGTAATACCTTTCGAATGTTATTTAGGAGACTCTTTAATCAATTTTGGAATTCGTTGCCAATTGTTTTGAAGAACTCACGAACACACCAAGAGTCTGTTAGATGCCTTAGACAACATATAGAAGCCATTTGAACAACTATGCAAAGGATACAATGTCAATTCAAGAAGGAGATTGTAGTTGAACCGTGAGTAATGCGAACTTACTTGGCTTTGAGTCGTTTTCGTGCACAACATTTCAAACCTATCCAAAAAATCTGAATAAAATCCAGGAGCAGGGGGCATGTTATAGGTCCACATTCCGAGCCTCAGATCAGGAGGTTTGGGAGGAAAGAGGTCGACCTTTATTCGGCCTCCTATTGGTTGATCTCTTGGGGTAACTGATGGTGGCGTTCACGTCAAAGACGTCCGCGAAAGGCGACGAACGCGTAGGAGACATACAGATCCTTGTCTTGAGCAAGGAGTGCATTGCAGAATTCACACATTCCAAATTTCTTGAAGTACAGCAACTTAAAGCCAGTCCAATCAGAAAAAAAGGTCATGTAGGCGTCGGCAGCGTCGCCTCCGACGTTGACGACTCATTGCAACTTGCTCAATAGTAGTTGGAAGACATTGAATTACCATAAAACAGCTTTCATCATTTTATGAAACTGTGTAGACTGAATAATTAGTCTTTGTGTGCGCGACCTACGCCGCCAGCGTACTAGTAGCAGTACGCGTATGCGGTGGGGAGGCTTGCAGGGGCACGAGGATGAGATGATTGTGCGCGGTGTTTTGGCACACACCCACGCGGGCAACGAGGCGGAAGGAGGAGTATCTGTACCATTATTCCAATGTACCCTACCATGGCAGGGTACTTACATTGACATTGAAATGTACCTGATGACACCACCCATTTGGGTTGCACCTCCGAAATCACATATTTTAGCCGTGCTCAGGCCATTTTTCGCTCCGTACCTGCGGGATTGGGGCTGTTTCCGAGCCAATTAATAAATATTTTATTCCGCTAATCCGGCAGCCTACGAACGCGGTCCAAGAGGTGGGCGGCCGAAAAATCCCGGATATCAAGCTCCGTTCGGCCGATGATGGGAAGTCCATTTTGTCACGTTTTAGATTTGGACCTCAAGTTTGGCTCCGAGTCCGCTTCTTCAGTTCTTACCCCGTTATCAAGACCCAAGAAGAGCCGCCTCTCTACCTCCACTCCAATGTCCTGGAAATCGCGATGGCTGTTGTCGGAGTTTGCATAGTCGACGTTTAATCTGACCGAGATCTTCAACAGCCTTCCATTGCAACTTAAAGTTGTCGAACTAACCGTTATGGCGCCTTGAATGGTCGGCACCAGTTAGCATGTAAATTTCTCGACTCCAGATCGGTTTTGAGTGGCTCCTCAACCCGCCGAAATGCGTGCCGGATGGCATGGTCCCGGGCCTGCGGTCTACTCTGCCCCCACGGGCTCAAGTTTGGCTCCGCTTCTTCTTCAGTTCTTACCCCGTTATCAAAACCCAAGAAGAGCCGCCTCTCTACCTCCACTCCAATGTTCTGGAAATCGCGATGGCTGTTGTCGGAGTTTGCATAGACCGAGATCTTCAACAGCCTTCCATTGCAAGTTGTCGAACCAACCGTTATGATGCCTTGAATGGTCGGGGCCAGTTAGCACCCCTTGCCAGTCATATGCTCAACGTTCGACCCTGACCCATTTATGTACCCCATTTGAGGAATAAAATATTCACCGATGAAGTATAAAAGGTCTTGGGACGACATCGTTGTAACCTCATACAACTCTTGTACTCATCTCATCTCACCTCGTCATCTACTCAATGTCTGATCCCATCGCGGAATCCGATGCTATCTTTGCACGCGCCTGGGCGTCCGCTATCAAGAACAAGTTCCAGCTCAACACGGGCGAAGAGCAAATCCTCTACTTGAGCCCGATCACGCTGCGGGGAATATCAGGCGGCGACCTGACTTACGAACAGGTTACCAACTATCTCACGTACAGGTTCGGTGACGGTCTCCTGAACACAAACGATCCCTCGTTCCTCGGCGGTGGGGTTGCAAACTACATTGACGACCTGCGAGCGTATGTTTTTTAATGTTTGGTTATCGCGTCTCAGCGGCTTATTTTTTTTTCCCCTCTGCCTTAGATATTTCGACAACATCCTCACGGTGAGATAAAACCCCTGCGGCTTGGTGGGACTTGCTCAACGTGATTGTTTAGAAAAATGACAGGGCGCCTGCTGTGATACTTAGGATGGAGAAAGCTAGGACCGCAATGGACATTGCCCAAACCGCCTTCGAGGTTGCGCGGAAGAAAGCACAGAAGGAGTACGCTGAGGAAAAGCAATTGGGGATGACCTCGCAGAAGTTCTGGCCATGGACGTCATCTAACGCGCCTTATCTCCGCACGGCCGATAAGACCCGGAATAGCGCACAAACCGAATTCGACTCAGCCTCGCAACTGTATTATGGTCCTCAGGCCGATGTGCTCGCCACCTATAGGAACAAGATCCGGGACGCCATGGAGTCCGACCCAGACAAGGTCTACCCTGGGTACGTTGTTCCGATTATATAATGCGAGTTTCGAGCTGACCTTGTGAACTCAGCCGCAACCAGGCCGGCATTATGGCAGATAGAGATCTGATTGCTCAGGTGGAGGAAGTAGCCAACGGTGGCACCAAGCCGCCTGAAGCCGATATTTCGTCGTTCCTCTTTCGCGTGCCCGACTATTCTATGGCAGGATATCGTTCGCAGATGAATGACTGGATGCGGCTGTCTACATCTGGGCAGCGGGACCAAGTTATCACGATTGACGTAAAGCAGGGTAGAGAGACGAAGTGGTCGGATTACGGCTTCAAAGAGATTAAAGGGTCAGGGTCTGTCGGACTTTTCCCGTTCTTCTCGACCAGCGCAGGGGGTGGATCGTCGGAGGAGAGGCGGACTTTGAAGACGGACGGGAGAGAAGACGAGATCTCTCTGTCACTCGCTGCGGTCGGCTTTTCGCTGATACCTGTCGCTTCTGGCATATGGTAAGAAAGTCTTCCGCGCGCTAGGATAACGCTGACACTGATTCTCAGGGACGTCCCCAACGTTAAAAACATATTCCCCGACCTTGCTCCCGGTGCACCAGCGGTTCTTACCTCTAAGCACGCGAAACCGATGTCCGTTTTCGTTGGATACGATATCGCTTTGACGGTCACGTTCGGGACGAAGATGAGGAAGGAGGTGCATGACATGTACAACAGCGCCAAGAACAGCGGTGGGAGTATGAGAATCTTTGGATTTACAGTTGGCGGAGGCAGCTCGAGTGAGAGGGTTCATACGAGCTTCGACGACGTCAAGTGGGATGAGGCCAGTGGAACC
Source organism: Mycena leptocephala (assembly GCA_029378395.1). Classification (NCBI taxonomy): domain Eukaryota; kingdom Fungi; phylum Basidiomycota; class Agaricomycetes; order Agaricales; family Mycenaceae; genus Mycena; species Mycena leptocephala. The sequence goes on along the minus strand of JARJLF010000875.1, from coordinate 42,402 downwards.
ATGACATTGACTCCTGCTCCCAAGCAGGTCTACCCAAGCGTTCTTGGCGTTCTTGCTCGCCGCCTCTGATTTGCCATGGCCTCCGGTCCACATCGCGCGCGCGTCGGTATGAACTTAGCCATTATTAAGAATGTACCTGTACCTACGATTTTTACGAATTACTTGCAAGTTTGCTTCATATCATCTCGTTCACTCACTTTGACGACCCCTTCAACAGACACACAAGGCATGTGTAGTGTATTCTACTTGGCTGACGAGCGTCCAGAAAAGGCAAATAAAACTCTCACTGCAATCACGGCTTACATGAAACGCGACATCATTTGGCTTGAAGGAAATCCCACTCCCACCAACCATGAACGTTAACCAAGACGATATCAGTTCCCGTCAAACATCCATTGCTCTGCACAATGGCTCAGACGATTTCTCAGATGGATATGCTTCAAAAAGGATGCAAACACGGATGCAAGCTGAACTATGGCTAGGTGAGAACTGGAAGAAGCGGTTGTATTGGTGAGTACACGCAGCACTAAGTAGCGAGGGAATAACGCTGACCATAGATCGCAACCAGGAGCATCCCAATTAAGGAAGTGCACGGTTAAGGGGTAGGGGTGGCCAGGGGTACGGGTACGGGTACGGGTACGGGTACGGGTGAGGTTCAGGAAACCCCTCAGAAACCAGGTACATGGGGGTGGGGGGGGTAAAGGGATGAAGAGCTGAAAGGTTGACGGGTAAGGTAAGCGAGTATGGAGGGAGTGGATCGTACAACGAAATGTAAAAGACGACGAAGAGGAGGTGCGCCATAACAAGGGCCCTAAATGGCGAGCAAGGGCGGCAGGAGGACGCAGCTACCGGTAGCCAGAGTAGAAACAGAAAGGGTGGCAGTGGGATCTGACTGCCAAGGTCGAAAAAGAATATCGCCGAGACCTCGTTGACAGGTTTGTGTTTCTTGAACCCCCTCTATCTTGGTCTAACCATTATTACTAGTGGATGGAATTTTATATGCCGTCGACGCGGGCTACTCGAAGCTCAAAGTCTACAACCCAAAGGTCGGCATGGACGCTCTCCAGATCACTCCCATTAGCCAGGCGAATGCCAACCAGCGCACCGGTCGACATTAGCGTGGTCATTGTTGTTATTTAGCTTCGAGCGAGATCTGAACAGAAAAAACCGTCCATTTTCCATTTTAAAAGCGAAAGATGGCGCTGGCTCTTGAATCTCTTCCTAAATTCCCAAATATAGCGACAGGACGAGTGATATTTGGCGTTGTTGACGTTGTGGGAATCTGGACAAGTACTCTCTCCGACTCGGACGGGAAAGTGTGTCAGCTGGGACGGCGAGGGCCCTATCTCTGCACCCCACAGTTATACCCCCATTGTCGCTGACGCTGGTTTCTTTTACCTCTTGAGAAGATGTGTCTTTCTTGGGTCTTTTAAAGTGGGCCCCCGGGCCGGGCAACTGTTTCTTTTCCCACAGATTTCATAGCGGCCCAAGAGCGGCCAAAGATGTCCGATGCTTGGTACAGCGGCACGAAGGATGAAACTGTTGTCGGCTCCCCAATGGCGTAGTACGCAAATAATTGAATTCCTTTACCTCATGCCGACATTCATCCCGGACGTAAGTAATACTTTAATCTGTGCGTAGGAAAGTGGTTACAACTATTGACACTGGGTTTATACTCTATCTCTTGGTCGAGGTTGCCCTCGACGCTCGATTCTGCCAATTTGGGACCGGGCGTTTCTTTCTTCTCCTGTAGGTTTCTCGCACGCTGCCATCCAAAATATCTGTGATCCATGATCTCGGCGGGAGGCCCGTAACTGCGGGTGCAATCATGTCGCAGCGCTTCTTTTTCATACGTTTTCTCAGGACTCACAGCACTCTTCGACTGTCGAAATGCCTACGGCCCAGCGATCTCGGGCTCGCCGTCTGCTTCGTCTTTCTTCGACGTTTTTGACTTCACAAGGTCGCACAATATACGCTCGTCTCTCGGCTTGGAAGCTCCTCATTATTGGTTGGGGAAGCTCACCTATATTCCATGGCCATGCTTTCATGGCGTTATGGAACATCTGCCATTTTCTTTTGTCATGTCTCCGGTATGGAAGCCACATAATTATTTCCATCGGCGCTTTAAGGTATACTTATCGCCGGGTGAAAGAATATTTGTCTACCTACCTTCCTGATTCATGGGGACCTCCTTACTTCCCCGTTTACCGCAGCATATTCATATATGTGCTTGTCACTCTGCCGCTATGGGGCCTCGCCATGACTGTCTTCGCAGTCACCTGGTTCGTCCTAACGCATATATGGGCGTGCTTGCGACGGTGGAGGTACAGGCGGAATCATTATCGCCTTGGCAGAGACATGGACCTCCAACCATGAACGAACGAGAAGACGATGAACCACGGCACTCGGAATTTTCTCGTCGCAAGGCTGATTTGCAGCGTATCAACAAGTCCGGTTGGGCTATTGCGCGTGGCATCTTCTGGCTATTGCTCTATGCGACTTACTTGTCCCTGGCCATCTCTGGTGTTTATCTATTGAAGACTTACGAACTTCCGGGCGACCATCGTTACAAAAAGGACGTCGAGAGCGCCATTGCATCACCGCGTCGGGAAGGTTATGGCACTGGGGTGAGCTGACTGATTTGTCTCGATCCTTGTTATGCGTGTTCTTAATTTTCGCAGAGAAAATATTTATTGCCGCCATGTTTCGCGATAATGAAGCTGTACTCCCATACTGGATTAGAGAAATGACGAAATTTATTTACTACGCGGGACCAGTGAGATAGATCTCTGTTTGGTTTATCCCATTGGCCTTCAATTATGTTTTAGGACAATGTTTTCATGTCAATTGTCGAATCAAATAGTAAAGATAAATCACCCTCCTTGTTAGAGGATTTCGATTCCAAGCTGGAGTCCATGGGTGTTGCGCGTCGAATATTAACGCGTGACACGACCATTTCGCGGCCCTCTGACATGAGCGGAATCCCTCGCATCGAATTTCTCGCAGCAGTTAGGAATCACGTCATGGAGCCTTTGGTAGAAAAGGGCGGTTATGACCGAGTAATATTCAGCAATGATATCTACATTGAAGCTGAATCGGTGGTTGAACTCATACGGAGTCGGGACGGGGATTGGGATTTCGTGTGTGGCCTAGATTTTGGTTATTGGGGGTGCGTCACTTATCTTCTTTTTCAATGCCGACGCTCATATTTTTTTCCTTGACATTTGGGAAAAAGTCTCTATGATCTCTGGGTGGTGCGAGATAGAGCAGGAGTTATACCATCGACGAACTGGCCTTATTTTCTGGAGTGGACTGGACTACACGCTATCATGCATGAAGAACCCGCTCCGGCCTTCACGTGTTGGAACGGCATCGTCGCCTTCAGGCCCGAACCTTTTCTTCCCATTGAGCTTCGCACCCCAGGAAAACTTTCGACTTCGCCTCTATCCCAACCTTTGGTGTCTACACACCCAGCGTTCCCACAGCCTCTCGATCTTTCGCCAGCTCAAACTCCTCCTCTGCGCTTCCGGGCGTCTACCGAGAAAGAATGCTATTCTTCGGAGTCGTTCCTTCTCCCGTATGACTTTAGAAGGCAGTTTGACCTCCAGAACATATATGTGAACCCGCGCGTAATCAACGCTTACGTCTGGGAGTATTATGTGTGGTATAAATATCTTCTTCGGCATTGGGCTATCAAGTGGTGGATGGAAAATGTCGAAGACGGATACCAGATGCAACGATCGAAACTGGTAATTGGAGGTCCAGACAGGATCTGGCGCACTGACGGGTTTGAATGTCATCCGGTATTTGGTTCTTTTGCAGTGGCGTTCTCTGAACTGACGGCCAATCCAGTGGGATAATTTCCGGATCGTATTGAAAATCTTGCGCACTTCGGATGTTGCGTTGGAGACTTACTTTATACACTAGATAGTTTTGACGAAGGGTAATCTCCGTGTACAAGCACCTTGTCGCGGAAAAAGGGCAGTCCAACCTAAATTACCGTATTTAGAGACAGGACGAGTAGTATTTGGTGCTGTTGGCGGGATCTGCACCCATCGATCGATCACCGAAGTGTGGAAACAAGAGCGGCAGCGATGGATTTGAAGTAGACGGCTCTGGGACAGTAATTATTCGGAATGCTGTGGACCAAGATTCGGAACTAGTAGTGGTTAAAGTTAGTGTACATTCTCCTAAAGTTTTACAGCAGTTCCTTATACTATCCCACCATACTGCGCTTCCGACCGCGTAATCGCACTGGAAGAAAATGTCAGCTTAAATATATGGCAATTGAGACACACACCATCATCTAATCGTCGCCCAATAGCAGCCCAATCCTTTCCCATGCGTTGCTCATACGCTTTGAGGACAGACGCAAATAGCGGCTCCGAGTCCGGGTGTGTCGACGAAAAGGCGCGTTCGAGGACGTATAGGTCGACCGCTTTGTCTTCAACAAGACTCGAGTGGTACGAAAGTCCAAAGTCGATCAGTACCTGGAAAATTTGAGTAACGAGAATTGAATGGCGGCCAATCCTCACTAATTCTGTGGGAAGGGTGGGGTGCCGGGACTCGAATGAAGATGGATGCCGAAGCATCATATTGGACGTTGTAAGGTCGCCGTGAATTACATCCGCCAGATGCATTTTGGCAATCTCTTGCCCAATTAGTCGCATGAGGACGTCTAGCTTGAAGTGAATCTCGAGAGCGGGAAAATCGACGAACAACACACCTACGGATATATCATACCCTTTCAGTAAATCGACAGCCTCTTGTTCAAGGTCCTCCGATTCGTCATCGTCTTCTCCTGCGCCTCCGGGCAGAAGCTTCCGGACACTCTGCCCGTGTATCCATTCGATTCCCAATATCCCCTCCAGTGCATCCACCATTCGAACTCCAGGGACATTCACGCCCGATCTAAACCAAATTAAATAACAGCATAGAAGGCCAATAGAGATATACCGAAGGCATTTTAGCAGGGCTCTCGCTTCACCAGCGACGCGTGCGCGCGTTAATGACCCATCTAAAGTGGGATGTCGGTAGCCTTTGCGAAAGCGGTGCTTAAGCAGGATGGGAGGATCGGACGGATCTGAAGTCAGATATGTTTTATAGACTTTCTACGTTCACAAGATCGGTCGAGGAAATGAGATGCCGCAAGCGAAAGAGAGTGGTGAAGGACTTGCTGCTTCTGCACCTTGAGATATAAGAGTGGAAGTTGATATTAGGGTGAGGGAAGCTGAAGTCATTTTAGGGCTCCCAAGAGACTGAAGACAAGGCAAGATCACGTATTTGGCCGTGTTTTCCATTACCCTCCAGATATTTCGCTTTGACCAGCCAGCTGGACGCGGTCGAACGATGGACATTGTTACGCGGATGCCGTCCCCGGCGCCGCCAGCGCTGCCGCCCCCGCCCAGTCCGTATGATGAGCATCGCTCACAACGAACACCTTTGGTCATTGACAATGGTTCCACCAACCTGCGGTACGGGTTCGCAACATCGGATTCGCCGCGCTCGGGTCTCAATGTGATAGCAAAATACAAGGAGCGGCGGACCAATAAACCTCTTCTCCTATTTGGTGACGGCGTAGATGTCGAGGGCGGCGCCAGGATACAGGCACGGACGCCTTGGGAAGGCGACGTACTGCTCAACTTTGACGCATTAGTGGGTCTCCATTTACCCCTTCTGTATGCTAAACGACGTAGGAAAATGCATTAGACTACGCATTCATACAGTTGAGCATCGATGCCGACTCCATCGACCATCCAATGATCATGACCGAGCGTCTCTGCTCGCCCATGCATTCGAGATCCTGTGGGTATACTCGACTCTTTGTACTTCACATCCTTACTTGTGCTAGTAACCTCGGAACTCTTGTTTGAGCAATATTCCGTCCCTTCCGTCGCGTACTGCGTCGACTCCGTCATGTCTTTTTATCAAAATCATGGTCCAGGCGCTGACGGCCTCGTCCTCTCCTTCAACACCGCGTCCACCTCCGTCATTCCCATCCTCTCCGGCAAAGGCATCATGAGCCACGCAAAGCGCATTCCCTGGGGTGCCTCGCAGTCTGGCGATTACTTGCTGAAACTTATTCAGCTCAAGTACACGAGTTTCCCAACGCGCGTCACAACCCCACAGTCGCAGTGGATGCTCCACAACTTTGCGAGTTCGCGCCCGACTACCTCGCGCTCCTCCGCTCTCTCGCTTCGCCGCAAGCCCTGCGCGAGGTGGACCGGATCGTGCAGTTTCCATTTGCCCTCCAGGTGCAGGAGGAGAAGACACCTGAGGAGCTCGAGCGCATTGCGGAACGCCGTCGAGAGCAGGGCCGCAAGCTGCAGGAAATGGCGGCAAAGATGCGCACCGAAAAGCTCTTCAGAAGGAAACGATCTGCAGTACCTTGTAAACTTGCGCGATGGCAAGGCGGATGACACCAAGAGGGAGTGGATGGTAAGTCCGAATCATTCTAGTGAAATTATCGGCTAATATTGTTCCCAGTACAAGCTGCAAACTGAAGGGTTTGATGACGACGACGCCCTGGACGAGACGATTAAAAAACTGGAAAGTGACCTGAAGAAGGCACGTAAGAAGGAGGCCGCAGCGGATGGTGGAGAAGATGCTGAAGAGCCTACTTTCCCTCTCGTTGACGTGCCCGATGCCGATGTGAGATTTGTGCGCGGGGATGACTCTATTGCTAACATTGACGTTTATAGTTAGACGAAGACGGGCTGAAGGAGAAAAAGAAGCAGAAGTTGATGAAGGCGGGCTTCGAGGCGCGCGCGCGCGCACGCCGAGAGAAAGAGCGCGAGCGGGAGGAGCGGGAGAAGGAAGACCGCAAAGAAGAAGAAGAGCGGCAGGGCGACCTCGGTGGGTGGGTGCGCAAGATGCGTAGCGAGCAGGAGGTCCGTAGCCCCCAATTACGGTCAATTTCACACTAACGAAATTGTTTTCCAGTCTTTGATGATGCGGATCAAGGACCGAGGGCGTAGGAAAGCAGCCCTAAGCGATCGGAAGAGTGCAGCTGCCCAAGCCCGTATGAAAAATATCGCCAGTCTCGCAGCTGATGACCGCGTGCCAAAAAAAAAACGGAAAGGCGGTGGTGGTGGGTGTACTTATTTCTTTCATTCTGCTGTTAATGACATCTTGAGAAGAAGATCTTTTTGGGGCCAACGACGCGGACTGGGCGATCTACCGAAAAATTGTGGGTCTTCCTTCCATTCCTGTCGAATGTCTATTCATTTGCATCCAGAATATGGCAGCGCCTTCGTCTGATGAAGAGGAGGACTTGTCGCAGCTGGCCATGATCGAGCAAAAGCTCCTCGCGCACGACCCATCGTTCACTGCGCTGCATACACATGCCTCGCTCACATCGAAGCGCTCGGAACTTATCTCGACGCTCCGACCCACATACGACGAGAGCAACGCTGAGGGTACACGTTATTTTTACGCTTCTTTCTGCGTTGCTTACCTTCAATCAAGGACTCTGCCGCATCCATCTCAACACGGAGCGCTGGCGCGTCTGTGAAACGTGGTTTTCGCCCGCCATGGCGGGTGTCGACTCCGCGGGCCTCGGCGAGGTCATCCAAAACGTCCTTGCACGGTTCCCGGACTCGGAAAAGGAGCGTCTCGTCAAGGTAATGTCCTTTCGTCCTAATATCGGCCTGCGGACTCATGCCCACTACAGAATGTGTTCCTCGCAGGTGGCCCATCGCAGTTCCCTGGGCTTGTTCCTAGACTGCATGCGACGTTGCGGCCGATCCTGCCTCCGGAAATGGCGATCAATATTGGCAGTGCGGCAGACGTGGGCGCGGACCCGTGGCGCGGAATGGCGCGCTTTGCTCAGACGGACGAGTTTGAGAGCGCTGGCGTTACGCGCGCGGAATATGATGAGCACGGTGGGGAACGCGTCCAGAAGTGGTGGGGTGGGAATTGGAATTGATTGGTCGGTTCTGATTTTGTACTTTATCGCTCTGTGTACCATGTTGTATTATGGCGCGTCTGCGTCTGCGTCGCGTACCGCGCGTTGTCACATATCATGTGATTGTGACAATCACGCCTCCTTTCTTGCAGCTCACCTCAAACACCTTGCCCAAATCGACTATTTCCTTTGCCGCCTTTCCCCATATTACCCTACTAGTACACTGTTCCTTATTTCTCAGTTTGAATCGCTTGATAGCGCTGTATGCTGCGGCTCACGCATCTCTGAATTCGATTCAGAGCTCGAGCGGATGTCGTTGTGGCGTACGTGTTGAAGAAGTTACCTAACAACCTCTCTTCGAGTTGTCGTCTCCCAACCCAACCATGATGCCCCCATCCAAACGATACTACCTTCAGATTTCTTCGACGCGGCGGCGTTAACATCTCTCGAGGAGGTGGAGAGAATCATTGGCGAATTCGAAGACCTACTGTTCGACAATGTTGACGATGCCGGCTTTATTTTGGACGACCTAGTCTCCTATGAACGGCCTGAGGTCGTAAGACTTGTACTGTCCTGCACGTATTTTTCTATGAGATCAATCCACAACGATCTCATCCTTCAACATCTAGGGATCGACGAAGCGTGGATCCTCAATCGATTCCCCGCTACGGCCGACGCGTTCATCAAATCATACGCGCAGAAGATCTTAGCTCTGCTGAGCGTATACTTCCTGTATATCCCAGCCAGCGTTATCGACAGCACAGATGAGGAACGGCCGGTAAATGAGCGAGTCGATAAACGCCGCGTGCATTTCTGTCAGCTCGTCAAAGATGCGCCGGAGGCCTTGGCTGGCCTCGTCATCAAGATTTCTACAGGCGATCCTACCCAAATGCCAACATCAAAATGAGCCAGAAACAGATGAAGTTGGCTCGGCGGGCAGCAGCCAAAGCCAACGCTCCCTTGGACCCCGGTCCATTTGAGCGACTCGATATCCCCGTTCCAGAAACTCGGGAAGAGGTTGAAGAGGCCATTCGAGATATTCTGGCTAACCAGGAGGCCATCCTCGAGGTGACTCTGCCCGATCTGCTCATCGATCTCTTATTTACCAAAAGCTTTCAGGCCTACTTGAAAGCGCTGCATGGTCCGGAACTCGACGCATCTCTCAGGGCCGCTTGCATACCTGATGAAACCATTCTGCCTTCCCAACCTCAGAATGAAGCAGCACCAGTGGCGCATACGACGGCGTTATCACAAAGTACAACGTCGGCAGATTCTGAGACCCTATATCCGGGCGTGCAACTAATGAAATTGTTGGCGAGTCACATCAGAAACTCGTAGCATTTTTTAATAAATCTTTAGCACGCGACTCTACTGCGACAGCGCCTCTGGATTTGGGGAGTGGGCCATTAATATTTCGCCTCGAGGAGAACGCGATCTACGCGATCATAATCGTCGCGACCGCAAGGTCTTCGGTATCATCCTGAAAAAGATAAAGTACGGTGGCCGAATTCATGCTGTTCGCTTAGAATTAAGGATGACCCAGGGAGATTTCCAACGGACACTTCTCGCCCGACAACCAGAAGCGGCTCAACAACAACCACGTCGAAATTCCAATTTATGAAGCGAAAATGACCAGTGATCTGCGGCTCGTTGTGAGGTCTTCTTGGCTACAAAATACAAAAGTTGAACCTGCAATTCAGTATCAGATCGACTGCGTCCCCGCTTATGATACCACGGTACGTCTGAACTACTCCGATTCTTCTTTGTTAACTTTAGACTGTGTTTGCAGAGGGAACGCCAAGGTATATTTCCTCGTCATTTAGCGTCTCTAAACCATTAACAATGCCCAGCGATCAAAATTTTCGGCGTGTACACGCACGCGCAGATTGGCCGTGTATCCTTCTGGGACTCTATGGGACGAGAGCTTGGGAAGAAAGGCAAGGAGTACAAAGACAGGTGCAGAATCTTCTCTGTGAATGTCCAATCTCTAAAGTTGTGTAGATGCGCCTTCCGAAAACGTCCGCTCCATGCTGGTGACCACGTTTTTTCGCCTAGTACTTTTCCTGCACCTATGGAAGTGCGAGCGTTGCCGGCTGGTTGTGCCCCGGATTTACCCCCGGACGATTTGGAGCAGGTCAGTTCCCCACATATTTGCAGCGTCTAGTTAACATCTATCATAGATGCAGGCTCTTCTTCTGTAAGTTTTGGATCGTGCGCCGGAGAAGATATTAACGTTCCCCCAGAAAATCCGTCCATTTTTCCCAGGTGTGTTATCTTGCTCCGTTTCCTTGGTGGGTCCTCAGATCCTCCGTAGTCTTTACTCGATAGTATCATTGCCGGACGAGATGCTTCCTTTGTTCTGCAAGTCTCGTGCGTCCGATGGTTGCTGGGAATGTACCGGTATTGACTTGGGCCCCAGGCCGAGAGAGCAGAGCATCATCGAGCACCCTTACTCGTGCTATGTGCTTGGTCGCAGTGGAACAGGGTGTGTCATTCCTCTCGATTGCTTCCACCGTTAACAACAAGTCTAGCAAAACGACAACCATGCTATACAAGATGCTTTTGGTGGAAGCCGACTATGAGATCGCTAAGGAGGAAATCCCGGAGACGCCAAAGCGGCGGCAACTCTTGTGACGCAGTCCCGTATCCTCGCCGAGAAGGTGGAGGAGCACTTCTTCAAGCTGTCGGCTGGATACCGGCCCTCTGCTAATGCAGATCATGCGGCCAGAGCGAAAACATCGACTTTCGCGCTAGTAGACATTGACGACGAGCTGAACTGGCGGAGTGATTTGCCGAAATGCTACAGCGAGCTGCGGGACGAGCATTTCCCTCTGTTCGTCACTTTCGACCGCGTAAGTTGATCTCGGTGTCGTGGTAGTCCAACCTTTTGACGCCTGCGGAATAGTTGTGCGGTATGTTAGAGAGCGACATGGAGGACGAATCCTTCTTCGGATTTACCAGTTTATCCCGGGATAATTCTGTAACAGACAGAGCGAGGTCGACCAGGCTTACATATGAGAGGTTTCTAGGCACTTACTGGCCCCATTTCCGCAAACGTTGACCAAAGGACTAGGTAATGTCCTCGTACTTCACTCACGCAGAGATCACAACTGACGTTTTGCGATAAAGACCCTTCATGGTCTTCAGTGAATTTTTGGGTGCGTTTAAATACCGATTTTTTCTCAAATGCTCATCACACGCAGGTGTGATCATGGGTGCAGAGGAAACTCTAACCTGCACTTCTTCTTGCTTGGACCGTGAGACGTACCTGAATCTCAGCGAGCGGGCCCAGTCCACTTTCGCTGACCAGCGCCAGCGAATATACGACCTGTTTGAAGCCTATATGGCCAGAAGCGGCAGCTGGGTAATATGGATGCGGCGGACCGGTTAGCAATGTGACTTTGGTGGTCCCTTCGTTCCTGAAACTGCTGGATGGATATAGAACCCATGCTATCCTTCGGTATCTTGAACAGCGAGGAGTCCCTGGCAAAAAGATGGATTATTTGTGAGTTGGATGTTTGATTTGTGTCTTGGAGTTAAATCATCATGAAGATATGTCGACGAAACCCAGGATAATCTGCTTATTGACGCCTTGCGTAAACCTAGTTTGTTTTGTCCAACACTTTCCGCTAACACACCGGTAGTTCTGCGTTCCATTTGCGCCAACCCCAATGGCCTCTTTTGGGCGGGAGATACTGCTCAGACAATCTCTGTGGGCAGCTCCTTTCGCTTCAATGAATTGAAGGCGTTTCTGTACCGCATTGAGGTTTGAGCTGTCTTCGTCTGCTACTTTGGTTTCCTGAATTTCCCCTAGCAACGGCGACTTGAGACGAATAAGCGACCAGAACTGTATTATCAGCCCATTTACCAGCCCCGAACTTTCCAGCTCACCGTCAACTACCGATCTCACGCTGGGATCGTCAACTGCGCGCACACGGTCATCGAGGTCATCACCATGTTCTGGCCGTACGCTATTGATGTTCTCGACCGTGAACGAGGGACGATTGACGGTCTCCGGCCTGTCTTCTTCACCGGATTTGACTCGGGAAACGTCCAATATGAACAGTTCTTATTCGGCGATCGAGAGTAAGTCGCATTCCACTTCTCTCACTTCGCCTTCTGATTAAACATTCAGAGGAAGTTATATTGAATTCGGTGCCCAGCAATGTAAGTTTGCGCATTGAATCCACGCACAGATCTGAATCATTCCAACTTCACAGGCATCCTGGTGCGTGATGATGTCGCCAGAGAGAAACTGCGAGAGCAAGTTGGAGATATCGGTTTAATTATGTAGGTCTTTTCGATGGCTCGATGAATACGTGGCTGAACAGCTTTCTTAGGACGTTGTACGAAAGCAAAGGGTTAGAGTTTAATGACGTAAGCGGGCCAAATCGGAATCGCAATATATTGATCCGACTGGACCGTAGGTATTGCTGTATAATTTTTTCGAAAATTCAGCCCAGAGCGAGGCTCAATGGCGTGTTGTCCTGAACGCAGTAGAGGCGAAGGCGGGAAATGTCCTCGCACCACTGTTTGATAAGACGCGCCATGCTGGCGTTTGCGTAGAGGTAACTATTTCACTGTGAGCGATTGAGATTTAAGCTAATGGGATAATCTAGCTCAAATTTCTGTATGTTGCCATCACGAGGGCCCGAAATAATGTTTGGATTGCAGATACATCTGCGAAAGGGGAACCTATGCGCGTCCGTTTGGAATCCCATTTTGTCTTAAAAATATTTTGATGACAGGCCTCCAGATCCTGTGGACGAGTAAAGACCAGGTTCAAAATTGTACCCCAGGAACTGATACCCCGCGGCTAGCAATATCTTCAACAGGTGCGTAACCTGAAACATCATACATAAGCATCGTCTTAGCCATCCTACAGCGGAGGAATGGGAGGAGCAGGGCCGAAAATTATTCGCAAACAAACGGTATCGACAGTCAAAGCACTGTTTCGAAAGGGCCTTCCTACCTCGACAGGCTGCGATGGCTGGGGCCTATTATTTACGCGCCGAGGCGAGGAAATGTCCAGCAGGCAATAGCCGCAGAGCCATTGAAGCGAGAAAAACCGCCTTTTTGGAAGCGGCAGTAGCATTCATGGACTGCGCAAAAGAAGATAAAACACTCGCGTATTTCAGAATAGCCGCAGAATGCTTTGAAGATGCTGGAGAAGATCTGCAAGCTGCTCAGATTTACCGAGACGCAAAGGAGTACACGCGTTCGACCGAGCTCTATCGCAAACTAGGAAACTTTGACGAGGCCGTTGATATCGTCAAGAAGTACAAAGCGGAAATTCGACCGGAGGTTGTCGCGAACGTCACGAATGTCGCCAGGCTGTTCTACTTCAAGGAGCACAAGCTTGAGTAAGTCGCTTTCTGTCTTCTAAGATATTCTCATTTACATGTGCATTCACAGGAAAGCCAATGCGTTGTTTTCATCTTATGAAGAAGCATTGGAATATCTAGAGGATCGCGGCCTCGACGTTGCACATGCGACGCTTCTTGAATCAGTCGGGAGGTTTTCCGACGCAGCTGAGGTCCACCTAGAGGAAGGGCGGACCATTGAAGCTATCAAACTTTTTCTGCGTGATCGGAATAATGAGCAGTCAATGCATCGGGGCATTCAATGCATTCTCCAAAGTCTCTGGCAGCGAGTTTCCTTCGCGGTATCGCCCGACGACAAGGATCCCTCCGTTTCTCTTCTTTTAACCTTAGCGGCGAAAGCTGAGGCTTCATTTTTGTCTGAAAAAGAACGCGACGAGGTTCGTTCACTTCAGCGCGTGAATTGCACGACAATTTTTTGATACTCGCTCGCAGCTTTCAATGTTTCAAGCTATATGCCGCCGGGATATATCGAAGCTCATGTCTCTTGGAGTAAAATTCGAAGCAACAAATCCAGCTGCGGCCTTGCTATGTCTCGATCATTGTTATACCCATCCGCCGAAAATACAAGTTCTCCAGGTTGAAGACGTTGCGGAAGAACTCCAAGCGTTTTCTTGTTACGTGAAACTGCTTAATACTTTCACCTGGGCGGATCCTGGCAATCAGCCCGTGGTTGAAAAGCTTTTTGGATACATACGCCAGGGAGAAAACAACTTTCTAATTCCTGATGGCACTTTTTTACATTCAGCCCTGCGCCGACTAAACCACCCGGCTTTCCAACGGTCCATTGAAGAAAACATCGTTCTTACCGGTTCCAAACTCGGCGATTTATATCATCGGACATTGAAAGAACGTCTCCGTATCCGGGTTTTACAGGAGAACGAAATGTGTACACGAACTCGGGCATTCTCTCCCTGCCTTGTTTTCTCTGTTTTCGATGGCATCTGCAACCGTGTAGATTGCCCCCACGAGCACGTTCCGGCAGCTGCGATAAGCCGCCAGCAATATAACTTACGAGTCAGAATCCATTTACAGCAGATCCTGATTTTGCACACTGTACAGTTTATAATTAGTGATCCCACTCCCCGAAGGTATGTCATTTCTTAAATACGGGCACAACTCATGATCTTTTTTCATGCCAGGCATTGGATCTCCAGATTGTATTCTGCCCTATATCCAGCTTTCTACCGCTTGGGCTCAGCATCCAGTCTCGATATTAGCTTGATTCCGGAGGCTGAGCCAGGGTTTCAAGTTGTGAAGGAATGGGTCCGAAGCTGGGTTTATGACTTCCAATTCATGCCGCCAATCAAGTTCCTTTCAAACCTCGTCCAAGTGTCACGACTCAGCTTCCAGCTCGACCGCAAAGACGCCATGTCATATTTGACGCAGAGTCCTTTCATGCATTTGCAGCCAGCGATTTACCAGCGAGCCGGCTCTAGGTACGTCGTTGGAGAGTTTTTGTCGTCACTGGAAGGCAAGGACACCACATGTATCTCTGCTGGTGTTCTCTTTGTTCGGTGAGAGATTCCAGGTTGCTGTGTATTTACACTCAATGTTTTGCCGAAGACATATCGTCCAAAACCAACTTCCCATTCATATTAGTGTCCTTTGCGATCTCATGGAGCATCTCTGTGCTTCCATCCTCATAGCCGATCGTCAACAGCGCGGTATCGTGCACGGCATAACGCTCCCACTTAGTTGGCTGGTGAATTGGACGAGCGTAGCTGGAGAAGGCCCCCGACAAACAGATACATTTGAATTATTGGCACAAAGCTTAGGAATGCTATTAGAACGTCTTTATTCTGGCGCGGAGCAGGTGAATCATTTTGCATCGCCCACGTCGCAATGGCTGACTGAAATAACAGAGCATCTACTTTACGAAAACAAAAATCTCGCAAATGTGAGTTTTTGGAGGATACGAGACACCTTCTTCGCTCGGATGTAGGTCCAACATTTCACACCACCTCGATTTGAGTTGACATAATTATCCTCTAGCTGCAGATGCATTTGCCTACGTGCGTTCCCGAACTTGTACCATAGCATGTGCTGACGAGCGGAATTCCCAGTTGCGTACAATTCAACTAAAGCAAACCCGAGCTTCCGTTACAAAATATTGAAAAGTATAACCTACCCGCGTCGAACGGATTCAAATCCTCGATTTCTTCCTCTTTCCAATAAGTAAGCAACGCCTTTGGAAGTACGACAACTACGTATTTACGAGTTCTAGATACGTGAATGCCGACAGCTGGGCCGGCCTTGTACGAGCAGTGCGGTGGTCGACTGCCGATTCTCCGCTCGATGAAATGGTAGTGCTGCTCCAGGCGGAACGCCCTCGACCGCACCCTATCCGCAATGTGCGTCAAATAATTTACCAGTCACTCGAAGACGTCCCGAAGCTTCTCGGCACCTCGCGTTCCCTGCTCGACAGGGTATCAGCGGAAGTCGACGTGCAGACTGGCGAAGCGGTACCCGAAGAGGAGGAGGAAGATGCGGTCGAAGATGATTCTAGCTTTGCGGACACCGACGAGCCAGATGAAGTGCTCTCGGAAGCAGAACCCGTTGCAATGTTGCCAGCGCTGGAAGCCGTCAAGCGCACCGAGGAAGAGATCCGTGCGGCTTCAGTGATCCAGCAGGCCTTCAAGCGCGGACACAGGCGTGCGGGTAGGCGCAAGGCGGAGATGGCCGAGTCGACCCTCCTCGCGGGTTGTGCCGGCTTTTTCGCGGTGTGTCTAACAGAGGCGGCGAGCATCGACTGGCCGAATAGAGAATATAAGCTGCGCTTCCTGGGGCCGCTCCCGCACCTGCTGCTCTGTCTTGACGTCGTGCACACCGCTGCACAGAAGCAGAAGAAGCAGATTAGGAAGGATCTGCGCGAGGCTAAACACGAGAAGCTCGAGGCGCTCGACAAGCAGTTGACGCAGCTGACGTGAGTGGAAATGAATTCGGTGTGAACGTGGCTAACGGTTTGCGGACAGGGACGCCTTGAAACAGGTCATCCAGATGCAGAAAACATTGGGGCCGAAGGCTGCGATACATCGATCGCGCGACCTCACGTCGTTGAAGAGTGAGGTATCTGCAGCCGTGCAACTTATGAGGAGCCTGCCATTCAAGACGCCCGAGGGCCTGATACAGCATCTCGAGCGAGCATACAAGGGGATCGTCCAACCGAGGGTATTCGTGCAGGCGTCTGCGCAGAGGAAACCAGTACTGAATACGGAAGAGGAATATTGTTGAATCATATTGGAATAATCCGCAGTAATTGATTTTTTTGATCTTGTGTACTCCCGCAAGCGTAGTAGCTCAGTAGGAACTTGAACGATGGGCTTGAGATCCACCAAGGATATTGAATCAAAGCAGTATCCAACTTGAAATAGTATCCGCACATTCAGAGAGGTTTAATGGTTCGATCACCATCGTTTCAAGAGACGTATACTGAATGCCTAGTTCCTTGGTGCTTTGGACAAATCGTACTGGAACTCGGAACCTACAAGGACATTTAGCGTAAATAGGAGTGAAGAACGACGCACGTAAAGGCCACCGATGAGAAGATATCGTTGACACTTGGCTACATCGAGCTCGACTATGTCACCGAGTTCCATTCCGTTTCCGCGACAGCCTTGCCACTCGCCGCACAATGGTGAAGAACCAAGTGAACGTTGCGAGTCGGTGCGAGGCCCGCAATGATGCGATCAGTTTCCGCCTGCCGTCGCCATCATCCCCATTCCTCTCACTGGCCTCGACAGTTGAACCAGCTTAGGGTGTACATCCCACTAACAATTGCGAACGCTCCTTGGCTTTTTTTCTGTACCGCATTGAGGTTTGATGCTGTCTCTGTCCAATGCTTTGATGAGGCCGACTCGGAATTGCCTCTCCCAACTTCAAACGGCGACTTCAATGAATGAGATGGATAAACAACCAGTACTACTAGTATTGGCCCGTGTATCAGCTCCGGACTTTCCAGCTCGCCGTCCACTACGCTGGGATTGCCGACTGCGCCGCGGCGCGTAGATGGTCATGAAGGCATTATGTGAACGAGGGAGGTCTCTGACCTGTGTTGAACATATTCACTGCTTTCAATACGTAGTACCATGGTACAGTAGTGCGTCTGTCAAGAGAGACTGTTCAATACGAATGTTCTTATTCGGCGATCGGAGTCGGTTACATCGATATTAACTCTCACTCTACATCGGACAAGTTAAACCTGTCGGTACAATATCTGCGTGTTCCTTATAGGGACCACTGCACCTCCTCCTCCTGCAGAGGACCCAGCTGCGCATTTGAAAGGATTCAATTTCAAACAAAACACAAATATGCTGCGGTACCCCTATTTCACAGACACGTTAGAGCTGAACTCGATGTCTTCCTCCGAGTCTTCAAAGCCTCTCCACCTACCTCGTTTGGCCCCCCACCTGTTTGAAGACACGACCGCGCGCAAGAGACGTGCTTCTAAACAAATTGCAGAGAAATTATGTATGTCATTCAGCGACGATCCACCCCCTATTCTTAAGTAGTGGTGATTCGGACAGTGAGGGACATTGAGCGTTTGCATGAGCAGGTATCGGCCGAAAGGACCAAGAACCACCAGCTACAAATGAACCAGCTGGACCTCGAGTTCGAGATTAAAAGAGGGGTGAACGAAAACCAAGCGCTACGGGAGGTTATCACTGAGCTGGAGATAGACATATCCGACCAAGCTAAGATCATCGCGAGTCAGGTGTGGGCCACCCTTGTTCTCTCAGCTTTCATCCTCCTCGTCTAATATACCCTCTCCGCCTAGAAGCTCGCTTTGATGAAACTGAAGGACGGCAAGATGGAGTACGAGAGACTGAAGGAAGAGGAAGGCGACGACGAGGACGAAAAATGAGCGCTTTATCGCGCGCAGCGTACCACAGGTTGGCGGCCGAGTTTCCGACTACCTCCCTGCTGTCTCTCCTGGCAAATTCTCAGGCTTTGTTGAGATACAAATCTGAATTAAGGAACATCTACCGAGTCAAAGAAGGAAGGGGAGAAAAGACCCGGACAAAACAATTTTCACTTCCACTACTGACGATCGACAAAGTCTAGATGAATTAATGAGAGAAAAGACATTTGTTAGTAAATTAGTATATCGGCGGCCATGATTTCCGGATGCACTCGACTCAATCTTCAGGAGGACGAACCCCCCTCTGAGTCGGTTTCGACATCCGCTGGGTCATCTGGGTCCGGCTCCAGCGTTGTAAATTCGAAGTCGAGTCCCCGGGCGACAAGACGGGCAGCGCGCTCAGCTAGCGATACCTTTCCACCAAGCTGCTGGTCCGCGGGGCGCATAAGATGGAACGCGCCCTCTGTGAGGCGCGCATATTCCGTCTGCTCCTCCGGCACAGGTGGGTATCGCGCTTCGAAGACGCGGAGGATGTCCGCGTCGCACATGTCGTTGCCGTCGAAGCCGCCGCGGAGTCGCAGGACCTCAAGCTTGGGCACGAGGGGGGTGGCAAACTCGCCCGGCGCAGGCGGGAGGAGGCGCCGGAGGAGAAGCGGGCCAAGCATTTGTACGATGCCATCATGCCTGAGCGCGTATCGATCGGAGAGGCTGAGCCGCACCAACAGCGGGGTGTGCTCGAGGAGAGCGATGAGCTGGCTTTCGGAGATGTTGGCGTGTAGGAGGGAGAGCGATGTGAGGGATGCCGCTGAGCGCGTGAGGAAGGTGATAAAGTTGGCCGAATCCCAGTAGGCAGATACTTCCTCGTCTTCAAACGAGCGATACATCCACTTGATGTGCAGGGTGCGCAGCTCTGGGGCTGTCAGATTGTTGAATAGTGGGGACAGATAGGACTCCGATATGTCCCAGATGCTGAGGTCAAGGGTGTGGAGGTTTGTGGTGATTTTGGGCATAGTATCTTCAGTCTCTTCGCCACAGAAAGCGATGGTCCACTTGAGCGTCTCGAGCGCCTTGGCCTCCTGTAGGATCTGGAGACCGTTCGTCAACGGGAAGCTGCTCATCTCGCAGCGCTTGACCTTCTCCAAAGGAAGAAGGGGAAGGAAGACCGGTCTGTTGATGCTAGAGTCCGATGAGCATCGCAGGACGAGATCTTCGAGCTGCGAGCCCTGCTCCACAAGCCTGTGGCGGCTTTTCCAGTTCTCGGCTTCGACGAAATGAATCGTCAAGGACTGCACCGATTCGATATCTTGCAATCGAAACGATGCGTTCGAATTACACTCGATGTCCAGATGTCTCCACCGTTCCTTCCATAGATAACGGCTGGAATCGTAATAATATAGGTCACGATTCAGCACAACATCAGGCTCCTCATCCTCGTCTTCGTCCCGGTCGGTTCGTTTCTCCATTGCAGACGATGCTTTCCGCAACTCCACGTCGCAGGAGAGTGCGCCGGAGCGGGCATGCCAGGCACGATACAGCACCATCTGACGCTCTGGAATGATGTTACGGTGGCTGGACCCGTAGTATAGAGTAAATCGGGTCCACAGGACGGCCGTTGCGTGCGCTACGGTCCGCCATCCCTGGCAGACTTGGGAGACGGTCAGCGCCGCGACGATGTAGCCGCCGTGAGTGGTAAACGCGGACGCGTGATGCACAAAAATATTCGAAAGCAGCTCGGGTGGAATGGCACGGATGGGGGACAGCAGCGCGCGCTCTGCGGCGATGAACGCGGCCATGGACTTGTGCGCCTTGGTCAGCGCTTGCACGGTCTTTTTCGCGGACTTGAGGTCGTGCTCCAGCTTCTTCAGGTCGCGGGTGGCACACTCGACAGACGCGTGAATCGAGCCGATCTCGAGCGCGGACAGCGGCTTGTTGCAGTTTTTGACGCTCCAGCTCGTCGTAGTGTGTCGACGCCGTGTTTCGATATAAAACCTTTTGGAAGATGTTTGGGGGTAGATTCGCTGCCCATATTGACTTGGGAGAATTCAGAGTTTATAAGGGAATATATCGTCTTCAACACTTACGCGTCTCGTTCAAGGGAGAAGATGGAAGACGGAAGACGCGACGCGTTTCGGATCATTCCGATCCGGAGTGGCTGTGCTTCGCTTGCTAGAAGTTGACTTGGACCGTTCACTTATCTGCCAACTCCCGTAGACTCGAGCGACCGCGGCTGCATACGGTCCTCCTAATCTTCATTTCAACTCCCCCAATCGTTTGATGGTCAGTACTATGCTCTCTAACAAAGTCTATGTACTGAGCTACAAAACACTCCTTTATACTTAGGCGATTTGCCAATTTTTCCAACAAGGCAGATGTCGATACGGCGCAACATGTAAAAATGAGCACGTACAGACTGGTGGCGGAAGTGAGCACGTCCTAGCGTCTTCTTCTCGTGCTGACCATCAACTAGACCAGACATACGTTCGCCCCGGTGCAGATATTAAAGTTGGACCATTTACGTGCGTGTTGGCTTCCTGCGGTCTGAACACTGTCTGATTTTTATTTATTGTAGGGCGGAATCCATCAAGAACGATCTTACGATGGGAAGGAGAGACCAATATGGCCACTCTCATCTTATGGGCCAGCCAAATTCGAACAGACGCTTCTGTGCGGTCTCGACGAGTCTCCAGAGGAGTTGAGATTGAAGGCGACCGTCGCTTTGAAGGCAGGAAATGTCAATGAATATGTATGTCGTTGATCCCACTTACCTGGTGTGGCTCTAATCATGGTTGTAGCTTGCGCATGAATCCTCCAAAATTTCCGCGGCCGAGCAAGTGTACACGGTACGTCCCTTTTTTTTGTCGATTGTGTTGTTAACTTTAAATGAAGAACGCTCTTAACAATGGCTTCCAAGTTTTCGAGCAGGCGACGAAGAATAGTCGAGGAACTACCGCTCCAGATGCTGCCGCTGCTTTTGCTGGTGCAGCGGCACCCGCAGCCTTCAGTAAACCGGGATTTGGGCAGCCAGCGTTTGGCCAATCGGCATTTTCAACGCCTGCGACAACCTCGGCGTTTGCTTCGTCTTCAGCAACCAAACCCGCCACCAGTGGCTTTGCTGCATTCGCGAACAACGGCTCGGCTTTCGGTGCTGGTACGAGCAGTAATTCTGCGGCTCCGGCAACTGGTGCGGGTGGTTTCTCTGCTTTTGCCGGTAAACCGTCTGCATTCGGTGCGAATGGAGCAACTGGCGGCCCTGTCTTTGGACAGTCTGCGTTTGGGGCGGCGGCCCCGGCCACCCAATCCGCGTTTGGTGCCACCGCTCCCGCAACCCAGTCCGCGTTCGGTGCTCCGGCTACGTCCTCCGTCTTCGGAGCACCATCAGCCTTTGGCGCACTCGCTCAACCGGCTGCCCAATCGTCTTCCTTCGGCAATGGAGGGTCCGCATTTTCGAATAACCCCAGCGGAAACGCGTTCGCTAGCACTACGACCAATGCTAACCCACCCGTCTCGGCTTTCGGACAGCAGACAGCCAATCCAACGTCTGCGTTCTCTGCCTTTGGCGCTGCGAAACCATCCGTATTTGGTCAGTCGTCTTTTGGGACTACTCCTCCGGCGACCCAATCTGTGTTCGGTGCTCCCGCCGCCCCGGCAACACAATCTGCGTTCGGTGCTCCTGCTCCAGCAACGCAATCCGCGTTCGGCGCTCCTGCCGCTCCCACTGCTCAAACGACCCAATCCGCGTTCGGTGCTCCGGCTACAACCTCAGTCTTTGGAGCACCTTCTGGATTTGGTGCGGTCACTCAGCCAACTGCTAACCCAGATCTGCTTTCGGCAGTGGCGGATCAGTGTTCTCAAATACCCCCAGTGGAAATGCGTTTACGAGCAACACGTCTAATGCCAACCCGCCCGTCTCGGCATTTGGACAGCAGACGGCAAATGCATTCTCCCACCTTTGGTACGACGCCGTCTGTATTCGGACAGCCAGCCTTCGGACAGCCCCCCACATCTGCCTTCGGCAACTCTGCTCAGCAGCCGTCCTCGCCTTTGGCAACCCAGCGCAGCAGCCGACCTCCGCGTCCAGCAACTCAGCACAGCAGCCAGCCTCTGCCTTCGGTAACCTAACGCAGCAGCCACCGCCTGCATTCGGCAACTCAACGCAGCAACCAAGCTCCGCCTTCGGCAATTCTCAATCATCCCTCGCTCAGGGCTCCCCTTCCAAATCCTCCGCCCCGCCACCTCCCGACTTCAAGAATGCTAAAGTGAGCTTCAGGCAAGGGCTCACGCCGTACGACAGCCAGCTCCCGCCGAACTACATGACAATGCTGCCGGAACGTGTGGTTGAGGCGTTCAGGGCAGAGAAGTTTGAGTGGGGCAAGATCCCGGACTGGGTGCCGCCGCTGGAGCTTCGATGAGTGGTTGTTCATGATTCACTTGGAGGCTGAGGCGAGAAGTGGTAATATGTATCTAGTATGAATGATATGCCCTGTATTTCTAAGTTGTGGTTATAGTAGCCCACTTTTCAGCCTAGACTTCCAGCGACGCAAAATCCGCGCGCTCAATTTCGCAATTCCCAAAAGGAGATATCTCTGGACGTACCGCACAGCCACGCGGAGTTAAACTGGGATAAAAGTTCGATTCGAATTTGCTTGAGACCAAATCGAAACAACACGGGATCCCCTGGCTTCATGGATTACATTATTCATGAATTTACCGCCCAGAGTTCGACGGATAAACCATCGGTGATAATTTGCCATACAAGGTTGAACCCCTATTTGCAACGTCGGTTGGTTTAATCATCAGGTACTCTGCGCACTCCGGCCTACGCAAGAAGGCGGCCCGCGTATCCCTCACCAAATTAAACTGCCCCGGGTGCTTACGAGGGGCACTACGAGACTTTTGCTTAAAACAAACAGCAAACCCGAAAGTCGGACAATCCCGAATTGCCCTTCTTCGACGTTTCTTGAATATAAAATTCGGGCAATGCTTTACAAGCAGCTTATACAATAATTTTTTCCAAAAGATTCTCCGACCATTTTGCGAGATCGACTTCATTTCCTCTCATTCCGACGTTGAATCCTGGCTGAGCTCCACCGGAACTGTCTTTCCACTCCGCAATAGGCTTGACCGTCCTGACGCGCGCGTTTATCGCATTAGACTGGCGGTCTTCTAACCAGTTTGGAATCATACGACCAGGGACGTTCTTCACGAGTAACTGGATGCAGCGAATGCTGATGCCAGGTAGATTTTGGGTGGGTAAGAAGGTCGGTTCCGTCCATCTTTTACGCGATAGAAATTAGCGGCGTTTCTGCGATGCTCGGAGCCTAGGGCTTTGTGGTAATCTTTGACTTTGATAAACTGACGACAGATTGCTCATCAAGCTGCTTCAGAGACTAATGCGATATACATGATTTAAGACGGGGGGGACTTGGCATTTGCACCATCGGGGTCGACACGAGTCAACAGCGCCCCCATGTACAAGAGATTGGCACGATCCCTGATGAGAAGTTTCAAGCAAAAATGCTGCACTGGTTGAGGAAACAAACGTGTTGATCAGCACTGTGTCGGTTTTGACAGCGTACTTTTTCTCTATGAGCGTATTTACGAGGGTTACCTCCAGAGCTTTCAGGGCTGAAGTGGCCAGCCAATTCATCAGCATTGCTTACCCTCAAAAACAACGTTGTCTGCGAGGTCGTTCACCAAGGTCGGTAGACCGCGATGCTTCGGGTTGCATATAATCTCCTTCAAAAAATCTGGTCCACGATGTGAACGCCAGTCGCAAGTGAATTCGATAATCCGCTACATTGTGGCTTCAGCGGGTACAGAGTAAGGCTTTGACTCCATGTTTGGCTCACTAGTGGGATTGACTGTGGGTTACCGCTTATCGCGCAACGATATAAAATGGGTTGTACTGCGCAAGGGCGGTCGTTGCCAGACCCACAATGTCTTCAAGGAAAGAACAAACCACGCGGCAAAATACATATCATGCTGAATCCATTCAAATGGAACCTTTCCATCAAATTATTTCAAACGTGGAAGGAACGAAGTAGATTTTGGCCGCAAGCTGCAGCGGTCCCTCCAACCGTGAAGTTTAGCCATGAGAATTGTGAGCAAGTTATCGTCGTGACATCAAAGTTTGATGATCAAACACTGCCACATTGGTACCTCCGGTCGATGGTTTAGAGCTTGCACCTACACGATTTGCTTCTCGTCTTGTGGGGCATCAGACGTTTGGGTAGAGGCGGTAGACGTGCTTGCCGCTGGATTCTCGGATGAGACATTATTAGACGTTATTCAAGTAAGTATGCCCTACATCTTCTTTTTGTGCTAATGCTTGAATTAATTCAATCTTAACCAGACACGAAGTTGCATTCGTCTTCAGGCAACTGCTGTCTACGGATTCCGTTCCTGCCTTGTGAAAGTTTCACAAAATGCAGATTAGTCCGAACGGGACTCCGAAATGGTGCGACACGAAGCTTCCGAGGCTCTCGGCGGGATAAGGCAAGGATTAGGACCCAGATGTATCTGAAGGAATCGATGACGCGAGAGGATGCGCCGCAGGTGGTTCGCGAGAGCTGCCAGATCGCTATTGATATCTGGGAGGTAGGCATGTTTTGCTACTCACGTACTGTGGCGGTCATTATTAATCTGGATTCGCGCGACAGCACGAGAATTCAGATGAGCTCCGATATTCGAATGGACTGAGAGCGACGACGCCTATGGTCTCAATTAGCCCTTTTTATGTGTACGTATACAGCGGTCTCCCTACCCGTGTTAAACTCATTCCTGGGTGACTATTACAGAGTGGTCAGACTGTTATCTACTGTGTACCGTGAAAGACGAACTAATCGGGACGACTCCTGGAGCCTACAGCCTGCATACTCTACGGGTGGTGCCAACTAGACGAAATTTCGGTCAAACCACGGACATGTTGTTATTGCGCCGGTCGACTTCAGAACTCGGCATTCCATTGCTCTGGACTCATGGCCCAGCACCATTATTTTGCCTCTCAAACGTTTAATGATTCTCCGTCTCCGTTAACGTGAAATGTCAGTGGGAGAAGGCCAAGAGTACATTACGCCAATCGGTAACCAGCGGTAGCCCGTCGCACAAACTGTGGAACAGCGATATTCCGTATGACTTGCCAGCAAACACTCATTGATCTCCCGCATTGAAGTTCGATTCACGACTATAAATTGCACTCGTAAATCGAACCTGGCTCTCAGTTGTTATAAGCTAAAGCTCCACTGAAATTTATGACGCCTCTACTCACTCTGCTCCTCCTCTTGGGGTCGACCTCGGCCGGCACAATTTTTTCTGTGGGTCAGCCTTATTTATTTGCTTACCGGCAACTAAATCGATGGGGCAGGCGCTATCTGTGAATGGAGTAGACCAGGG
Source organism: Mycena leptocephala (assembly GCA_029378395.1). Lineage (NCBI taxonomy): Eukaryota > Fungi > Basidiomycota > Agaricomycetes > Agaricales > Mycenaceae > Mycena > Mycena leptocephala. The sequence goes on along the minus strand of JARJLF010000875.1, from coordinate 16,862 downwards.
GCATGCCGTCGGAGTGCGCGTCCCCACTTCAAACGCTGTAAGGCATCGTTTGCTTCCATTCCATTCACTGTCGAGTGATTCCTCCGATGTCAGGCTATCACGGACCTCAGCTCCCCCAATTTGATCTGCAACACAAACTTTATTCAGCCCGTCTCTCAAGCTGTAATCAACGTGCCTGCTGGGTCCCAAGTCACCGCCCAGTTCCATCGTACCTCTGCTGGATACATTGGTCCCGACCCGGCCGACCCAATCGACCCCACCAACAAAGGTGAGTGGAAGGTGGCTGATATTACTTTCGCTGATTGTACGCGTCTGTTTTAGGGCCCGTTCTTGCCTATCTGTGAGAGCACTCTTTGTCCCTATTGTCAAGTCCTGGACCCCAATACTAGTGCTGCCGTCCCCTCCGCGACTCAATCCAACGTCACGGGCACGCGCCGTTTGATTCAACTCTTGAATCCGCACTGATAAATCATCGCAGGCTTGAACTGGTTCAAAATTTGGGAGACTGGATTGAATACCACCTCCCACCAATGGGGGTCAGACCTCCTTTTCATTAACAAAGGGAACGCCACTTTCACCATTCCTGCGTGCCTCAGCAGCGGAGATTATCTGCTGAGAGTCGAATACATCGGTCCGTCTAGTTTTTTGTCGGCTTGAAGAAGTATTCTCATCTGTGTGGTTCCAGGCCTTGAATACGCAGCGTCGTACCCCGGTGCCCAGTTCTTTGTGAGTGATCGTCTATTGCATATAATTTCGTGGCTAATCCACACCAGACGAGCTGCGCGCAGTTATCGATCACTGGCTCCGAATCCAAGCTCGTTGCTCCCGCGACAGTGAGCATCCCCGGATTGTATCATTCCACGGATCCTGGCATCGTTACCTCCATCTACGGAATAAGCAGCTACACCGTTCCAGGTGCGAATAGCTAGAATTCCTACTAGCTGCAACCCTAACTTATTGCAGGACCGGCGGTGTTTACCTGCTAAGAGGGAGCGTGTGTAGGATTTGAAATCTGGAAACAGCGGAGTACGTTGGTACGACACTCGGAGGGATATGGCCAGTTTGAATTAAACGTCGTTGTCTGCGGATTCAAATCTTTTCGCGGAATATTTTCAGACAGTTGAGGACGGATCGATGCTGCGAAGGCTGCGAATAAATGGCAGTGTGGGTGTTTAGGCAGTGTTTGCTGCAAGAGTCCATAATTGTCAGGCTGTTGCAAGATTTGCGGACAGCCATCGAACCGCCGTCCAGCATGGCGGCAGTTGACGACTGTCGTCCTTGAATTATTGGCCGTACATACATAGCTGATTTCTTTGAATATTTTGCACCTTCGAATTTTTCTGACTCGTCAAAATTTTGCTCCAAGTCAGTGTGGCGGTACCGATGTTTGTTGTTATGTACTTACGAACAGCTTCGAGCGGAGTTTGAATATCTGTTGGTTGTGCTCAGCACCCACGACACTCAGCTCAGCAGCACCCTCTCTCGTCGTCCTCCGTCGTCTCGGCGCGTCTACCGGCTCCTCGCATCTGTTGGCTTCATTGACAGCAAATTTGCCCCATTTCCCCCTATTGTCTCATCTTTTCCACGTCTGCTTTCATTTCATTCTTCGCGCAAAATTCTTCTCAAATTATCACAAAACTCACCGGGACTCTGCAATTATCCTTTATACACGCTAATACACCTTTTGGAACACTTTTCGCATCCTCTCCGGCCGTTTTCCGACCTTTCTGATTCCCATTTGCACCCCAACTCCTCCCGTCCGTTGTCCCTGTCTTTCGCACTATGCTCGGCCACCAGTTCGCCTATTCGGCGGCCCCGATCCGCAAAGTGAAGGAAGTGCAGTTTGGAATCCTCTCGCCGGAGGAAATCGTGCGTCTGCCGTCCTTGGACATTTGACTCATTTCTGACCCCTCCCCAGAAAGCATACTCTGTGGCTAAGATAGAGCATCCCGAGGTCATGGACGAGACCACTCACAAGCCCAAGATGGGTGGACTCATGGATCCGCGTATGGGTACCATCGACCGCAACTTCAAGTGCCAGACATGCGGTGAAGGGATGTCGGAATGTCCAGGTCATTTTGGGCACATTGAGCTAGCACGCCCTGTCTTCCACCCTGGTGCGTCACTCTCCAGCGCCCTTTGCTCCACTCCTGACGTTCAGCAGGCTTCATCTTGAAGGTTAAGAAGATATTGGAGTGCATATGCATAAATTGTGGGAAACTTAAAGCGGACATCGTGAGTCGCGTCTCCCTTTCCTCTACTCGTTTCGCACCCCCACCATCCCAATTTTCTGGGGGCTCTCTCCACATCGTGGAGAACCCCAAACCCGCACCACGTCAGTTCCTCGAACATCGAGGCGTTCCGCTACCTATGGTCTTGTCGGCGCGCGTTTTCGGTCGCTTGATCGCCGCGTCGGCAGCCTGGTGCTGGCCGGACACGAGGTTGCGTGGTGAAATGGGGGGCCGAACGAGGAGTGCGAAAATCGTGCACGCCGCGCCGCGTGGCCGACCGCTCTCGTGGCGTGTCTGGCTTGCACTTTCACTCGACGTGTACTCCCCCCTTTGTTGTTTCGTGTGGATTTTTCCGTCACTGTTTGATGTAGAAACACATGCTGACGTTTTATCCACATATTTTTTATTACTCTTGAACCGTCATTGATTTCATGAATGTAAGTCGGATCCCAATTTCGCGGACAAGATTCGCCACATTCGCGATCCGAAAAGTCGCATGGCCGTCGTCTGGGCGCATTGCAAGACCAAAATGGTTTGCGACCCAGACGATCCCAAGGATGAAAATGCGGACCCGGACGGCGAGGAGCCTAAGAAGGGTCATGGGGGATGTGGTTACGTGCAGCCGCAGATCAGGAAGGAGGCTCTCAAGCTCTTTGCTCAGTACAAGAAGCCTAAAGATGATGACGACGTCAGTGGCCCAATTGTTTCTTGGTGCAATTGCTGACGAACGTTGCAGGAGATGAAGTCGATGCAGCCTGAAAAGCGCATCTTCAGTCCTTCAGACATATACACCACCTTCAAAAAGATGACCGACTCGGATCTTCATCTACTTGGGCTCTCGGACGAGTACGCACGCCCTGAGTGGATGATCCTCACGGTCATGCCTGTTCCGCCGCCCCCAGTCCGTCCTAGCATTGCCGTCGATGGCGGCGCCATGCGCAGTGAGGACGATTTGACCTACAAACTTGGTGATATCATCAAAGCTTCGGCAAATGTACGGAGATGTGAAAACGAGGGCACACCCGCTCACGTTATCACGGAGTTTGAGCAACTCCTCCAAGTGCGTCTTTTCTGCAGCATTTTATTTTATTTTATTCATGATGATTTACAGTTCCACGTTGCGACATATATGGACAATGACATTGCTGGTATCCCGCAGGCGCTGCAAAAGTCCGGTCGTCCCGTCAAGTCTATCCGTGCCCGGTTAAAGGGGAAGGAAGGACGTCTCCGGGGCAACCTCATGGGCAAGCGTGTTGACTTTTCCGCCCGGACTGTGATCACGGGTGATCCAAATCTGGAGTTAGATGAGGTCGGAGTCCCGCGAAGCATCGCGATGAATTTGACGTACCCGGAGCGAGGTTTGTGGCTGCATTAGATTCTACTGACATATCCTCACTAGTTAACAGTGACACCATACAATATCAGCTATCTGCAGGAACTTGTTCGCAACGGTCCTACAGCGTACCCTGGTGCTCGTTATGTTGTTCGAGACACCGGCGAGCGTATCGATTTGCGATATAATAAGCGGGCAGACGCCTTCCTTCAGTACGGATGGATTGTCGAGAGACATCTGAAGGACGGAGAGTAAGTGTGTTACTAATCTCCTTCATCCCAATACTCATGATCGTCATAGCTTTGTTTTATTCAACCGACAGCCCAGTCTGCACAAAATGAGTATGATGAGTCATCGAGTGAAGCTTATGCCCTACTCCAGTAAGTGCCACTGTTTCTGTGGCGCTCGTATGTTTATATACTCTTCCAGCTTTTCGCCTGAACCTTTCTGTGTAAGTTATCTCTGGAAAGGGTCAACCTTTCGTTCTAACGTCTATTCCAGCACTCCGCCGTACAATGCCGATTTCGATGGTGACGAGATGAACATGCAGTAAGTTGACGCAGAAGCTGGAGCTCGCGTTTCTCACCAGCTTGTGGTAGCGTGCCCCAGAGTGAAGAGACTCGAGCTGAGCTCAGTCAGATCGCATGGGTTCCCCGACAGGCAAGTCGCGGTTTTGACCCACGACGTCAAACTAACCTGTCCATAGATCATTTCACCGCAAGCCAACAAGCCTGTCATGGGTATCGTTCAGGACACGCTCTGCGGTATCCGAAAGTTCACCCTACGCGACACGTTTTTGGATTGGAACCAAGTCCAGAATATCCTGCTTTGGGTCCAGAGTGGGATGGCGCAGTCCCGATTCCCGCCATCGTCAAGCCCAAGCCTCTGTGGACCGGCAAGCAGATCCTCAGTCTTGTCGTCCCTCGCGGCATAAACATCACCCGAGGTTCTGATGACAAGATGAATAAATCCAATCCTGTTTTCGACGACGGGATAATGATTGAGAACGGGGAGATCATATTTGGCATCGTGGAGAAGAAGACTGTCGGCCCCACGCAGGGCGGTCTTATCCATGTCGTCTTCCGGGAAAAGGGACCGGAGGCGACACGGCAACTTTTTACCGGTCTGCAGATGGTGGTCAACTTCTGGCTTTTCCACAATGGCTTCAGCATCGGTATCGGCGACACCATCGCCGACCACGGTACCATGTCCTACATCACCCAGAAAATTGCCGAGTGCAAACAGAACGTCGTCGGGATCATCGAAGACGCCACTCATGACCGGCTCAAAGCCGCTCCGGGTATGACGATCCGAGAGTCTTTTGAGAAGTTGGTCGAGCGCCAGCTCAATCTTGCTCGCGACGATTCCGGTCAATACGCGCAGAAGAATTTGAAGGAGGACAACAATGTCAAGCAGATGGTGGTCGCAGGTTCCAAGGGTTCTTTCATCAACATCTCGCAGATGTCGGTCTGTGTGGGGCAGCAGAGTGTGGAGGGTCGCCGTATACCATTCGGCTTCCGGCATCGGACACTCCCTCACTTCACCAAAGACGATTTCAGTCCCGAGGCGCGCGGCTTCGTCGAAAACTCGTACTTGCGCGGCTTAACACCGCAGGAGTTCTTCTTTCACGCCATGGCTGGGCGTGAGGGTTTGATCGATACCGCCATCAAAACCGCCGAGACCGGTTACATTCAACGGCGACTGGTCAAAGCGCTGGAGGATGTTATGGTGTGCTATGATGGCACAGTGCGGAATTCTCTCGGTGATCTCATCCAATTCATCTACGGGGAGGACGGCATGGATGGCGCTTTCATCGAGAAGCAAAACGTCGACACGTTTGCTCTCAACGACGAGGAGTTCAGACATCATTACCGCGTCGATGTCACGGACGAGAAGAGCGGGTTCATGAGCGGTGTACTCCAGGTCGGGCTAGATGATAGCTCACTCGAGCTACAGGCGAAGCTGGACGAGGAATACGTTCAGCTTAGGGAGGACCGGCGATTAATGCGCACTTTCATCTTCCCTCGAGCTGACCCGACCACCAACTTCTATCTTCCTGTAAATCTACTGCGGATCGTTCAGAACGCCGGGCAAATCTTCCATATCGACCAGCGACAACCAAGCGACCTGGAGCCCGCCTATATCATCGACGCAGTGAAGGAACTGGGCGAGCGCCTTATTGTTGTGCGAGGGGACGATCCTCTGAGCCAGCAGGCTCAGCAGGATGCGGTGTTGCGGTTCCGAATGCATCTGCGCTCCACATTCGCCACTCGTCGCGTTCTGGAAAGACATCATCTCAATCGCGAAGCGTTTGACTGGGTGTTGGGCGAAGTGGAGTCGAAATTCAATCAGGCCATCGCGAACCCCGGCGAGATGTGCGGAACCCTTGCCGCTCAGTCTATCGGAGAGCCCGCCACTCAGATGACTCTGAACACATTCCACTACGCCGGTGTGTCAAGTAAGAACGTCACGCTCGGTGTTCCGCGTCTCAAAGAAATCATCAATGTGGCCACAAACATCAAGACTCCATCCCTCACTGTCTACCTCAACCCCGACATCTCCAGCGACGCCTCCCGTGCCCAGCTTGTGGCTCACGAACTCGAATTCACGTCGCTGCGGACGGTTACTTCGGCCGTCGAGATTTGGTACGACCCAGATCCCAGTTCGACCCTCATCGAAGAGGATCAGGGCTTCGTTGCGGACTTCTTCGCCATTCCAGATGAAGACATCGAATCCAAGCTTCATTTGCAATCTCCTTGGTTGCTTCGTCTGGAACTCAATCGGACAAAGATGGTCGGGAAACTCTCCATGCACTATGTTGCCAGCCGCATTGCGGAGAGCTTTAAACAGGATCTCTTCGTAATATGGAGCGAGGATAATTCCGATAAGCTCATTATCCGTTGTCGAGTGCTGGGAGGGGGTGACAAGGACGACGATGGGATCGGCTCGATTGAGGAGGATATTTTCCTGCGTCAACTCGAGAACACGATGTTAAACTCCGTCAGCTTGCGGGGCGTCAAGGATATCCGCAAAGTTTTCCTCCTGCAGCACGACAAAGTAGTGGTCGAGGACGACGGCAGCATCAACGTGCGCAAGAAGGAGGAATGGGTCCTGGAAACGGAGGGCATCAATTTGAAGACCGTGATGTGCATTGATGGCGTCGACTACAAACGGACTTACTCGAACAGCTGCGTTGAGATCTTCAATGTTCTCGGCATCGAGGCTGCCCGCGCTGCGATCCTAAGAGAGCTTCGTGGTGTTATCGAGTTCGACGGTTCCTACGTCAACTACCGGCACTTGGCGCTATTGTGTGACCTGATGACGCATCGGGGAACGCTCATGGCCATTACCCGCCACGGAATCAATCGCTCCGATACAGGAGCTTTGATGAGATGCTCTTTCGAGGAGACGGTCGAAATTCTAATGGAGGCAGCAGCGGTGGGCGAGAAGGATGATTGTCATGGTGTCGCAGAGAACGTCATGTTTGGGCAGATGGCACCGATGGGGACGGGCGCCTTCGAAGTCGCCCTCGACATCGACATGCTCAAGGACGCCATCGTGGATCATCGACTGCCCGTTCAGTCCATGCTGGCGGCGCAAGCCGACGGTGGGATGACACCAGGGCAAGTCGCTATGACTCCATACGACACTAATTCGCCCGTATGGCAGGACGGCGTTTTCAAGGGAGATCAAGCGTCTTTCTCGCCTTTGGCGGTGAACGGTGGAGACGACGGCCCGGGTTTCACGACCTTTCAGCCTGGATGGGGTCAGACCCCGATTGGTGCCGGTGGAATGTCGCCAGCGGGTCCTCAGTACAGCCCGAGCTCCCCCAATATGTACTCGCCCACATCGCCCGGATATGTGCCGCAGTCACCGTTTGGGGGAGCTACATCGCCTTTCGGGACGTCGCCGTACGCTACGTCGCCGTTCTACGATCGTAGTGCCCGTGGGCCGACGTCACCAACATACTCCCCCACGTCGCCTATGATTCTACCGTCGCCGGGCTACTCTCCGGCGAGCCCTCGGTACTCCCCCACCTCGCCTTCATTCTCTCCGGCTTCGCCACGGTACAGTCCGCAGTCACCGTCGTTCAGCCCCACGTCGCCGCGGTACTCCCCAACGAGTCCCTCGTTTAGTCCGGCGTCTCCGCGGTGTAAGTTGTCTATCTTCCTTGTTGTAACCACTGCTCAAATTCTCTTTCGCAGATTCTCCAAGCGAGTCTTTCATTTCGCTCCTTATTCTTGACACTAATCGACTTTTTTGCTCCTTTCCCTTTTTACAGCCTGTACGTCGATCCTAAACACCTTCCATACCTTCCTAACTAGTCTTCCAGCTCCAGCGCAGCTTTCACCGACGTCGCCGAAGTATTCACCGACGTCGCCCATGGCCTCGCCGTCCTCTCCAAAATACTGTATGTGATTGCCCATATTTAATGGGCCCTCGGCTCATGATTTCTTTTAGCCCCGACCTCACCTACGTACTCTCCTGCTTGTGAGTCTTGCTTTTTTCTCTTCAATTTCAGACAAGCTCACCATTGACACTAATAACTAGCGCCTGCTTATTGTGAGTCACACCTTTTGTCTTGTTTTCCTTAGCCTGACACGACCCACTTCAGCGCCCGCATCGCCTGCATACAGCCCGACGTCGCCGTCCTGGTCCCCGTCGAGCCCGGCTCAGACGTCAAACGGAACAGGTCGAAACCACTCGTATCAAGCATCCCCTTCTTGGGATTAAACAGGATGGAGTTCGGTGTATTGCTCATGTTTTCCGTGTTTCCATGTGTCATTTTACTGGCGAGGCCTTTATATCTAGCCTCTTTACACCATCACTGTAGATTAGCATTACCCTCAACTATTGAGCTAGATATGGCCATTGTATATGTTGTGCGCTCTTGAGTGGTTTGTACATGCGTGTCGACGTTTTGACGACAGACTTCACTGTCGACATCTGAGTCTCCTCAGGCTTGTTCCCTGGACCGACAATTGGCCTCACTCATTGACCTTGATCACCGGCCATGGTATGCGGAGCATTTTGTTGACCTCGGACGGAGAGGGACGGAGCAAGAGGAATGATGGTTTTGGTTCATGTTTCTGGTTCTGGAACCTCCGTTACGGCCACTCCTGGCATTCTTCCCTGCTCCTTCAGTTTCACACTTGGCGTTCGAATGCGTATAAAGAAATGGTCTTTTGTGGTGCCACTGATGAATTGCCCAAGAGTTGCCGCCGACTTGGCCTTGGAGATCCGTGTAAGCAAAACGTGAACGGTGTCTTCATCTGCATACCGACGGTTGCGCTCCACAGCCTATGATTTCCGCGATGAGATAGTATAGGTAAAGCGGGTTCCACCATTTCTGCGTCTCAGGACTCTCTCGCTTTTGCACGCATCGGCTGGCCCGTTGCGCGAATTTCTGTTGACTGTGGCTGGCCCACTACTCCTTCTTCAGACACGTACAAGTCTCCGACTTTCGAAGGCCATGACTCCAAGAGCTGCTTTTGTGCTTTTCCTGGCCACTGTCACGATTTTATGCCAAGCTGCTCCATTGCAGCAAGACCGTGTCGGAAAGAAATTCAGCTCTTTCTTATCATCCGCCGGTGCCCCACTGCGTCGGAGTGCCCCACCCCAGAGTGCGACTCCGAGTCAGGACGCGGCCACGACCTCTCCCAGCACAATCTTGCCATCTACGAGCCCCCCACTCGGGAGCGCCACACAGAACGCGACGTCGGCTCCTACTCCAACCTCCATGGCTTCCCCGATGCCTTCCTATACGCTGGGTACCAGGGGCAATGCATTACAGCATTTGGTGCCAGGCCTTCTGCCACGTTGGGTTATCGAAAATGGCATTGGCAGCACTCAAATCGGGCAGTCGGATCCAGCGGGATCGAATAAGGACTTGAATGCCGCGGTTAATGTGGTTTTCGCAGAATCCAATCACCAGACATGGGTCGACACATACATCGACTTTTTACTTGAGGCCGGGGATGCCGCCAATACTACTTTGAATGGCGAAACCTTCAACGACACGGAATACACGAACGTTAGAAACGCGTGGGAAGCCGAGCAGGTGAAGCTGGTGCGGGCGTATGAAGCCGTACACCAAGGCAACTTCACCTATGTTGGAGTAGACATCGCGAATGTTTCAAAGGTAGATCCCCTTGACATGACGACCATGGAACTTTGGGCATATTCAGGTGGCGACGTCGAATGCACCTCAATGATTGGCCGGCTCCCTTCAGGGAATTTCACACCGAATAGCCTCAACGAAACAGGTGGCTCGAGCAGTAACCACACTTCAGGCGGGGGCGGTAACTGCACCGTCGGTGATGGATTATACACCGGGGAAGATTACAAGAAGCTTCAGGCCCTTACCAGCCAAGTCGAACGTCTAGAGGCGGAGCAGAAGAACTTAAGCACCATACAACAGGTGAGCTATCACCACACCCTTAGTTCTGCGCCTCACTGTGTCGAGACCAGATGTTAAGCCAAGGATACACGCTTAAGCACACCTTTCCTGAGCTTGGGATCTTCAATTTATCTATGGACATCGGCGGCGAGGGGGATAATACACAATATGTTCCAGCATGGACCGCGACGGTCATAGCTTATAGTGCCATCAGTGCCAATGGAACCGGAATTGCGGAATCGTCTGTCGATTCGCACCTGAAGGACGGTCCTACCGACTCGACCGATAACAGCACCATAGGTCTCATCGAAAGAGATGCCGGAACAGGCCAATCGAGTAGTCGAGGATTCGGTGCATTGCAGTTCCTTGCTCATAGCATAAATTCTACCGCGAAAAGCCACAGCAAGAGTATTCCCCCGATGCCCGCAGCGGCAGCGGCAGCAGCTGTTTCCGCCGTTTCCGCCGGATTCTCGACCATCGATCCTCTCAATCAACCAATGGCCAATAACCAATTCCTATTAGCGCTGAGGGTGCAGGAAGGCACATGGGCGAACCGACGCAACGAATGGATTGAATTCGCGCGGGAACATACTCCCGACGTTGCAGACAAGTATTTTGGACCGGGAAGTAGTGGTTCCGGATTGATTGGGCGACGTTGGTCCTATCTTATACTCATCGTAACTATCGACATCCATACTTCCGAAATGGTCAGCGCAGACCTATTCGGGAAGGTGTATGAAATACTGCCGGAATTGAGTAGCTAGAGTACTTGTATTCAAGATTTGCAGTATTTTGGCAGCGGATATTCTATTTGAAGTTTGCAGACTGAGACTCATTACTTCAAACGCTCCAAAAAAAAAAAAAAAAAGTTTGAACCATTCGTCTTCTTTCGGAATTCGGTGATCGACGGCGTGTATATAAGCTTTCCGCTTGTGAGTCATTTTGCCTCGTCCTACAACATGCCCGAGCTTGAGACGATTACACTTCCTCTGGAAATTGTGGAACTTGTCATCGACCACTCGTACGATGACCCCGAGACGCTCAAAACTTGTAGTCTTGTCTCCTTCCAATGGGTTCCTGGTAGCAGGCTTCATCTCTTTCGTACGGTGACACTCCAGAATGCGCATTCTATGCAAACCTTGGTTGAACTGCTTGCATCCCCTCTTTCGACGCTGTCGCGTGTCATCCGCCGCCTCTGTGTCGAAGTACACTCCAGCTTTACCCGAGACCCAGCGGAGAACTTTACGCTTTATCTGACCCGGTTGAGCGACATATGCCGCATCGAATCGCTTCAGTTTATGCAGCCTAGTTCGAATTCGACCCCCCCGCTCAGATGGAACTCCTCCGAACTATTCCTCCCGCCGTGGTCATGTTTAAAATCCGTCCAGTCTTTGAGTTTCAGCGCCGTTGATACCTCACCAGACATGTTCACATTCATTGCGTCCTTTCCAGCGCTTCGCGAGCTGGAAATGAATCTCGTCCCGTACTGGGGCAGCCAGGAACTGGATGACCAGATGCCGCCTACCCCACCCGCCCACTTGCACGCTGTTCGCCTCAACCGATGCCCTGCGGATGTCATCTTGGACTGGCTGCTTCCGCAGAGTCCGCACACTGTCCAGCCCTATTTCACGTTGCTCGAACTCGGTAGTATCTCAGACATCCACATCGTCTCAATACTAAGATCTCTCAACGCGTGTGGGCCCTTCCTTCAGCGCTTGTCTCTGTCGCTTCGGCTCTCAACCCAGGGTGCGACCAATTTCTGTTGTCTTATTTAAACTAAATATTTGAAACATAGGTTTAGCACCGTTGGACTTGTCGCGCAATACCAACCTACGCTACTTCCGCATCGAGCCGGATCTGTACTTTGAGGCACTGCCGCACATACTGTGCAGCCTCACGTCCACGGCGCTTGAGCAGATAGAGCTGGTGATGCCAGGGAGACTCGCGCGACTGTACCCGCACGATGCAAAGCGCTGGGCCGATTTGGATCGTCATCTTCTGCAGCCTCAATTCTCGCGTCTCTTGATTACTGTACAGCTGCACAAGGCCATAGATGAGGATGTAATCAGGAGATGTCTGCCTCTGTGCACCGCTCGAGGTATCATATCTTATATTTACAAACCTGTGTTATATTCGGGCTCGTACTTCTCTATTTAACGTACATTTTTACAAGAACTATGACTTGGTTCCCGGCTCTAGTATAGCACTATGTGCATGACTTCGATACGATCCTCGTAATAGCGCGCTTGGATCTTGCTTGGCCAGTATGGTGTTTTCAACAAACCAGGAAGATTCGTGACACTCCAGTGTTCACCCTGCAGGTTATTCAATTTTGCTAGAGCCGTTTGTTTTGAGTCGCTCTCGCTGTTCCATCTCGAGCCTTCTATTTCCCGAACCACAGCATCGGCCCATGCGCCGAGTCTGGCCTTGTCAAAGGCGCGCTCTTGGACATTCTCCCACGCCCAACGCGGTCCGGACTCTGGCTTTTCCTCTGGGTTAGCGTCCGAGGCCGGTTTCGGTGGCCCAATTGAAATTCCATGCAAGTATATTCTTACATCGGTACGCGTTCCAGTCCCACGGAAGATCCTGTTCAGTCGCGTTGGTCCCTATATCATAGGATATGCTGAGCGGCCCCGCAGCAGCTCCAAGGATCCCGGGCATTATACCCAGTGGGAGAGCAGCCATCGTCCGAGGGGGTCTAGGTGGCAGAGGAAGCACCGTGACACGTGCGCAGAGTGCTCGATCGACGCGTTTCGCTACCAAACTGTTGGAAGGAGGATATTAGTCATCGCTACTATATATGTACTCGGCCCCTATGTGTCGAATCCAAGTACCATCTTGACACAAACTATGACCCAGCTTTGGAGAGCTGAAGCCAAACAGATGGCTCAAACCATGAACCGTTACTTTATTGCCCACGGCGTCTCAGCTCAGGTGTTGGCAGAAGACCCGACGCGTCACAACCGAATGAAAGCAGAACTCGCAGCCTCGGAGGATCCTCGTGTGCGACGAGATATTAGCGTGGATCCTAACGACGATCATGAAGCCCTGCTGCGAGACTGGGACGAGGCTATTGCACAGGAACCGACCGATTTCTCAAGGTTCGTCTGATTCGTTTGTCTAGACATCACCCTTCGAACCAAGTCCAATCCCCAGTCATTTTTACCGTATCCATTACTGTGTGATAGCCGCCGTCTACTACGAGCACCACTTTGTCGCGCCCGCCACGCAAAAGTACGGCAATAAGTTCTTTCAAGGGTACCAGCAGTACTTGACTGCCGAGTGAAGCGGTTCCCTATCCTCACCTGCTTTCATTTATTGAACCCTCACAGATTCGAGGTGAGCATGGCAAATTTGGCCCAAGGACACGTGAACGGAAATACTCTCAATGGTGGCACGAGCGTACCTCCTACTCCTCAGAGTCTCAGGCTGCCGAACCTCCCTCCCCCGAACGCGCTAACATCAACTTGGAATCCGCGATGGCACTGCTCTCTGGTCCAGAGGCGCTTTTAGGCATGTCATTTTACCAACGTGATGAAACTATCCCTGGAATCTGGCGGGTGTACGCAATCAATCGGAAGACAACCGGCGATGGCAGCTACACTGTATTTGAAGTCAGATTCGATGGAGAAGGAGAAAAATTCGATTTTTCGGAGGATGGCTTGAAGGACTTACTTATTCATAGTTGTGTCTATTAACGAGTTATACTTTTTCATTAGTCTTTGCCTCTCATGCAATTTTGTCCACTTTTACCTGTGTGCAGCAGAGTAATCTTCAAGACCGCACCACACCCAAATCTGGAATGCCTCCCGACGCTCCCCTCTTCGTCGACGCCGTGTTCGGGACGCCTTTGTCTTGTATCACGACAACATCACCGCAATCCTCCTTGTCCCGCCCGCTCCGGAGTCCTGCTCACGTCCGCATTCGCTTCTGGCATCGAGACAGTTACATCCGACGGCGACTGGTCGAGGCGCTGGAGGACGTTATGGTCCTACGATGGCACAGTGCGGAATTCTGGGTGATCTCATCCAGTTCATCCACGGGGAGAACGACGTTTAGTGCCGCTGGACTTGTCGCGCAATATTTATCCGCTACTTCCGCATCGAACCGGACCTATACTTCAACGCACTGCGCACATACTGTGCAGCCTCACGTCCACGTCGCTTAAGTACGTGCGACCTGACGTCCACGTCGCTTGAGCAGATTGAGTTAGTGATGTTGGGCAGACTCGCGGCTCTAGTATTGCACTGTGTGCATGATCTTTGATGCGATCCTAGTAATGTGCACTTAAATCTTGCTTAACCTGTATGGTGTTTCCAACAAACCTGTGTTATATTCGGGTTCGTACTTCTCTATTTAACGTACATTTTCGCAAGAACCATGACTTGGTTCCCGGCTCTAGTATTGCATGACTTCGATGCGATCCTAGTAATAGCGCGCTTGGATCTTGCTTGGCCTGTATGGTGTTTCCAACAAACTAAGAAGATTCGTGACACTCCAGTGTTCACCCTGCAGGTTATTCGGTTTTTCTGGAGCCGTTTGTTTTGAGTCGCTCTCGCTGTTCCATTTCGACCTTAGCTTCCTCTTCTACCTCCCGAACCACAGCATCGGCCCATGCGCCGAGTCCGCCCTTGTCAAAAGCATTGCCTAGGCGCTCTTGGGCATCCTCCCACGCCCAACGCGGTCCGGACTGTGGCTTTTCCTCCGGGTTAGCGTCCGAGGCCGATTTCGGTGGCCCAAGAGCGTTGCGCATGCGTAAAGCAAGGAGGGGCATTTTGTCCATGATAGATAGCCGCATTTTCACGCCAAAGTCTTCCATCTGCGCGGGATGAGTGTGATGAGTATCAAGAACCAATATATGCGCACATTATCCACGTCTAGATACCGTCGTAGACCCCAGATCCCAGCAAACGCGAGCGAGCTCACAATCAGCGTCGCTGAGCCAAAAGCTTTGAACGTGTAGAACGCAGCATTGAAGTTGTCGTTGGGATCCGGAGGCGGGGGCGGCACACCCCAATCAGCGTCATCCCAGTCGGACTCTTTCACTTTTGGCGGAGGCGGCACGGTCTCGTTTGCAAGCGGGATTTCCGGCGCTGGAAAGGCGAAACGCGAGGCTGCAGTCGAGGCTACGGATCCAGAGGTCGGAAGAGACCCAACACGGCGCGGCGGGGGCGCTGGCGCAGAGTTCAAGCTAATGCGCTGGGGTTTTCCGGTCCGCCAGAGGTAAAAAAGCGGCGCTGCTATGAGCACTGTTCCCGCCGCCAACTGCGGAAATTTTCAGTCCCGTCAAGGGATTTGAGAGAGTATGCTATACCACAGTAATAGGGAGCCATTTGGAACGACGGCTGGGCTGAATAGACTCATCGTCGTCCATGCAGTCAATGATGGATGTTTGCCATTAGCATTTGGTACAAACTCGTTCGATGACCGCATATAGTAAAAAATGTCTAGAGATACAATGCACTGTAGTCGACGGAAAAATTAAGGGTAGATTAACGCTCATAGATCGCTTATGTCAATAACCTCGCGACTGAGAAAATTGGTAGGCCGTAAAACCGCCTTTGAGACAGTGTTTGCGACTGTCTTCAAGCCGAGACACCGGGGGGGCCGCGGGGAATCTGAGTCACTTGAAATGTCAATGACGGACAGGTTCCGTGCTGAAGGCGAATTGGGGCCCCGGTATGGCGTCGGGGAGGGTGCGCGCACAGCGGATGACTTTTCCCGGGGCGAAGTGTGTTGCACTGATTTGCGCGGGGACTTGGAGAGACGCGAGGAGCGGGATTCGGAGTCGCAGTCGGAGGATGTGATAGAACTCCGACGCCGAGGAGGAGGCCGGTCTTCGAACGATAGCGGGAATGGTCGGGGTAACATCCTCGAAGGAGTGCGCGCGTTTTCCACACCCGATTTCTTCCCATGAATCTTCGATGGGGTGGCTGGACGCCGCACATCGTCATCCGACTCTTCTTTCTCCTCGCGGTACTTGAGGTAAGCTCGTGAGGGACTCCCATTGAGTCTTTGACGGCCAGGGGTTGGAGCGGACAGCGTGGAATGTTTCGTCCGTTCCCGCAGAGAATCTACGGCAGGGACAACGAGTTTGGGTACAGGAGCCAGAGGAGCTGACAAGGGCTGCAGATTGGTCTTAACTCTAGCAATAGCTCTGCTAAGGGAAAGAAATTCTTGAGGTCCGCCTGGGAGCCATCCGCGACAGCCTTCCCTTTGCCCTTGGTGAGATCTCTCACAACACGAGCTGAAGGCTCCATCGAAGCGAATGGGTCGACGGTCTTGCAGATGGAACACTGCTGACCCGTCGTCTGTTTTCTTTTCGCAGGAGCTTTCGCCTTAAGCTGGAAGATTGGGAGCTCGTCATCAGACGAAATATCTGAATCCAGAGCAGGGAACGGCTTCGGTTTGGCTTTGGCTTTCTTCGGGGGAACTGGCTCAGACTCTTCGTCCTCCTCGAGCACGACTGCCGGCTTCGCCTTCCGCACGGCCTTTTTCGGGGTTTAGCCTTTGGAGCATCGGACAACTCCTCGTCCGATGCGATGGGCGCCTTAGCCTTCGGTTTGCGTTTCGCGGGAGCGCTTGGTGCCCTTTCCGGCCTTCTTGAGTCGCTTGGCCTCCTCTAGCTTCTCGAACTCCTCCACAAGGCGGGGCTCTGCCATCCGTACCATCGACGCCGGCATCCAAACCAGCACCTCCTTCTCTCTCTCGCTCGTCTCTCCTCTTCCGTGAGTTCCTCGGCTTTCTCTCGCCTCCCTCGTTCCCCGATTCGGTCAGCCCCGCCCATACATCAGCGTCAAGAGGGCGTCGGATATTCTTGATTCCAGATTCGGCCAACAGCACGAGCTGCCGTGGGCGAATCTCAAGACGGTACTCCAGGATGCCATCGGTGTAAGCA
>JARJLF010000874.1:0-123015 GCA_029378395.1 Mycena leptocephala | reverse complement strand
ATACGTCAGGGGCTGCCCGAAGCTGGCGGCCGCGTGCTCTGAAAATTTCGATGCCCACGCGAGTGCTTCCTCGGAAGGCAGGTCAGAGAAATTAACGGGTGCGCTCCTAGCGGGTCCATCACCATGTATTCGCCCTTCAATCGATAAGCATCGCAGACTCCAGGTGGGTGGCGAACTCACCTCGACGGTGATGAAATCCAACGCCTGGTTGCCAAACACATCCTGCAGACACTGCCCCTCGCTCGGCACAACCGCTGTCACGAAAACAATCCTCACGATGCCCCCGGCCTTGCCCTCTTTTTCCCTCATACTCTTCGCCAACCCCTTCGACGCTTCGCACGCTACGATCCCGCCGTATGAATGCGGAACGAGGACAACGTCTTTTCCCTCGTCTGCGAGTTGGGATACGAGGGATGCAACTGCCGCGGCGTCGTCGTACATGCTGGGTGCCTTCTCGCGGCGGCCTACGGTTTCCAACTCGATGCCGTGGACGGGGTATCCATGAGCTTCGAGCTCCGAGATGATTGGGGCGTAAGGGTAGACGGGGCAGAAAGAGCCCGGGATAATGATTATTGTGGGTTTAGTTGGGACAGACATCTTGGTCAAGACGAGGCTCAGTCGATTGGTATTTATGTGCCGAGGAAACGTTGTATTGTTAATCCGACCGTGGTCTCCGGTCAGAATGGACATTTGATTGTCAGAAACCAGTCAGAATCTGTCAGAATTCACACGGCATCGTGGATGAATATCGATGAATGCTGAGCATGAGCTGGTCACCTGCCGATGGTCTGACGGTCAGAAAACGCGCCAGAATTTAAGAAATTTGCACTTCGCTCCAACATTTCTGACACATTCAGCCAGTAAAGTTTCGAATCAGGAATCTATGGCGTTTTTTATACACACCCTATACACCGCCGTATTGCCCATTCATGGGTGTATCCTGCTTTCGTTGCCATTGGTTATGCGTGTTCAGTTGATACCCTTTGTTCTCTGAAAATGAGGAAATGGTAAATGAACATACGATTTCACGTGAACCACAGATACTCGTATTATAGTTCTTGCAATGTTAATGTACAGAAGGTATTATTGACTAAAAGGTCATATTCTAATCAAAACATCTATGAACGTGCGCGTTTAGCAACCGTCCGGCCTTCCTCTGGCTCTATCTGATCCGCCTCGCGCTTGATCCCACTGCTACGGCGCAGGAGGGCATCGTACAACGTGCGGTTGAAGCCGATGCACTGCAGGCCCATGCAATCCGCATCGAGCACGCCAGCGGGGAAAAAATTCTTGATAACTTGGGTCCGCTCGTCGGGCTGCAGTGTCCCGAGATGCGCAACATACTCCATTTCAAGAGGCGACTGGTGAACAACTAAAAAAATCGGCGAATTGGGTAGCTAGGTGGAGGAACGCACGACGGCTTCAGGCGGCGGGGTGCCTCCGGTACAGAGATACCGCAGGTCGTGGCATCTGTAAGTACCAACGTAGTATATCGAGTCCTCGACGTCGAGGAAGAGCTCGCGCCACCAGCCAGTCAGACTAGCAATGTCGGAGGCCTGGGTCCATGTCCCTCGCGCGTGATAAACGTGTGTCGGACTGAATGCCAGTGCGTGGAGACGCGCTGCAGACGACCAGACGGTACGCTTGGGCAGGTACAGAAAGCGTTGGAGGTATCTGAAGAGGATGCATCAGAAAATATGCGAGTGATTACGGACAGAAAGAAATACCCTTCGCAGATTGGATCCTACATGGACGTTAGCAGCACTATCTAGCCTTCGGAGATTGGACGTACTGAGCCCAAGCACTCATGTAGATTGATATAGATCTTCGCGATCGGTTGCAGTGAATAGAAATCGGGTCGCTCGGCAAGGGAGGTTGGGAAAGTCTCCATGAAGTCATTGTAAAGGACACGGGCGACTGAGGTCTGCATTACTCTAGGTTAGAGCCAAACGAAACCAGTCGTCAAACCTTACCGAGACTCGCCCGTTCTGTAATTGATGTTAGCTTGTGCATATGTTTTACAAGATGAAGAAGTCTCACCTGAATGCGGCTCCGAAGCGCCTGGTTGACGGTATTTACTCGTCCAAGTCGGTCTTCCAGCGAGTGGGAATCCTTGAAGGGATCAAAAACGGCATCCGATGCATGTGCTCCGAAATTACTACTCACATTTCGGATCGACTGTAATTTTGGGGTGATACAGTTCAGAGTATACCATTGTTCTAGGGATGACCTACGTTTATAGTATTTCTAGTCGGTGAAGCGTCAGCGCATACTCGCGTATTTACCCAAATGTCCACCTACCGGAGGCCAGCAGCTTCGCTGTCCATGCTCTCTGCCGCTTCAATAACATCTGAACAGGTCTTGGGTCGCGGTATAAGTCGATCAGAGAAACGGTCGGGCCGGAAGTAAGGCCAACCTTTTCCAGGTCATTTTTACTCGTCCAAAGGTTGCGGCAGTCCTGCACAATTATTTTACTGCAATCCACTTTCATATGTCAAGACGCACCTGATTCAGCTGCAAGTTTTGTGCCTCGAGGTCCTCGCAGGCCTATCAGATGTTTCAGGCCTCTATTAATTGATCAGAAGACGGACACAAACGTTCTTCAATTTATCGTGGGTCGTCTTGAGCTCATCGTACTTGCGACCGATCTCCGAAATGGACTGCAAGGTGCGAGTTAATCAAGTCGCAATCAATGAAATAAGTATTCAACCTGCCTTCGACTCCTTTGTGAGCGCAAGATACTTCTGCGTGACCTCCTTGTTGGTCGCAGATAGCCTGTCGAATTGCTTCGGAGCCATGAGCGACGGTGTGAAAATAACCATGGTTGATGAACCTTCTGTAGCTCTTTGGCCAACTCTTTCTGGTCCTTGTATTTTTGTTCAAACTTGGACGAAATTCCTGTCAGAGGCACTAGCAAAGGAGATCAAGCTGCGGTCACCTCGGCAGAATTGTTTTTCTGGGGTTTAGCATATCGAGATTAACATGAGATTATGAGCGAAGAAGGGGAGCTGAATGACCGACGAGTTGCTTAGAATGAGCTAATTCTGCGGTTAATCTTTCAACATCCGCTGTTAGAGGCCCAATCTCGCGGGAATTCTGTGGCCGATTAATAATGGATGCGGGGAACGGAAGGAGGAGACAAATGGATGCACCGTTTCAGCATTCTTGCGTGACTTCTTTAACTTTAGAGCATCGTACTTGCGTTGGAGACCACGCAAAGCCTGTGTATGAAGCATGGATATCGATGCAGGTTAAAATGATAAGGATATCCAACGTACCTCGTCTACCACTGCTTTCTGCGGGGCGGTAACATAGGTGGGGGATACGTGAGATCGAGCTCAGTTATTTACATACCTCCTGGGCAGATTTTAACGCAAACTCTTCATGGGCAGTCGCGTTTGCGGCTAACTCTGCATGCGACGCGTTAACCTCTGAGTATGCCTGTGATTTTATGATGCACATTTAAGATCTTTCCAGATGGATGCGGAATACCCGCACCCGTTTTAGCTCCCGATGTGTGGTCTTGAGAGTGTCGTACTTTTCGCGCAAGTCTGCCTCGGACTAGACAAGAAATGTGGATACTGGATGAAGCGAGCGAGAAGCGCACGCTGAGGCTTACCTCTTCTTCCTCGGCCGTCTATGATGGTCAGTACGCACAACTCCGGGAATAAACGGTCTCACGAGTGCGGCGGCGGCAGCAGCCTCCATCGTAACCTTATCAAGCTTCCGAGTCAGAAGCCTGTTCTCCTCCTGCAGGGAGCGTACGGTCTGTTCAAGAACGGAACATCTCTGCACATCACACCATAATTAACGATGAATTTGTTATGAGATGACAAGATGAACCGACAGTTTTCACGGCCTCGGTTTTCGTGTATGCCTCCAGGGCCCTGCTCAGCTTCTGCCGCCATTCGTTCGAGGAATCCGATAAATTCCGTTCTTGCTTTCAGAGTCACATCCACAAATTAAAATGAGTCGACTTCGCGTTCTTTGCCATTACCTTGGTCCCTTCATCCTGTAAAACGTTGATTTGCCGGCGGAGAGCGGTAATTTCCGCCGTAAATTCAAGCGATACAACTACGGCATTAGCTTTAGCCTCGGAAAGAGCATCCTGTGCTGCCCGACGCTGTGATAGCTCAAAGACTGAGTTGCAACTCGCAAACCAATTACTCTCCGCACCTCAAGAGCGAGAGTGGCCTCCAATAACTGGACACGGCTTTGGGACTCGTTGAAAGCATCGTATAGCTGATTGATGGCTTGTCCGGGATCTCTTGACATGCAGATAGTGGCAGGAAGGAACGAAAAAGTAAATGTTACGGTCACGTCAGTCACTCAGTCACGAAATGGATGATGGCCGGCTTCTCGGCACTACATTCATTCGCCTAATTTCCGAGAGAAAAAAAACCTGACTCGGAGCTATTGATCCAGAACTCCGTGCCTGAGCCCTGGATTTACGGTCGAAATCGTAGTTAGTTGGTTCCGACGATCAGGTTTGAAAATGGATTCCGCTGCCCCTCGGGCGGTTCGACTTACGTATTGCATGCCCACCGGTCCTTGCGATGCCTTGTCAACGATATTTTCATAAGCCCCTCCTCGATTTGGACGAAAAATCCCAATAATTAAGCCGAGTCTTTCGTGCGCGGCTGCTGTGCCTTAGGCCTTCAAGTTCAATGTTCAGTAAACGAGTATCCGTTGCTATCTTTCTATTCACTTTTAATTGTTTCCCGTCGTGTGCTGGTAACCAACACCGCCATCATATAACTTCAGCCAGTATTATGCCTTTTCATGTCTCTGAAACAACACTACCCGTCGAGTTTAATTCAAGGATCACCTGGTCCCCCAAACATACGTCGTACAGCTTGTATCGTTGTCGTTGAACGCTCTCTACCGCGACTCTGCGCGGGGGACGGTGCCTTCGACGGATGACCAGAGGCAATCTGCACCTTCGTGGATGAGCGTGACCGAAATTCGGCGCCGGTGACGGCGGGGACCTCGATTCTCGTCAAGGTACGTGTAAGCCTCAGCGAGGGCGTAGAACTGTGACCATCAATGGGGCTGGCGTTGACGTAGGTATTGGATACAGTCCGCGTGTCGGCACGAGAGTTGCCTTTGCGTTCAAGGTATTTGGCACGGGACCGGGAGAGGAAGGGAATGGAGCAGAAGGGCATCGGGAAAAATTCCAACGAGACTGTCGGGATTACTGGTAAAGTGCCTGCGCTCTCGTGCCTTTTATACCCATAGTTTGGTGTACGAAATAGAGTGTGACCACACTAAAATGGGATTTGGTTAGTGTGGGTGTCATCTGGGTTATAGCCGTTTTCAAAAGTTTTACGAAAGGGTGGTGTTCGTTTTATGCTTACCGCTGTTTACGCTGTGGAGCGGGCTCCACAGCAAGCAAATACCTCTCCCGAATGTTCTGCAACCACCCATAGGTAACAACATATTTTCGATGTTTATATTCAAGAGAAAGTAATACGAGAGAAAACCGAGCGAAGACTTAACGGAATGTGTTGGAATTGTGAGCCACGATGCCGTGCAGTGGAATAAATCAGTAAATCAAGGTAAGCACAAATCGAGCATCACCATTTCGTAAAACCCGTACAAACTTTTGGAAACGGCTGTAAGCGTTCTAGCACTGCGGGGATCGAAGACTTTTCTATCTGGGGGTAGGTAGAATTAGGTAGAATTATACGGCACGGTCCCCTTAGGAACACCGGGGCCCAGGAATTATCTGAGTGTACGAGCACTATTTGAGCGGAAAATATCCTAGGAAAATCAAAACTAAAAAATCTCACGGAAGATTTCGCCTTTTCCCTTAGCTCTTTCACCCTGGAAAAAGGTTGAATCATTTGAAGCATTTATCGATAATCTTGTTTTGGGCTGGGTATGCAAAACCCTTTCAGCAGATCACAGAAGTTGTTATCAAATATTTTTTTGCACAGTATATAGATTCTACATGCTATTTTCCCATGCAATGTGGGTCTCATGCAGCTCACATCAGCTCCTTGATCTTGCAGATAAACTGCCGTCGGACCACATCGGGACACACAATAGCGCAGAACCGGTACGAGTGCACTCACGTATTTGGGAGGTCATCAGTAGGACATTCTTCGTCGGGTCGCAGCCGTTTACAGCTAATTGCAGAACCGAAGGCGCAAATGAAAAATTTCCTGTTTGGGATGTTTTTCAAAGAATTCCTCATATCTCGGCCAGTTCTTCATGGATTTGGATGAAACTATGCTAGATAATTCGGGCTAATTCATTCGCAATTAGTGATAGAGAGAAACCTGTCAAAATATTTTATAATGGCTGATCTGGGATTTCAGGCTGTTTAGGGGTTGGATGCCTTCTAGCAAGCCCAGTACTTGTTCAAATGGCCGGGTTTGGTGAGACAGAAGACTTGCAGGGATTATGAATGATAGGATAGAGCCAAAATTTCATAAAGTTCATGGTTGCAGTCAATTCTCACAGGTTTTCCAGCTCAGAGCAGACTGCCCATTGTCCAGAAGTGATTACAGGCAACATAGAGTGAATTATCTTGGATTCTGGCTCTATCACATCTTTCTAAATGTACTTATGTTAGTTTGTTGTTACAAAAAATCAGCTTATTTTTAACATGTTTGGACTATGCTAAACATCATTTATCACAGAAACAGTCCGAGATCATAGGTCAATCAATATGAACCATGTTTGCGAGTTTCTTTCTATCACTAATTGCGAACGAATTAGCCCGAATTATCTAGCATAGTTTCATCCAAATCCATGAAGAACTGACCGAGATGTGGGGAATTCTTTGATAAACATCCCAAACAGGAAAATTTTCATCTGCGCCTTCGGTACTGCAATTAGCTGTAATGGATTCAGTGACTTCACACGTCCTTGTATATGATAACCACGTTATGCTGCAGTACGCACGATTGACTTGAGTCACCGAGGCATGTAGAATCGAAAAGTCACAGGTCTTCCCCACTCCGGCAAGCACCAGGTTGCCACGGAAATAATTTGTGAGTTCGTGCGGTGCAACTCATGATCACCAGTTACCTCTACGTAAATTAAGAAGGTGTCCGAACTTTTTTTTGTAGCTGTTCAAGGCCGACGTCCAAACACGGGAAAAATCGGAGCAATCAGAGTGACGGCGCGGATTTCGGCTATCTTCCATCTTCTCACGTTCCATCCTGCGAGTTTCCTTCCGACATTCACCTCAATCCCTCCATACACCCTTCAAGAAAGTTCCAATATTAATGTCATCCGGACGTGAAAACGAGCTGAATGAACTTGAACTTTATCTGAACTTCCAAGTTGTGGATCAACTCTTTCACCTGCCAGACGATCTGACCCCAATCTAACCGATTTATTGGCCAGGCAGCTACGGTCTCTTAGCCTATCTTGCCTTCAGCTCAACCGGCTGGTACTGAAATGAACATAACTTGATGACACTCTCATCCCACTGTGATCATTCTTCGTCAATAATCGCTTCAAACAACACTGTAGCCGAATAATAAGGTCCTTCACAGTCGCCCCTTTTCGCCCCCTTTTCACTCCCTTTTTACTCCCTTTTTTGCTCCCTTTTTTTGCCCTTTTTTCAATAATGTAACTGAGTGAGCTATAAAATCCTGAAAAGTTCACCCCAGTCTTTTTTGATCATCCGAGGTGGTATGCAAGCTTCGAGAAACAATATGAGCACCCAAACTGCATGAAATAGAGAAAGGGAGTTGGAAAGGGCACGAAAAAGGGCGGAAAAAGGAAGCCGCTGCGGGGGGTTTCACAGTTCACTTTTTCCTGCCCTTTTTCGCTTCCTTTTTCGATGGATTTCTTTCAGTTCTCAGCTGGGAAGTCGGTTTTTTCCCTTTTTTAACACTTTTTACATATCAGAATTGAAAAGAGGGGAAAACCCCGGTGGAAAACGGCGGGAACCACAAAAAGCCCGAAAAAAAGGGAAGAAAAAGGGCAGGAAAAAGGGAACTGTGAACGACCCTAATATCCCGTTCGAAATTCAGCAACAACATGCATAAACTTGGGTCGAACTCAAATCTTCGGATCTGGTTGGTTCACAATGGTTGGAGTCTGCACGCCAAATCAGATCACGGTCACGACACGTCACACTCACGGGTTCCGCTGCCTTTGTGACACCTCTGTTCTCTTTTTCTCTATCCTCCTCATGAACGCCTCTTTCTTTGCGGGCGCTGGCGACGTCATTGAGTGCTTTGTGCGTGAGCTCGGTATTCTACAGGCCAGTTTGAAGGCGGAAGTGCGGCCGTTTCGTCGTCGATTTGGTGGCAAACGCTGACACTAGGTCATTGGCAGGAAGTGAGGGCTGCACGGGACGAAACGGAGGCGGAAGTGTCAATACTGTGGGTTACAAAGACGGCGTTAGCGGTAACCCGCCAGCGGTTTGCTCTGGAGCGTGCGGCGAAGAAGAGCCTGCAAAGAGTAAGTTCCTTTGGCGTCTGAACGGGTTTGCTGCATCGACTGCTGGACTTTTTAGGATTTGACTTCCGCTAAAACCGAAGTCTGTCAGGAGATGGTGAAGTTTCGGGCTCTTTCCGACCGCTCGAGTGTTCGGGAGGCCGAATTGGAACAGGTGTGTCGGGGTCAAGCTTTCCAAATGCAGATCCTTATATCCTATCCAGGAGATTGCAAAACTCCGAGCGGCACTCCATGAACGGGACGAAGAGCTCCTCCTCGTTCGTCGTTCATTCGGCATCTACAACCTTTTCCTGACCGATTACAAGATCAAGAACGACCTCAGCAAGGCACACCAGGATACCATGAAAGTCCAGGCGGTGAGTATCCACATAAAACTTTCCTGTGAATCTTCCCAGCCCTCTGTAGAAGCTCGCCAAGACGAAGTTGCGCCTCGACGAGCAGACTCGCCGAACCCAGGTAGCCAAGGAGGAATGCGCGGCGGCGGCGGTGCATCTGGTGTGTCTTTCGGGCCCAACGTGTTGATATTAAATGGAAAGACTTACTTACATCAGGAGGACGACAAAAACCCGGCCGCAGTCCAGCAGGCGCCTATCCCTTCCATATCAAATGAGGTCTTGGCTCACCGTACCCCAGGGCCCGGATATAACGCGTGCCAGACTCGAGACGCGCGAGGCGGAGATCAAATGCGTGAGTTCCCTTTCCTGTTTAAGCGCGCCCATTGTAACTGTAACCGAAAACCAGGTCCGCGCGGAGCTGGGGCAGGTGCACGCGCGCATAGCAGCGCGGGATCAGGAGCTCCGTCTGGTATTCATCCTTGCTGCAAGTACGGCGGACTAATCATATGATACACATCCCGCCCTACAGACGAGCAAGCGGCTCCGTATGGCGCAACGAGACGCGGTCGGCGCACGCTCGGTAAGTCCCTTCCCTTGAAACACATCTGACGAATGCATAATTCCTGGATTTTACTTTCCCGTGGGCGTTAAGATGATGGCAATGATGCGCACACGCTACGCAACCAGCAAGCGGAGTAATATAGCGCTCAAAGACAAATTAAAAATCGAAAAAGCTTCCCACGAAGAGCTCAAGCTGGTGGGTCGAGTTCTATCAGACTTTGTATTTGTTGAGGCTAACGCACCGGATCTGTAGACCTGTCGCCAGCTCATTGTGATCGTCGAGGCGGCTGAGGCTGGCGCAAGTGCTGAAACGGTGGGTTGCGGAACCAGGATTTTTCCCTCGGCATTAATTTACCTGAAGGTCGAGCACTCGCATTCGCACGGTACTTCGGAGTGCAAGTACCAAAAGAAGTATATGAAGGCAAAGGCGAAGAACGGCAAGTTGGAGATGGTACGTAAGGCTATTCTGGTATAAACGCGGCCTTGACCAGTTGGATGCAGAAATTGGCTGCGCTGAATGCAGAGCACGAGTCGCCATTGGGGTCCGGGTCTAAAAAACGGAAGATGGAGGACGGGATGGAGCCACAGAAGAACCCACGGCGAATCAGGTATTCGCAGTGATCATGTAGTCAGGGACCGAGCAGAGATGGATGATTGGATGGATGGATACTAGCCTCAACGCCAGATAATGTAGTGTACAAACAATTGTGGACACTGAAATGTTCTTTGGATGACCCGTGATCGCCATAATTCTGAAGGAGAACAGAGCCGGGAATTCATCGTCGCCATTCAACATCGAGGGCGTTCAATAGCTTTGGATGTGAACCTTGGATGCTCTTAGTACACCCAGCGTCAGGACGGGAAGAATTGCTACAAGTTATACTGTAGTTTCTTGCAAGTGTCAGCAACGAGTCGGGTGTGGCTCAAGTCTCCGAAGGACACTGCGCCACAGCAATTCCGAATCTACCTCCCAACCGAGCAAACAGACATCAAAATATATGTATTTTAGAAATCCGAATTGGAAACGAGTAGGGAAATGGAACAAAAAAGAAACACCCTAATGTTAGAGCTACATGAGACACCACACGGCCGGCGACGACATCACGGGAAGGTTTCACATGGATCTCCAGATATGTCAAGATTCCCGCCAAATACACAAGCGAAATAAGACTCGCCGACCCATTGGTCCGGCCAACCCTCTTCGGATTCCCAAATAACACGAATTTGCACGCCAGCTGCAAGGAGCCGCGTGTCGCGCGCGCGGCGCGGGAGCCATTGCGTATCTCCGTCATCGTCATACGAGTCTTGGTACAAGCGGAAGGTTAGAAATTCGACGCGGTGGACAGCTTCTGCGCGGCGGCGCTTCCGAAGAATTTTGGCGAGGACGGTGTGACTGAACTTTTCGGTGTCGACCCGCATGGAAAGGGTCCGGAGGCGTGGAAGAAGGGAAGGGGAATCGAGAAGTTCGTGCAAATGGATCATGGTCTAATGATTGACCTCGACGTCTAGAGACGTGAGGGAAACAATCTTGGAATGAACGGAAATAGTTAGATCCAAGAGTGAGGTGGTCGAGCACACAGGCCGAGCGCTTGAGAAAGGATAGAAGGGCCGAAGGCTTCAGCCCGAGCTCGCTCTGGTGGACCTCCAGTCGACCTAGATTGGGTAAAGTCAAATAATTTAACGCAATCTCAACGCTTTTGAGATCTCCGGACAGTACGAGGGAGTGTAGGTGCGTCGATGGTGGGGGTGCCACAATCATAGAAGAGGACTGCACGAGATGGAACGTCAAATGGTTGATTTGGTGGCGCGATTCTAACATTTCCAAGAGCGTTCCAAGTGAACCCGACATCCCGAGTCTGGTCAAGTGTGGGTAAACGTTCAGATCGGAGAACGAGGCCCGTTCGATGCTGAGGTCACGAAGAGAAGGGGTGTTTGGGAATATAGAAATAGGACGCAATTCCAGGGGAACACGAGGTTCAGAACTGATTGCAAGGCGATGCACGCGCGGCAATGAGATGCACAGTTGTTGGAGAGATTGGAGGTCTTCGCCGGAAAGGCAGTTCGAGCCGTTGAAGGTGCTCAGCAATCGATGGGGTGGTCGGGAGCATCGGGCAGCCTGTGGTATCCGGAGCGGATCGTCAACGAGAGCGCACATGCCCCGGTCCTGGATAATTAGATGAGGTAGGGGTAGTGCTCTATCAATGACGTTCTCGACTCCCATACCGAGCATTCTCAGGTGGGGAATCCGGCGTCGATATCGACAGAAGCCCACAGCTGGCAAAGTCGTCACCGCAATCTCGCGCCAGTGATGCCAGTGGCAAATATAAGCGAGCAACAGTGGAGCCTGGCGCCGCGATAGGAATATGCATCCGAGAAAGATGCGTGAGACGATATCGTTCGGGAGCGTTAAAACGGGATACAGATTCTTCGCATCAACTTGAAGTTCGCGGTCCGTTCTTCCGGTGCGGCGACGGTGCTAAGCTGTTCCGGAGTGTCGGCTGGAATTGTCTCCTGTGGCTTCGAACCTTTTCGCAGGATGCAGCAATCTTCGATGAGTTCTGGCCAAGTTGGCATCTACAGCTCTTGGCCATGTCATCGTGACGTCGAAAAGTAAACAGGTGTCACGGTATGGATGTGACTGTGATCCGATAGCATCCGAACATTTGGCGCATCAGCGATCATCAATAATTTGAATTTCTTTTTTCGGTCCACCAAAAAATTGGGTGGAGCGAAACACGGATTTTCGCATTGGTAGAGTACACTAACTGGACAAAAAGAATGACCGATGGGCTTTCGTGATTTTTCTCAACAACCATAGCATATTTTTGCATGAAATAAAATCTGGGACTGTTCAGAAGGACGAGCCCGACGTCCCTGAACCATTGATGAGATCAAACATAATTGATGCGCCATCACAATGGCTGAAAGATGAAAAATGCATTTTTTCAGCGTGAACAGTGATTTTTTTGAGGACAATCTGAGTCACCCAAATTGGAGTTCAAGATGTCTCAATCAATATTCCAAGTTGAATTGGGCAAAAATATGCAGGAGGACAGGCGCTATGTGGCGCGCAAAATGGCCAAAAACTGCTCAATTGGTCAAAAACAAGCAAAAATGGGCCAAAATAGCAATTTTGCGGGGGCCGTAGCACATTATTGACTGTATATTTTTGCCTGATGTAACTTGGGATAATGATTGAGAGACCTTGAATTCCAATTTGGGTGATTCAGATTGTTCTCAAAAAAATCACTGTTCACGCTGAAAAAATGCATTTTTCATCTTTCCGCCATTGTGATGGCGCATCAATTATATTTGATCTCATCAATGGGTCAGGGACGTCGGGCTCGTCCTTCTGAACAGTCCCAGATTTTATTTCATGCAAAAATATGCTATGGTTGTTGAGAAAAATCACGAAAGCCCATCGGTCATTCTTTTTGTCCAGTTAGTGTAATGTATATAGTTCTGCAAAATGGTTGATGATCCACATGCCAGTGGATGGATCTTTTTTCTTCCTGATCGCGACGGTACTAAGTAGGCGGGCCAGCAGGCTGAAAAACCGCCGGCAATAATGGACGTGGGCGCGGTTAAATTACTACATGGCGATCTCTTGATTGATGGTGCCTGGCGCCCATTTGGCGCCCTTATTTGTTTCACGACCCCGAGATAATAGCCGCCGTCATATTTACAGAAGGTCGCCCACCGTCTACACACTCCATCCATCTCTTGCAATGCCCTTTCCTTACCCCACTATCCGTGCGTTGTTTTTGCCGCCCAAAGGTTGAGGTCAAGCTGATGTTGAAATGAAACAGCGCGCCCACCTGGCGACTGGAAGGATCCATTCGATAATCAAGCCATGTATGTGGGGGGACCGTACCGTTCTCATGAGTGTAGCAAATTAATTTTCACAGCGAGATGTCTTTGGTCCACAACCTATTTGTGCGCGCGTTAAACGCCATCTATGCGCAAGCTGAAGGAATACGAGATGACCAAGCGAAAGCCTTTGCGTTCTTCGGCATGATATACGTATGTGGACACCATTTTCCGTACGGAAATGCTTACCAATGAGTACATCGGTCAGTGCCAGGGGGTTCACCACCACCATCATACAGAAGAAACATACCTATTCCCGAAATATAATGAGAAATTGGGCGCAAATGCTATGGATCAGAACATTGAGCAGCACCACGCATTTCTGGATGGTCTCAACGACCTCGAATCGTATTTCAAGGAGGTGCACGCCGGTACCACGCCGTATAATGGGGCCATCGTTATCCAAAAGATCGACGGCTTTGCTGACGACCTCGTACTGCACCTAAACGAGGTGCGTTGCAATTTTCTTTACATCCTAGCATTCACTTACCTGCTCCAGGAAATCGCCACCCTCGAATCAAGCCGCATGCGCGCAGCCCTCACTGCGGAAGACCTCAAGGACATAGAAGATACGGTCAAGAAAATCGTCCTCAAGAACATCTCGTTTTTCAAGGGGCTTCCCATGGGCCTGGTCTGCCACGACAAGTCCTCCGCTCCACAGTACGCATCGAAAGTCCTCGAAAAATTCTTCCCCGTGCTCACGATGATGAATCAGCTGGCCACCTCTGCCGAAGGCTCTTATATGGGCCACGCAATATGGTTTCAGGTGGCGACACAACGATGCCTGGGAGTTCGCACCTTGCGATATCTTTGGCAATATTAGGCCTGGCCGAGGGAATTGATAGATACGGCCCGGCTTTGGTGTGGCTGAGAGTATTTCCATCGTTATATCATTTTGCTTGGTCCAACGGCGATGGTCGCAATTAATTTTGGGTCGTATGGTTCAAATCAAGGGCCCATGTAAGATAATGACCTCAAAACCGAATTCAACCAAGACGTTTATGTTGGGCGCGGCGTTCAAAATTGTGGTCTCGCCACGAGACACAGTTTTGTGGCTTGGAGCGAAACGAAATAGTACATTTCATGAGTGAACAGTGGAAACTACGCCAGCACTCAGCTAGACGCCTTGGTATTCGCTTCGATCCACTCTACCGGGCCTTCAACATTCAGCGCGTGCAACCTCTCGTTGATCTCTTTTATGAACCGTTCCCGTACCAGCGGCTGAAAGTACAGCGTCACCTCTGTTACGTCCAATCTATCTGTCCACGTTCCATCCCCGTTAACGACAGGGTTAGGCCGGGCCAGTTTGAGGTGACGGCGGAAGGGCACCGTCGCTACGTAGCTCCGCACCTTACCGGGATGCCCGAAGTGAGCCTCGGGGCGCATGATTTCGTCCAGGCTATACAACAGTTTGTCAGATAAGTCCCTTATGAAGAGCAGCACAAGACGCACCGAAGCGTGGAATTACAAATCATGTGTCCCGGCGGGCTCGCCAAATCCATGATCTCTCCGCGATTCGTTGCCTCCGCCGCACGCTCCGCCTGCAAGTCCACGAGTGCCGCAAGAAAATGGGGCGTGCGCCCACGCATTATGCTCTTGCGGACAGCCGCAGCATACGGGTAATAGTCGTTCCCGTCTGCGGGGCAATCCTGTCGGTTGGGGCAAAAGTGAATCCATTGAAGGAGAGCTCCATCGGGATTCCCGCCGCACCGCGCACATCGAGAATCGTGTCGATTGTGTGGATGGGCGGGTTGGATGTATCAGCAGCGTTTGTGGCGACCGCAATGAGCGCAACGATGCAGTCCTGCAAGGTGAGGAATCCGGCGTTCTCTCCGCCAAGCGCGTGGATGGCATCGTGTAGCTGCTGTACTTGACTGGCGGAGAAACGGAAATCCAGCCGGACGTTTGGCGTTTCAGAGGGATCAAGTTGGGGATGCACTGAACCAGCAGGGTAATATGCCTCGACTGCAAAGGTGTCGATGCCTTCAAGGAAAGTCCGATCACATTCTGGAAGGTACGTCCTAGCCGCTTTGTACACAGGTTTGGGTTCATCGAAGGGGACATCCCGATAGAACTTGCTGAGAGCGCGGATAAAACGACTTGCAACGAAGTCGCTACCGATTGGATGCCAGCGAGTGATACCAATGCTGGTAGCGTTCAACTTGGAAAACTTGGTGAGGCGAATGACGGCGAGCGGCGTCGTAGGATCTAGAACGATTTTCCTAGGACTTAATGGCGCCAGAAAGCGCAAAGGCTTCTGCACGATGGCCTCAATGGGCACAATCTCGGTCTCGTCGCTCACGGAGACGGTAACAGGAATGCCTTTAGGGGGCAGCATCAACTGTCGGGGCGGTGGGTGAGATTATCTTAATCATATTCAAACAACGCACGTTCCATGGCACTCCGCCGTTTTCGCCGCAACTCGCTCGAGCAGCGTACAACGGAAAGACGGTGAGTGTCTTGGCCAAAGCGGCGTTGAACCGGTCAACGTCTATGGCCTCGGGAATAACATACAAGTTGGCGGCATTGTAGCCAAACACATCGAGGTAATCGATTGGGAGCTGCGAGACGCCGTCGAGGAGGGTGGGACCGTCAGGTGTGATGAGTGATTCTGCCATGACGGCTTGTGCGCTGGATCTTGTCGAGATGTACTTATGGAAGCACCGGCGTTCTATAAGGTGACCAACTTGTCAACTGACGCGGTTTGATTTACGCAGCTATTTATGCCCGCAGGAGATGCCCGCCAGATCGCCGCATTTTGCCGTCGCTTCCGAGGGCACCACGTCATGTTGAACATCCGCCGCAAAATATTCTGCAAGGTGAAAGCCGGGGTCAAGCCCCTTCTCTGAGAGAAACCCACTTCTATATAGGACGAAGGTGGTTCGTCCTTCGTCCTATATCCGAAGTCTGAGATGATCACTAGCCAACTGTGCGAAGCGGCTTCTTCAGTGCTTCTTCACGCACGGTTGCCAAGGCCCCATCAGACTTTGTGCCAATAACTTGGTCGCAATTGATTTCACTTGATCTGGCTTGTTTCGGAAAAGACCGCAAGTGACAAATGATCAAGCCAGGTCCGATTTTCCACAAGTGAAAAAAACCTTTGCCCTAGCTCATTTTTATCCATTCTGACAAGCTAAAGTTTTTCAGATATTTCGATTCAAGAGGAAAAGTGCATTCAACATCAGTTAAGTAAGTGACAAGTAAATGCCGAAAGGCTGATGCCGGTAGGAATCGATGGATGTCAGGCGTTCAAATTGATCACCGCGGTGAGAATCAAGGTTAGACTGCTTTACAAAAGAGAGACCAAGCTTAGAGGGGTCGCAGTCTTTGAGCATGGTCAAAAGGTGACTGAAAAAAAATCACCAGACGGAATCAAAGTTGCTTGGCATGGGACCCAGGTTGAACATCCTGAATTGAATCAATGTAACTTCCTACTCGGCCCGAGAGGAATTCGTGTTTAGCAGCTTGCGGGTATATCAGATATATCTCAATGCCATTCTGTTTCCGCGGGCATTTCGCAGAATTAGTCTGCCTGCGGGATCATCCGGAGATGGGGAAGTTAGAACTAGATCAATTCGTCGCGAGCCGGAACAGCTGTCAAGCCTACGCGACTAGGAAGGATGCTTCCAAGTTCCCACCCACATTGGTTACACCGGAAGACCGCCACTTGCCGTATGGTACACCTGCTGACCGCATGTGCTTCGACTGCACAGCAAACTGGGGGTTCGACTCCTCGACGGTACATCAATTCTTTCAACGGGCCCTCTTTTTGGGTTTCTTCTCTTTGACCTGCGGCGGAGGGAGAAACGTACCCATGAAATCAGAGCGTAAGAGGCACCGGTTGTGTGAGGTACAGGTGAAATATTAGTCCGCAGTTTTCCAAGCAGTGGGTTCGACTCCCCGCTGGTGCATATATCGAAGACTGGGTTATTTTTCTTTTTTTTTCTTTCGCTCCTTTCAGTGGGCCTTTTATTTATAAGTTTGTACTCGCTGAGGGCGAGACCGGAAGACATGTCAGGAATGTCTTTGTCTGTAAAACTCGCGTCGTGGCGGCGACACCTGACCGCGAAAAAGGTGCATACCTGTCCATGCTAATGAATGCTGGTAGAAAGCACCGTGGTGTACGGTACACCCGCCGAACCGATGAGTTGGTCGATTGATACTTAGATGAATATAACGGTGAATCGGGGTTCGACTCCTCGTCGGTGCATACATCAGTCACGCTTTTTTGACGCTCCTTGGATCCTTTATACACGGCTGTATTCTAAATATAGCGAGGTCGAATACAAACAGAAGAACACCGGTTGTGTACGATACACCCGCCGAAATCATTGGCTAGCCCTGTGATGTAATGACGAGCCGTGGTTCCACTCCCTGCCGGTGCATTGGTTCACTAAATGTCAAACCTATTCTTCTTTTTCTTTCCCCTCCTTTCAAAAATTCCCTCAAATAGCGCGGTCGAATACAGTGGAAAGAGCACCGTGTGCGGTACACCCGCCAACCTCATGATCATGAAAGGGGCTGTGTTACAGCGGCGAGCCGGGGTTCGACTCCCCGTCGGTGCATCCACTTGAAGGTACCCTCTTTTTGTCGGCGGCGCCTCTACCATTTAGCGGCAACACGAATGTCGTTCGCGGCGAGGCTGCTACACACATTCGTATCCCACTTTAGTCTGTTCCAATCCAACTCCATTCTATCACAATCCATTCTATTCTAGATCCATTGGTATACCACGACACAACATAAAAGAGATAAGTAACAAATAACTAACCAACCGAATACCGAAACAGGAACTTCGTTCGCGGCGAGAAGGCTGCCACACACAAATTCATATCCATTGGTATACCACAACACAACATAAAAGATAAGTAACAAATAACTAACCAACCGAACCGAATAAATGCACAAATAAGTGAGAGTAGTAGTGGTACCGTAACCGTAAACGAACGAGAAAGCATAGTAAGTATAACATTGCCCCTCCCCCAGCCTAGCAACACCCCGCCCTCTCCCCTCCACCCGCACCCGCACCCGCACCTGCACCCGCACCCGCCCCCCCACCCACATTCAACCTCAACCGCTCCTCCGCGCCCCCTCTACTCGCCCTACTCTTCTTCGATCATGCTTACGCATCCCCCCATCATCAACCTCAAACCTCCCCTCCCTCCTCTCCCACCCCACCACCAACCGCCCCCCCCCATCAGGGGTTCGACTCCCCGCCGGTGCATGCTCTAGCGCCAAGGTCCCTTTATTTTTATTGAGCTGCGCTCAAGTCGTCGGTTTTGCCAGTTAAATAGTTGGTGTGATGTAGGCCCTCTTTGTCTTTAAAACTCGTGTCGCGGCCTAAGCAACGGCGAAAGAAGGTTCACACCCGTCCATGCAGCTTATAGAAAGCACCGTGGTGTGCGGTACACCCGCCGACATAATAAGCTTTTCAATTGATGGATGAATATAACGGCGAGCCGGGGTTCGACTCCCTGCCGGTGCACATACTACCATACTTTTCCTTTTGCTTCTTCTTTCTGTCTGTTCAGTGGGTTGGTACTGCCATCTAACGTTAACCACGAGATTCAAGATTTCACTCGCTTGCAGCGAGACCGTAGGCACAGATGTCAGGTGTAAAACTCGCGTTAAGGCCCTGGGCCCCAAGCTCGAGCAACCCCGCAAAGAAAGACTTACACCTGTGCATGCTAATAAATATAGGGGGAAAGCACTGTGGTGTACGGTACACCCGCCGACATAATATCCCAGGAGTATTGATGTGACGGCGAGCTGGGGTTCGACTCCCAGCCGGTGTTTGAACCCCCGCTCTTTAATTTTTTTATGCGCACGGCTGTTATCGAAACGCCCGCCCACATATCGAGGTTGAATACAGAGGGAAGAGCACCGGTGGTGCGACACCCGCCGACAAGATTACTTGATTAAATCGTTCCAACGGTGAACCGGGGTTCGACTCCCCGTCGGTGCGTTTAAACTTTGGAAAGTTTTTTTTCTTTCTTGGGCGCTTCGGTGGAGTACATTCAGTGCTGGCATGTTCTTTTCTTCTCGGTCACTACATTTTGATGGCCCCTCGGCCAACTTGACCGAGGTCGGCTCAGGTTGACCGAGGTTGGCCGAGGGGTTCAACCACAGTTTGCAAACCACATAATATTCTGTGAAAAAAGCTTTTATACGCAATTCTATTTCCCAATGCCGTGCAAATCAAGTATATGCTAGTATGTGATGGTAATAATGGCGTTGGACGCGCCATTCTGATTGATGGTGGTGAATAGGCCCTCCGCCACGTCTTGGTCAACCACAGACCACGACACAGTGGGCACGCTGCTCAAGAAACGAAGGTTGATCCCGAAGAAGGTCGTTGTTCCCCTTGGGTAATCGCTGACGGCGTTTATGCTGTAAGCCTCTAGGGTTTCCGTTGCCGTGACCTGCAGCAGACCACCGTCGACTGTCAGCGACGTTCCTCCGATATTCGAGAACTGCGTGTTATAGTTGTAGAAGCCGCCACTCTGCCCAGTAAGCGAGATAAGGCCGTTCAGCTGCTGCCCGACGCTGACGGGAACCAACGGGGTGTAGAACGCGATACTGTTCCATAGGTACCAGGATGCGACAGCCCAGGATGGACCACCACCGGCAGCGGATGGGCCGTACTGAAGGACAGAAATGCGTCAGACCCACGAACTTGGTCCCTGGTCCACGAGACGTACCTGGAGTACCGGTTGAATGATGGCGCTGCTGTCGGCGGGTACGATGGAGTTGAACAGGAACACAGTTTGTCCGTGGTAGGTTGCTGGCGCGGGCGGCACCGTCCATGACGTCGTGAACGACGAGATCGGCGAATTCGCGTTCGTGTTGGTCCATCTTGCGTCCGTGATCCAACCACTCTTCAGTGCCCGTGCCGAGAGTTTCGTCACGGGCTTCACATTGGAGGCGACGTGGAGGATGGTCCCGTTGGCAGACAACAAGTGAATATCATTGCCGACGTGGTGCACACGTCCACCAACGGGAACCTCGTGGATTTCGGTGATAGGGTGGCCCCCGGGCACGAGAACCGTGCTTTCAACTGGGGCTGTGAGCGCCGGGGAGGCGAGCAGCCCGAGAAAGATTCCTGCGGTGACGAAGGATCGGATGCTTGCGTACATCATTGTTATCTGAAAGAGTGCGTTGGCATGTCAGATGCAGATAAATGAAAGAAAATCGCCCACTCACGGGAAATCTTGAATGGGAGGCAGAGAATTTCCGAAGAACTGGGGAAGTGAGTCAAAGTGCCAGGAATTTATACGAACGCAAGGGCGCTTACTGATGTTTCATAGCTATGCGATTCCAAGTCCTGGGTCAAGTGAGGATCCGCGTCCAATGGGACGCTCGTGCACGCGAACTTACGCGACGACCGGATTCAGAGGAATGCCCCGGAAAAGATCCCAGTCATAATTCCTCAATCAAGAGCCCGAGCTACCATCCGGTGCAATGAATTTGAATTCTTCGAACGCTTCAACGCACCCTGTGTCACGAGGATCCGCCAGGTGCGGGTCGAAACCTGCCCGATCGGGCCGACGCTGCAATGCCAAGAAGATCCAAGAATATCTGGGGTGAGGAAGGCTAAATCAAACATTTCTTTTAGGGAAGAAATCGTTGGGCTATCCCAGCCAAAAAAAATCCGTGATGATTTCCAGCATTAATGTGGTCTGTCGGAGGGTACCGTTAACAATGCGTTAGAATATTTGAGTTGAAGTTCCGACTTCTTCTATCTGCTATGTACGATCCATTTATTATTTCACCGGTAGACCTGTGGACCCGAAGCGCGAGGGGCTTCTTGCGAGTGACAAATTCGTTCTTCACCGGTCAGCACGCAGGAATCCCAATAGCATACATCCTCCTCGCCGACCGGAATAAGTTCGGACCCGAGCGCGCCAGAATCCATTTGTCTTCCTGAAAGTTTGGTGGCTTTTGGACGGCCTGCGCGCACAGCTGTAGCTGGAACTGAGTAGATGTCAGTGCGAGCGTTTATTAGGCATTTATTTTAATACAGACCTGTATACGTCTTGGCGACTTCATTGCGTGCGTCGCGGAATCAAACTCTAGTATAAAGGAGAGGGATTAATGACCACAATCTTGGATCAATACTCTCGAGTTCGCTCAACATGAGATCTCTCTTCATCCTCCTTGGAATTTACGCATCTGTGTCGTTGGCTGCGATACTTCCAGCCTTCACGCCGCCCAAGGTGTACAAGGTCATTGATGCTACCTCGTACATGGGCCTCGGCAACGGGACG
The DNA here is from genome assembly GCA_029378395.1 of Mycena leptocephala. Lineage (NCBI taxonomy): Eukaryota > Fungi > Basidiomycota > Agaricomycetes > Agaricales > Mycenaceae > Mycena > Mycena leptocephala. The sequence goes on along the minus strand of JARJLF010000874.1, from coordinate 101,558 downwards.
AGTACGGTATGGCTGGAGTACATACCAAAATGGGCTGAGAATAATTACCCCCCCTCAGGAGACCTCCACCCTCACCAAGCGCACACAGGGAAACGTGTACGTCTTTGTAGTCTTCATATATTGGCTGCGACCTATTTTTTCAAATGATGAACACAGCTATCTCTGCAACGATCCCAACTTCAGTGGATATTGTGTTCTGATAACCGGCGCCACAAGCGGGGGATGCGTCGCCCTTGGTTCCGATCTGGACAAACAAGTTTCAAGCATCGGCCCCGACCCGGACCAGTCGTGCTACTTCTTCAGGTGAGCGTGGCCTGCTAATAGGAGCCAGCCTGTCTAACCAACGAGTATGATGCTCAAGGAACCGTTTCTGTGGCGCGGGTTCAAAGACGGATGTGATCCAGAAATTCCGCAGTCCCGGCTTCACAGACCTCAGCCTCATCGGGTGGGATAATGCTGGATCGTCCTTTAGGTGGGTTGACTGATTAGCTTGCCCCGAGGAATGATCTGAGTCATACGTAGCTGCATCTTCGACGGTGGCCCACCTCTGACGGTTACGTTTCCCTGAGTGTGTGTTGAGCATATCTCGATATGAATTTGCGCGTAGAGCATCGAGAAAAATATTTGACAGAGATGGATGCGGGGGAATGTGGTTGATGCATTTCGGTTGCTATGGATTGTGTTGTGGCTCGGTGGTTATATTCTAGAATGAGCTGAGAGCTACGAAATCCGGAGATTGCGTGTTCGATGCTGGCGAGAGGTAATGCTTTTTGCAATTGATATGAACAGTGTTTGGTCAATGTGTTTGAACCCAGTTTGATCAGTTTGAACAAGCTTCAAACACCTCATATAAGTGATCGATCCGAACTATCACAACCCCCTCAAGTTAATAACCCCCGGCCGCAGGCAAGCCTGCGTGAAAAAATCAGTAATTAAACAAGTTTATGCGTTGAGACGGCAGTTGATTGATCAAACTTCATTTAGATTCTTTAGTTTTGACGAACTTGTGGTCGAGATCCTGGACTCTGTTGCACTGTGTTGATATTATGACAGCGAGAAGCGGTTTCAGAATTCCAGCCATAGATATATGTCTTCCGTGAAGAGCTTATGCTACGACGCGCTTTTATCGTATACATAGCCAAGGCTGCCCAGAGCCGCTCAGAGTCACCAGTGAGTCGGCGAGCACCGAGTTGATTGTGCGTTCCAAGTCTCAAGACCGCCAGATAATAATTGAGGGAGACGAGGAGAGAAAAGCACCGTAAAGGCCTGATTGTCAGACGCAGTGAGTGGTGGCAAGAAGAAGGCTTTGTATGCACCTGTATGGCAACACCGTCTACCGCATACATCTGGCCCTCCCCACAGCTCGACACACTCGAGTCCCTGCGCTGGGATTTGGACAGGCATCCCATCGCGCCCTTCGCAGCCCTGCACCTTCTTCCTTTTCTCCGTCGACGGTCCCTCGGGGAGGTCCAATGTCGCCGACTGGGTGCGCACGGTGAGTACTCAATCGCACTTCGCTTCGCTAGCGAGGAGTCGGATTTTGATTAATATTCTCATATGATACATCGGACAGGCGTACCACGACATGGCGACACACAACAACGCGGACGGAACGGGCGGCATGGACGTCTCGATCCGCTTCCCTGAAGAGCAGGCGCGTGCTGAGGTGCATGCTCCGCGTTTATTTGGCTTTGGACGTGGGGTTTCACGCTGACCTATCCGAAGAACGCCGCCGACAGATTTAATAATATCCTCCGACTGCTCGCCGGCGTCGCCAGCCGCTGCGTCTCCAGTACGTACCCCTTCCGCATCCTTGTCGATGAATTTCACACCCTGACCGCCGACCTTAGTATGGGGGAGTGATGTATCAGGGGTCGCTGATCAGCGCAGAGGCGCGATATATCAAAACCTCTGATTCAGAGGCAAATTTGATATATCACTGCAGAGTCTCCCCGCAGCAAAAATATATATACTGCACGGTGTCGATAGAGTCTCGCCGCCGCGTTCAACGATGATCAGAAGTGTGTGAATAATTACGTTAATGTTGTACATGTTTGACCGGCGACGTCGACGAGTGCTCGCCGTCGTCGTGCGCGATGAGCACAAAAAATTCCCAAAAAAAACGTTAAAAATACAAGAAAAAGGGGGCGTATTCCCCTGCAACAACCGTATGTGATATCAATCGGAATAACTACATACTTAGAACCTCGTCCACGTAGGTCGATTTTACTCGCCGCGGCGGTAAGGTCGGTATGGGCTCCTCCTCCTCCCCGCGAATACGCTCAGCATTTCCCTCCACCTCGTCATCGCTCTCGTCGACCTCCGCCACATCCGTGCCCTCCCGTCCCCGCCGTATGAGATCGTCCAGTCCTTCCCACTGCTTCGCAAACTCGGCAGCTAATGTGGCTTGAATAGCTGCCTGCCGCAATGCGTAGGCAGTCTCTCCCTCGCGCTGTGGTCCTTCGGGAAGCCCACGTCGGTCAACCTTCTCCGTCCACCAGTTCGACCGCCACGTCAAAAACTGCAGGATGCGCCGCATCTCCTCTTCCAGCAAATCGACCTCTTCGCTCCAATGCAGCGAGCGCGCGCGTACCTTGGCCCATTCAATACGGACAGCTTTTACGAAACGTCAGCCGCCAGTACATTCAGCCGAAGGGTACACATACCTTCGTTCATCGCCGCGTCGTCAGCGGGGTCCCACTTCTCGCCCTTATTCAGCCAGATCCATGATACCTCGCGCTCCACCGGCTTGGTCCTCCCCTCCTTTGTCCGCTTCCTCTTCTTGTGGTCGGGATTACTGAAATGGGATTGCGGCAGACCCCGAACGTCATCCACCTTGAGCTCCAACAGGGTCCACTCCCACTCGTACTGCTGCAGCTTCTTTCCCAGTGCCACCAGTGCCTTGCGCGCCACCCGATACGACGCTGCCGCCCGCTTGACCTGCTCATTCAGCGCCGCAATTTTATCCCCCGAGCGCATGTTTTCCCGGACGCCGCGCGAATGCGTGTCCTTCAGCTTGTACAGGTGCGTCCGCACCAGCAGGAGCCTCCGGATCTCGTGGAGCGTCTCGGATGCCTGTCCGACCCGCAGTCGATATTCGTGATTGAAGATCGGGAGATTGACAGTGAGCTCCTGTGCGTCAGGCCCAGGTGCAGCTGCGATGGCCGATGGCAGCCACAGGGTGATATCGGACACTTTGATTCCAGGGGCTGGCTGGCTATCTGCAACCTGAGCGCGTGCAGCATCCTCGCGCTCGCGGATATTGGTCAGCGCAGGGAAAAACTTGATTTGGACGTCCATCCAGGCGAATATCTTGCGCCGCAGCTTGCTCGTCCGCTCGATCATCGCATGGCGCTGACCGTCTGTGGGGTGTTGGCCTGTAGCTGCGACATCAAAAGCTAAAATTCTCCTAAAATAATTATTAACGCCTGCTCACGCTCGAGAATATAGACTTACTGTTGTTCCTCAAGCTGGAGCCCCATCGAAATCAGTTCTGTTATATGCATGTCACCCTTCACCGCCCCCACATCTTCCTTCCCCGCAGCTTCCCTTGCCGCCGCTTCTGCTGCTAGTGCTGTACGGACTTTCGCGAGGTGCTGATCCTTGCGAATGGTCTCAAACGGATTGGGGTTGCTGACATCAGCGTCCCACAGCAGCGCCATGGCAGTCCATTCCTCCACAACCTTCGCGCCCGTAGACTTGTTCATATCAGCAAAGGCGGCCCTCGTTTTCGTCATTTCTGGCACCGCCTTTTCGAGCTTCCTACGCATCTCATAGCCTGTAAACAGTCGTTAAAATTCCAGTCCTTGAGCGCATTTTGGTAGCTCACCTAGTCCAATAATTTTCTTATGATTCCAATCGTTAAAATGGTCGTCTAAGGTATCCCGTCTAAACCCCGGACCCATCTCCTTCGTGCTCCGGGCAAGAGGGTTCGCATTTGCCCATCCCCGCTCGGGCGCCTCGCCGTCCGTCTGGCCCACGTCACGGGTGAGGAGGAAATTGAACTTCAGATTGCACGCTTCGATGTGCGCTGGCAGATGGAATTTGGGGACGAGGAACGTGACAAATTTTTCTTTCCCCTCAATCGTGAGGGTCGCGTCCTGGTAACTGATCATCCGATTCCAAATATTAATGTGCCACTGGCACGCAATGTCGTAGGAGACGAAAAACCGCATCAACGGCGACCCAGTGACGCTACGGAAGAACATATAGTCCATATTCATGTAACTATATGTGCGTCAGCGTCGACTTGAGCGTTGCGTTACTTGCGTACTCACCGCTCTCTGAGCTGAAGATCTCCTACCGCTTGCGGCCGCTTCATATTGTGTCGAGCGCAGTCGACTGCACCGATGCCGGATGATGCTGTACCACGCGCCTCCCGGTCTGGCTTGTCAACTGCGTCGTGGGCTACACAGTGACTCCTCTGGAGTGTTTGTGAGCTGCTATTAATTGAAGAGCAAAAAAAGACGTACGTCCTGCTTCTGATGCCAATTCCTCTTCACGTGGGCCATGTACGCCTTCACCTCGCAGAAAAATGCCCATCCATTTCCCAAACCCGGGTCCTTCTCCTCCGAGGATACGTCCTTGCGCTTGAGTCGGAAATTGGCATCTAAAGCGACGAATAAAGCATACAAGAATCTAGCATCGTCAGCATTTAGCTCCCGCACATGTAACTCCAACAAACTCACCTTTTTTCCTCTGGCGCCGCTTCCCAGTCTGGTGGGAGGTTCTTCCCGGGCTGCGGACATGCGGGGCATAACAGCGCGCATTCCCCGGCCCTCGTACGTGCCACGCCATCGACCTCATGCTGTCGCGCGGCTCGCTTCAGCATCTGAACGTGCCGCCACTGTCGAGTCATCCGCAAAAACCCGTGGTATCAATCCTGGAGGTGTATCAGCACCGAAAATGGTTAATCGCCGCACATGACTCACCTTGTCGCGTTTGTGATGCAGATTATCCGTCTCTCTCGCCAGACTTTGATAGAATTCGAGCGCCGCGCATTTGGATTCAAAAGAAAGGAGGTGGTATCGTCGCAGGACAGAAAATGTTGCAGCTGTTCTCGGATTTGTGGTCGTCGCCGGCCAGAGCTGCGCACGGAGAAGCTGTATTGTGTGGTGCCCTCCCTGCCCACAGCCGCAGTAGTCCAATCCGACCCGATGGACGCCATGGTTGTCAACAATGACGAAATCGTCACCAGGTGCGGGGTTGGGGACGGGACAAGTACGATCGTTTCCCAGCCAATGGAGCCGTAGCAGTAATATATACACTAAAACACATGGCGCTAGCCACAGCCCCAGATGTCAAACACCCCGGACCTAGCCATCTCCTGGCCAGTGCACCATTTTCGCGCCCTGCGGGGCCGCCGGGCGATTTTTCGGCACCGGAATACCCTTTATTTGGCCCTTATTTGCCCCCCCGGGAATCCAGCCAAAAGCACCCATCAATTGGGTTTACTCGGTCAATCCCTTCTGGACGGACACGTGCTTAGTTGCTCCGCCACCGCCGTTTGGCGTCCGCTGCCCGCTGCCCGCTGTGCGTTGCCGCCGCCCGCCGCACCCGCCCCCGCCCCCGCCCCCGCCCTTCCCATCTGCTTCTCTCCGTCCCGACATAAGGCTGACCCCCCCCCTGCGCGCTCTTTCATCTCGGCCCACGTTGTTTATTCTTTCCAGGGATGGATCCAGTGAGCAAACTATTCATTTTTCTTCTACCTACTCTACTCATCCACCTTAAACACGCTCGCTCGCGAATCACCCTCGCCTGCACTCACCGTCGTTGTTGCTGGCCCGCACTTGGTGAGTTTTTGCCTTAATTCTGTTTTAAACGTGTTTACGCCGTTCCTCCCGTATCTCTAATTCCACGCCGCGCGTCCCACCGATGCGTCGTCGTTGACGTTCTTCGTTCTTTTAGATCCTAAATAGCAAACACTACAGTCTGCTTAGTCAGCAGCGTCGCCAAGAAATATCTAAGTCCCGTCTTCGTACTTTTATAAGCCCTTTCACATAGTTCTTTCTCTATCATGTATACCATTCTAGAAGTAATAAACATTTTACCAAACTACGTAGACAGTCGTTGTGTTAGAAGATGAATGAAAAAGCCATAATCGTAAGTCAAGTCGCCCGTCCCTTTTTCTTCTTCGGCGCTGGCAGCGCCTGCTCCAGTCCCTCTATCACCCACACCACATCCGCTACTGCTTTCTCCCACTCCTCCCTGTTGTCCCCAATCCACTCTCCCGCTCCTCCCAACGCGTTCCTCGAGGAGCCCCAGAAATACAGTCCCGCAACGATTCCGATGCACCCGTTTTGGCCAGGGAACCAAAAAGGGTCCCAGTCCCAGTCTTTCTTGTATTCTCCGCTGATCTCCCACTTGTCGTCCGCCCTCCGTTTCCGCCAAGACGGCTGTAGCGAATCCCACCAACTCCACCACCTGCGCGCGTAGTCGGCGACATTGGTGACACCTGCTTCATACCGCCCTTTTTGGCGTTTACCCCGACCTGACTTGATCCACGCGTGTATTTCGATCGGTCGACCCTCGCCCCCCACTCCAGTCTGGGGATTCTCCGCAAAACCAAACCGATGCTCGACCCGTATCACAGCTTCGAGGAGCGACCGGTAATGGCACCCGAGGTCGACCTGTGAAAGCACGCGCACTGTCTCCCGTAACCACAGCGGTGCGTCGTCCGTGAACTCAAAGGGTGGCGCAGGCGTCGCGCTGGCCATCGGGGCCGTCCCCGTCTTGTTGGTCGACCGCTGCGCACCAGCAGAGTTTGCACCGACGACGCTTTGAGTGGGCGGCGGCGTATGCTCGGCGTTCGTGGTCGCCAAGTCGATAGGGAGCGCAGGCGGGACGAGAGGCGGCGCTGTGGCAGTGCCGGCGACGAGCGGATTGCAGGGGCTGCCGTTGCGGTCTCGAGGGCGGGGAGGCGCCGCCGTCGGCGGTTTGGGTGGTAGGTGGCGTCGGTAGGGCGATTGTGGTCCCCAAGTTGACGGGGAGCGCAGGCGGGATGGGAGGCGGCGCTGTGGCGGTGCCGGCGACGAGCGGGATTGCAGGGGTTGCCGTTGGGTCTCAAGAGCGGGGGAGGCGCCGCCGTCGGCGGTTTGGGCGATTGTGGTCCCCAAGTCGACGGGGAGCGCAGGCGAGATGGGAGGCGGCGCTGTGGCGGTGCCGGCGACGAGCGGGACTGCAGGGGTTGCCGTTGGGGTCTCGACGGTGGGGGAGGCGCCGCCGTCGACACTTTGGATGGCGGGTGGCGTAGGTTGGGCGCCGATGATCGCCGAGTCGATGGGAAGCGCAGGAGGCGACGCTGTAGTGTTGGCGACGAGCGGGTTTGGGGGCGGCGCAACGGCAACAGAGGCGGCATCTAACACGGGTTGGGTGAGCGGCGGTGCGGTTTCCCCGTCCTCTCTTTCCCCGGAGCGGCCTGTATTAGCTGAAGAAATAACGTGTCAGCATACCAGCGTTGCGTAGAATGAGTGCAAGCAAACCTGAATTGTCTTCTAGTCGACGGGATTTCCTCGGAGCGACCGGCGTATCTGCGCCCACTTCGTCGTTCGCCTTTCTCTTCCTCGTCGCCGTCTTCTTCCCCTTTTCCGCTACCTTCTTCACCGCTTCGTCTTCTTTCCTCCAGCGCTCCTTGTCTGCCGCAAAACCGTCGACCATGGGTTGCAAGAGGGCCCTCGTCGCCGCAATCCGTTCCTGTCGAGCGTTCTCCGCCTCTCGTGCCTTCTTAATTCTCTCGTCAGCGGCTCTCTCTTCTGCTGACTGTCCGTGGTTCTCCTTCTCCTTCGACTTGGATTTAGACGCCGACTTGGACTGGGGGTTGCGCGGGTCTTCTTCGACTTCTTCTTTGGCCGGATCTCCTCCTCTGAGTCCCCTTCATCTGAGTCGTCGGACGCATCTGAGTCTTCGGACTCTTCATCTGAGTCATCTGAGTCGTCGTCGTCTTCGTTCATGGTATACTTGGCCCCCTCCAAGCCAGATGGAAGGGCTGCGTCTGCGCATTCCTGTGGAGCTGTACCGTAGTCAGCCCCAAAGAAAAAAGGGAAGGGTTAATAATGACTTACAAAAAACTGTATCCAAATATTCCTTCATCAACGCTAATACACCGTTAAAACGTGCTTTATCCCACTGAGGAAAATGCGACTGCGCGGCGGTGCGGTTCCGCCCATACGACACGCTGTAGAGTCGTCATTGGCAATTATTAACGCGCTGCAAGAACCCACGTACTGGATGGTCCTCAAATCGCCTCCGTATTTTGGGACGGGCCCTCCCAGCAAGAGAACAGAGTTCAGGCCCGTTCGTTCGTGGATCCCTTGCAGAATGGGTGCGACAAAGGACCCCAGACTGTCGATTGCGCTGTAAATTTTATCAGACTCGTCCATAGAGGCGAAACCAAGCATACGCACGCCTGGCGATCTTGGGGAGATTTCCCTGGGGTTTCGTTAAGTGCCTTGTTATAAGCAGCACGCGCTGTGACTGCCTCTGCCTTCGCCCGCGCGCTGTATTGCTCGCGCTCGCTCTCGGGCAACGCCGCAAAGAGGTCTCGTGCGACTAGAGCCCGGAATGGCGCGTTTGGGTCCTTGGAAGTCGGTACGCTAGAGCCAGCCGCCGGTGTCGCTGCCCATCGCGCTTTAACTTCCATCTCGAGGTCGGAATCGGGTTGCGCGTACTGTTCGCGCATGTACTGCTGGTAGCCTTGCCGTGCCTTCGGAGGGAGGTTACGCCGCTTAGTTTCGCCAGTAAGATGGCCCAGGGATCTTTCTCGGAGCTGATTTGGTGCGGACATGCCTACGGAGCCTCTTGACGCGGTATTTCAGCCAACGACGGATGCGCTAAAGAGGTGATGTGAGCGTGACAAGGTCACGGTGTCACATCTATCAATCGCTTACAGCATTCAAGAGGCTCATCCTTGCATTGCGTTCTTTCTCTTCGGCGGCAGGTAGCTTCTCCAGGTCTGGAAGTCGTTTCTTGTGGTCGAATTCCGGCAAGGGCAACGTAGGTTCCTCGTGGTCCTGGAGGCGCCAATCGATTCTCGCGTGGAACTCGTTACAGACTTGCTGGAAATAATCACGCTCGGACCGCCAGCCGCGCTCCATACTGTCCGCGTATAATTCGATGTGAGGTTTAAGGATGGATTCACGAGCGCCCTCCGCCCAAAACTTCAGGTTACGGCGCTTCGATTTCGGAACGCGCGCTCGGGCGCGTTTTTTTGCTCTTGCCGCCATCTGCATCGTCGTTGTCAATATAGGCACCCAGATCTCCATTCAAACCTACGGAGGGTTATGGGTGCGTGTAGTGCTGCAGTAAGTTTGCTGTTTCGTTGGCTGTGGTGGGTGCTTGGTCACAACAGAGCTGAGTTACGCCTAGAAATATGAAATCAACATGTCTGCATACCTCGATATATCCCTTTCGTCTCGTGTGAGTCCCGATCTTCCGTCACCGCATCATACCCGCGTAGCGGAGTCTAAATCTCGTTCACAAAAGGGCAGCACATCCGGGAAACCGCCCATCTTTATCCCACCAAGTCCCCTCCATTTTGCACAAGCTACCCAACCCAGTCCTCACTATGACCCAACTCCCCCCTACCGCGGTCGCTTCCGCAGCTCACTTTGCTGCGGCAGCGACCGTGCCCCAGAGTATGACCAACAACCCTTGTAAGCTCCTTCGTCGTCTGGTTGTGTCCGTTGCTAATGTTTCTTCAGATGGTCAGACTCAGGCGCCTGCCTCTCAGGTTTCCCACCCTGCAATCGCCGTCGCCGCTGCTGCCGCCGCCACTGGTACGTAGACCGTTCCCTTTTTTTTGGGTGTCGTTCATGATGTTCATCTGACCAAATATACCTCAGCTCCCGCGACGGCCGGTGTGCGTATGACCGGCCCCTGGGTCGCTGGCGCAATTTACGGCGTGGTCCCCGCGGGCCGCTCGCCATCGTCCCCGACAACGGCGAAAAGTGGTACGCTATCACGAAGGGCCGCTACGTAGGCGTTACCAACAATCTCGCCATTGCCGACGCTGCGGTCACCCGCGTCTCTCACGCCCTCTGCGCGTCCTACAGTTCCCAGGTTGATGCTGTCGCGGCTTTCAACCAAGCTCTCTCGATGCCCTTCCTCAACTTGATCGAAATCGTCTGAAGGTTTGTCTAACCCTTCGTCTTCCCACTTATGCTGATTTATTCTCCTGCGTCTGTACCTAATAGTCTTCTGTACCGTAGTAGCGTGTTTTTTACTGCTCCCAATACATATGTGCCGTTTGTTGCCTTTCGATGTGCTCACAAAAAAAACTACCCAATTAAAGTACATGTCACGAAATTAAATACACATGTCAACGAACGTTAACTCGCCCTGACTTCTGTACAGCCTCTGATGTCACTCAGTTCGCATCAGTTCGCATCAGAGAAGTGCCATTCCTGATTCACGCGACAACATTCTCAGCAGGAGTTAGCCCTAAAACCCGTATACTCCACCACTCGGCGACTGTCTGGAACGGTCTAGCAGTGTCAGCCCCCTCTTTCCTTCCATCTTTTGTTGGGGTGGCTACTTTTGATGTGGCATCTGTGATCCACTCGCCATGACTTCTCACTATTCCGCAACTATTCCGCCAATTATGCCCTTTCCATCGCTCGGTGGAGCTCGGCGGCCGTCTTTCAAATCAGACGCGGGCGTTCCCCGAGGCATTTAGTTCTAGCGATCCGCTTTTTTTTCGGGCGTATCCGCATACATGTCCGCTGATATGATTTCTCGTCCACTCGCCACGCATCCTCTACCCTAGGTTCTCCATATATCCCCGCTTCACACAGGCTTTCTCATGTTGCCAGGCGACCACACGCTCGTTCCCCGAGTCATCTGTCTTGCCCTTGATTTTTTTCGTCCACTCGCCACGCATCCTGTGGCGACATTCTCCATATATCCCGCTTCCGCGGCCCCTTCACATGGATCCAGTCGGTCTTCACGGCGCCCGCCCTTCCAGGTCTTCTCAAGCCTCAGCTGACGCATCCTTTCCCCGAGCCATCTGTCTTCCCGCTCGTTTATTTCCTCCACTCACCACGCATCCTCTAGTAACATCCTCCATATATCTCGCTTTACGCCATTCTTTCCCATGTTGCCAGCCGACGGCACATTTGTTCCCCGAGCCATCTACCTTATCGTTGATTTATTTCGTCCACTCGCCACGCATCCTACAGCGACATTCTCCATATATCCCGCTTCCGCGGCCCCTTCCCATGGATCCGGTCGGGCTTCACGGCGACCGCTCTTCCAGACCCTCTCAAGCCTCAGCTGACGCATCCTTTCCCCGAGCCATCTGTCTTGTAGCTGATTGTCCACTCGCCACGCATCCATTCGGTGCGAACCTTCGCTTTTGTCCGCGAACTTTCGCACCTGACCAAATATGTACTCCCAGGAAGTTCCTCCGTTCCAATTCACCATCGATCCATCGAATCTGAAACTCACCTCTTTCCCCACTCAATCGTCATTCCTTCATGAGCGACCCCCCGCCTGCCTACACATCTCCCGCAGTCGATGATGCTGCCGACAACGCCGAATTGGAGGCTCTGATTGCCAGTCTCTCCGATCTCGACGTAGCAACCCTCTCCGGCCCTCAGTCTCCTGCCCCCCCTGCTCCGACTGGGCGCGAGACGCCGCCTCCGTCGCGAATCTCTCCACCTGTTACACCTCAGCGACACAACCCCCAGCTCTACGAGTTTCATTCGCCCACAAAATCCGGATTCACCATGGAATGGTGAGAGCTCCTTGCTTAGCTGTCTCGCCCTCTAACCCAGAGATCGTTTCATAGGTCGGAGGCTTCCCACTACTCGCAAGGCTCACCAGGCGGCCGAGTCAAGGCCGTACTCAAGTCGTCAAAGTCCCATCCCAAAAGGCGTGCCTACGTCGTCTTCTACGGCCGTAAACCCGGTGTCTATACACAATGGTCTGTTTTTGCATCCTCCTTCGTTGCGTTGCTGATTATTTTGCAGGCAGGGCCCCCTTGGAGCGGAAGTTCAAGTCAAAGGTGCTAGGTGCTCCGTGTATCAAGGGTACGGGTCACTATCCGAAGCCCAAGCTGCGTACGAGTACGCTCAAGCCCACCACTGGACGGGAGTGCGTGGACTCTCTCCCCCGTCTGCTCGTTCCCAACCCTCCGGAATCTCTGCACTACCCATCCCTGTCGATCCGCTCGCGCCTACCACCAACCCTCTTCACGGGAATACCGATCATTTCGCCCAGAACAGATGGTACATCGTGTATGCTGGAATTACACCGGGCATTTACTTGTCGTTGTAAGTTACCTTTTTATTCACGCGAAACCACTGCTAACGGTTCATCCAGTCTGGAATCGTCGTTGAATACTATCGGTCTTAGTCGCGCGGCTTCTGATTCCACGACGTCCTTGGAGGAAGCTCGACGCCGATGGGCCGTGGCACGGGCAGCAAATAGAATACATTTTCTTACTCATCCTTACTAGTTTATGCTCCTTATGCTCCCGATGTACATTTTCTGAACGCCCAATACTATTATATGCTATCCACATCGCACGCAGATCAAAGGATAATAAATCATTTAAGGCTGGCTACTTTGACACGCTTGCAGCCACGTCTCGACGCCGACTGAAGCGCGATATTGGTATAGAGTTTCTATTGGGGCACTAACGCATATGTGGTCAGTGATTGGGTTAGTCAAACAGTCAGCCAGACGAACCTCGTCTCGACGTGAATTTTCATGCGCGCCGCTCTTTCCCGTTGCAGCCTCGCCTCTTCCGTTGACACCGGTCGTGTTCTTTCCTCCGCCAGCCTCACTGCCAGTGCCGCTCTCTCAGCCTCCCAATCAATGGTCGGCTCGGGTTGGTTGGTGCTGGTTTCTGAATCGGAAGACTTGTACCCGTCGATCTCGGCCAAACCCAAAGGGATGTGCTGAACGTTGTGATTAAGAGTGCGGCGGGTTGGGTTGTCACTACGATACACGGGTGAGTGTTTGCCAAGACGTATAGAAAACCCTACGCACCCTGTTGACATACGGTACATCTCTCTCAATGCAGCATGCGCCACCTCCTCGTCTTGGGTGGTCTGATGGCTACGCAAGCTTCGCGTGTCGCAATCATCACTCTCGCATCTGTCAAAATATTCAAGTGGTTACAACGAATCCTCTTTGCGTATACCTCTCCGTGGCTGGCGGCAGAACAGTTTTCTTCGGGGGATCCCACTGCCGCCGATACAGTTTGACCGCCAGTCTATTACAATTTTCTTGTGTTCCTCCAAATTAAAATTCGAAATTTTGATTTGCTTACCGTCTCTCTGCGATCCTTTGCCGATTTTTCTCCCGCACCTCCGGGTGCCTGAAAAGCCTCAATAAACGCAAGTAACGGAAAGAGGAGAATTCAGCTTTGCGCTGCACGTACGCTCGATAGTAACGTCTATTGGCCTCACGACGCTTGGCGGCTCGCCGCTGAGTTTCCTTCAGCTCAGCAGGATCTTCCGCCTTTTTATGTCTATTTGAATGGTTTCTTGTATCGTTACAAAAATGGAGGGAGCGAGACTTACCTGCCCTTCCCGGGCTGCGATTTTATTACCATTGGAAAGTAACAGTAGTTAGATGGTTCAGGTAGAGAGCAAGGTGTGAGTGTGTAAATGTTTGGTCCTGAAGAGGAAGAGATGGTGAATGCGACGCGCTTGCCTGGCGTAGTCGAATGCCTGCCCTCGGTAGCAGACCAGGACCAGGCGCAGGTCAAGAATACGACGGCTCTCAGCTTCGTGTGGTGGATTAAGACTTCTGCAATGCCTGAAAGCGTTAGTCGGCCTTCCACCACAGGTCGCGTTATTCTCCATATATAAAGGATCCTATTGGGGTCAGGTCGTCGGTACTGGTTTGAGAACATACGGTTTCTGTCTAGCGACCATCCACAGTCGTAATATACCCTTCATTGTACTCGGTTGTTGCTGGTAAAGCTGTATATCACGTTTCGGGTCACAATTTGCCGTTCACGACAAAGCCTTCATTGGAGATCCGTGGTGAAAGACTGCGGCCGACCAAAGACGACCAGGAATCCCTCCAGTGTGGTTATGCGCAAATTTGGGAGGTAGAGGTAGTGTGGTGCTGCAATAGTGAAAATATGAGATTGTGATCTGAATCAAGTCTATGTTGGGCTTGATTTACTACTGTATTTGGACTTACGTCTTGACACATCTGTTGTACCCCCAACCTCTCAGCCGCTCACGCCCAAGGAAACCGACATTAACGAGAATGGTTTGAACATACCTCCATTATCTATACTTGCAACATAATGAACGACGCAGTTGGACGCGCTTTCAGCTATCTGCCCTCCATTTCAGAGTCTTCCGTGTCCCCCCCTCTTCATGTGTCGTTCATGCGTGATGAATATTGCTTTCGGGAACGGTTCGATCTAATGTATCTTACAACGACGCCTTTGCCAGTTTCTGCCCAAGGGCGCCTCCATCCTCCGCGCACAGTAGGTTTCAGGCTGCGCGACCTCGTGCGTTGGGGTTCAATTTTGACAGTGATACCTCTGGGGGGTTTCAACGCGTTCCTCCGGGACCAAGAATATTTCCAGACGCTGTTTTGCAGCCTGGACTGAATTTTTCAAAAATCGCGAACTAATCGCGAACACTTCCCAATCCGGAAAGAGAGCTCTCTTGCTCTTACCCATGGATCTCCGCCCCTTCACATTCACTTTTCAGGTGGCCAGCGAATCACCCGGGCCTTCTGCGACACCCACAACCTCTTCCTCTACGCTATTCCTACCCTCCGCCACTGAAGCCGCCCAAACATCTGGGCCGCACGCCGTTGCCTCCGCCAAATATCGCGCGAAGTGTTTACCATTCTCTTCTTTATCCATCTCTCACTCTAGGCGACTGGCAGGAACCGCGAAGTCGAGAACGAAAAGGCTCGCGTCCGCATGCGCAAGAGGCGCGAGCAAAAGCCAGCTACAGTTCCCGCCGATCCTGAGGCTGTGATTCGTCGCCAAGAATCGTCGGAGAAGCTGCGTGCCTCGTACGTCGCATGGCTGAAATTTTTCTGTCTATTCTGTTTTCTCATTTACTGTAGCAAGTCCTTTGCCGAATTTCGGGAACTCGTCCGACAAACCATGTTTTGGGTTAGCATCGACGACAAAGACCCGGAGCAGCTCGCCGCGTATGAACAGTTCCTGGCTAACTGCAACGCGAGTCCGTCACGCATGCTCGCCGACGATAACCTCGAATTTTTGTTCCGACACGTGAATCCTCCGCCGTTAGACTATGACGATGATAGCGATTGAATTCCCGTTCTTTGTACCGCTCCCCCTCCCCCATTCCAATGTTATTTCATTTTTATTTCCATGGCTGTCCACGGATCAGGCAACTCGCCATGCACGGAGCAAGCGTGCCGTCATCCCCTTTTTCTCTCTCCCATCGTCTTCATCCCACCCCTATTTCTTCCCCCCTGACATTCATGCTCGGGACTAGCAAGAAAAAGCAATTGGACCCCACCGAGTATGTGCACGATATCGATCCGTGCATTTCTCTTACTGACGTCCCGCCGGCATCACAGGCTTGACAGGCGCGAGTGACGACGTCGTAGGGCGCGGGAAACATGGCAGCGTGAGTGGCCAGTGCGACTATTCCCACCATCGAGCTCACGTACTGGCCCAGACATCGTGCTGCTATGAAGGCCATGCCACCGGAGGTACAGCGCGAACTCGAAGAGCGCGCTCGGCGGCAAGAGAAAAATACCGGGCTCAGTGCGTCTCTATGTACATCGCTTCGCTTCGCTTTCTGACCGTAACGTTGCTCCGGCAGGCATCGTTTACTGCTGAGTCACAAAGAACGCGAGAGAAGAGAAGCGTGCGTTTGCCCTCTGTTTTCTAGTCTACCATTCACCTTGGTCCCCAGGAAATCACGCGCGAGCCACACGCTGGATGAATTCATTCGACGCCGTCGCACACGCCAGGCCAAAGCTGATCAGCGCCGGCCCACCCGCCAGTCGGACCCGACAGAGCCCGACGAACTGATTGATTGATTTGTTGATTCTTGTCCCATCGCTGTTGCTGTCGTTGCTATGTGTACCATTATGTCTTCACTTACAAGTTATCCTTGTCGTCGTTCCGAGATTCAATGAACTATTAAACTCTATTAAACTCCTCATTACTTGGTGAAGTGGAAGTGCAAGCCTCAAAGAATCACGAAAGACAAAAAAACATAATTGGTATTCAAAGAGCACGCGCGCTCCAACGTGCACATGGTTATTTACCAACTGTGATCTACGATTCGACTACGAATCAGAATGATGCTCTTCCGTCGGAGCCTGCGGGAAATGTAAACCGTCCCAGCTATAACTGACCACGCTAAGGTCTTGTCTAGTCGGAAAATCGTAACTGATGGCGGAGGCGATGTCGTAGTTCTTCACAGGTTCTTTAGTCATCACTGCGCGGCAGTGCGGGCAGATCCAAGAATTTTCGAGCCACATGCGGATGCAGACGTAGCAGTCGCTGTGCCACAAGCGTACCTAAAAAGATTGAGTTAGATGGCTAACCGCAAACCAACAAAATAGACTTACGATACGGGATGCGACTTGACTTGGAGACACACACCACATGAGTGATGCGAACGGTCCGTGTACATGGTCTGCGGGCGAGCGGCGGTGAGGTAGAGATCGTCGTGCGTCAAAGGGAACACGCGTGCGGTGCGCCAGCCGATCTGGCGACGGCGACGACCAGGGCGACGAATGCGAATTCCAGTGGGACGGTCCGAGCGAGAGGACGACATGCCGATCAAGGTACAGCGCCGCACCATTTCAGCACCCCATTCCAAAGACCGCACTGCGTCAAGATCGAGACGAGTCTGTCGACGCGCTGCCTCCCTGTCCCTGTCCCATAATTGCCTTGGGCGGAACCGCCCGCACTCGTACTGGCGACCGGAGCAAGTGGGCGGTGGGATGGGGGGCGTGTCTGCTGAAGCATGCCGGACGGTGGCCCGCCGTAGATGAGGAGCGGGCTGCCCAGCGGACGAGGACCCATGGGACCTATAAATCACATTATTTCCTTTTCGAGTCAGGTATCCTCAGAACAACGCACCTGCATTTCGCCGCGCGGTACGGGTGGAGGGAACAGCGCGGAAGACGGAGGAACCAAGGCGTTCAGGACCTGAGGAAATTGGATACGTTCCCGCGAGGTAATGAAAGTGATTTACGTACTAGAAGAGTCAACGAAAAGGGGGTCATTGACGGTGGATCCGGGGCCAGTGATGGAGATCGTCGTAGTAGTGGTGCCTCGCTGTCGCGCCGGGCGAGGTGAGGTTTCGGGGCCTTTGAAAAACCAATGAAGATCAGATTTGTTTGCGCAGGAGATACGTACTGGAGTTAACGAGGAAGGGGCTGTCGATGGATCCAGGACGTGTGATGGAGATCGTAGTCGTGGTGGAGCCATAGTTTTGGGGAGGGTGTGGAGAGGGTTCGGGGCCTGACCAAAATCAGCGATGTGTGCGCCGAGCGAGAGGGGGGCCATACTTGAGACATAAAACAGAGGGTCATGGGACCCAGGAGGGATACTGGCCATGGGTATACGAGCCGGAGGCAAAGTGGGTAGACAAAGAGAGCGCTGGTGAATCGCTGAAGAAGGGGGGAAAAGACTGTATGGAGCCCGACGAGAGACCAGATTCGTGGGGGATTTTATACCCCATCGGCTAAGGGCATCCCGTTTGAGACATTTAGATTGGCGTATTTGGTGTCCCAAGGGCTCCCCATTGGCGGCCGTTGAGGACGAGACGATGAATGTGGCTGAAACCGGAATGCGATTGTTTGGGTATGTTTAAAGGTAAAGACAAAACTATCCGAGTTGAGCGGAATCTTTATGTAAGAACTATTCTAGGCATCGCCGTCGACAAGACTATACATTGCAAGCGCCGTGGCCATACGCTCCTCCTTCATTTTGTTGCGCGCCTCCCGAGTGGACTTCCAAGCCTGGGTCTCGAAGTTGGCTTCGCAGCGGAACCCGTTCTCGACGTGTCTGAATGGGCCTGCCTGCGAGTACTGGGAGAAAGCGAACTGATCCTCTCCCGCCCGCACTTGAGTGAAAGAGTAACGCATGAAGGCGGCTGGGAACAAAAAGGTGGCTCCAACAGGGAATGTGATGACCTTTTTCTCCTCCCACAGGATTAGTTCGCCACCCCAGCGCGCCTTATAGTTACCCAAAGCCGTCAAAGCACGCCAGCCCCACAGCATTTCGAGATCGTCGAGGCGCGGCGGGGACTCATCCGCTCCTAGAAACCACTCTGACGCGTGAAATGCGCCAGGGTAATTGTCGCGCAACGTCCAGTCGTGGCTGAGGACCCGATATTTGATCTTTTCGACGTAGGAGTGGAGACGAGGGGCAAAGTCGCAGTAGAGTGCTGTGAGCGGAGTGTGAGTCATTCCTGAACGTACCAAAAGGAAAGGAGGAGATAGAAGACT
This sequence comes from Mycena leptocephala, assembly GCA_029378395.1. Lineage (NCBI taxonomy): Eukaryota > Fungi > Basidiomycota > Agaricomycetes > Agaricales > Mycenaceae > Mycena > Mycena leptocephala. The sequence continues at coordinate 83,132 of JARJLF010000874.1, read as the reverse complement.
CACCGTTCTGCCAGCCAGCAATGTCCTGAAACGCCGGCCGGTGGCGTAGACTGGCAAGCTCGACAAGGTTGGTATCATTTTCGTGAACTATGTTTTGTGGGTGCTAGCAAGCTGCGGTGAGTCCCAGTCGATACCCGATAATTATCAAGCCTTACCACGGACGTTGGCCCGAAACCATAGTAATCCAGCCCGCTGCGCAGAGAGTTTGGTGAGTTCGTGTGTCCATATTTCGGTAAGGCGCTATAGTCGACTTGGGTGGACGATTGCCGGATAGCGCGGGTCGCGTCTTTCACCACACGATTCCAGTTGGTTTTTTCGACGGGTGTGTCAACGAGGCAGCCGACGATGCGTCCCTTGGTATCCGTGACGGGCGTTGGACTGAAAGTCGTGAGTTTGTATAGCAGGCGCTCTCCCCGAAGTCACGTACCCGCTCCACTTCAGGATGGACTCGAAACCAAAGTCCTCCAGTTCCGCGCGCGTGTAGAGATGGGTCAACAGCTTGAAGTGAAAGCGGGGTGGAGGGGGTGGAGTGGCAACTCGCCGGGTGTGGTTTTGAAGTCCGAAACCTCCAGCGTCCTGAAGGAAGCCAGCGGACCAGCGGCCAACAGGAACTGCGTGGACCGGGGCATCTCTGATGATGTAGCCGTCGTCATCAGCTTCGGAAGCCATTGTGAAGTCGGAGCCAGTTTCCGACGTGGTTTCGCTCATTTCGGTGTCGCTGTCGGAGTCAACGTCGTGGTCGAGAAAGTCAGGCCTGGTCGGTGTTTCTCCACGATAATAAGGCTCGGTTTTCTCTCTGTGGCGCATGAGATCGAGTTCGCCGGCCAGAATCTGACGAAGGTCATAGCTGAGGCGGATGGGTGGGCTACGAGGAGGAATGGTGTAAAGGCTGAGCGGGGACGACGGCGTCCAACGGGTAGGCATTTTCGCGTCTGGGGTATGAATTTTGTTCTAGCTTATGTATACGGTCGCCATTTCAGCCGCGCACAATCTTCGCTCAACGAAGAAAACTTTCCCGGCCCTGGCCAGCCACCGGCTCGGGTCGAATTTTCGCTCCAATCATTTTACTGGCGTCCCGGAATTACTCGTACCCCGGCTGGCGAGGCGACTTTGAAAGCGGAATTCCATGCGCACTGGATTGGGCGGCGTGGGGAGTTGGCAAACGATTTCTCAACAGTGAGCGGTCGCTTGCTAGGTTCGTGCTATTCAGGTGCTGATGAACACGCAGGGCTGATCACTGGCTGATCCTTGGCCCGTTTTACTATCCCCAGGCGCGAACAAAAGCCACCGACGCGATACATCGGCGGTGCGTTACGTGGCGAGTTGACGACCTACCAAACTGCTACCAACGTGGGGAGTTGACACGCCGGTCTGGATGTCCCCGTTTGGACGAGATAAATTCTTTTTTTGATTCAGGTTGATGCAACACTGAAGAGATACTCTCACTCAAGTTACATATTTTTCGCGTTCAAGTTCCCCACATTTCTCAACTGCCTAGAAAATTTATGCAGTCAGCCATCCGTTCGGAATGAACGTGCCCAACCTTTGTGCGTCCGCCCTTGACTTACCGGCTGATTTACTAACGTGTAATTCTTCAGGTCGCGAGATGGTCCTTTACCAGCCACCTCTTCACAGCGCCGCAGCGCGGTTCGCGGATCCCGCAAGCAATTTCCAAACTGGGGAAAGGTGAGGGTTCGCGTTGGCTTTCTGATCTGGCAATACCGAACTGAATTGGATGCAGTTTTGCGTTATTGCCTGCCCATCTCGCGACGGCGGAGTGGAGGTGCGTAAAAATGTTGTTCATTGACAAATGCGAACTAAAATAACGCTTTTGCGCAGCAGTCTCTCGTTCGTGAGCTACGATATCTGCTGCCAGTGGCAACCCAAACACAAACGGAAAATCGAAATCGATTTTGTTGCCTGCGACACATGCTGTGAGTGGCACTGGGAGTCGCTGGGCTGTCCACTCATGGGTGGGGCGAAGGTGGAACGACGCAGGGTGAAGGAGATGGGCGCAGGGAGGCGGTGGGACCAGTTGGACGACGGCTTTCTTGTCAAGGCTAAACTTTAGCAACACCGTGCTTTCTCTTTCAACGCGAGTCGGTTACAGGCATTAATTTTTGGATAATAAAATTTCATTGTATTGGCAAATCTGAATGAGCGAAGTAACTCGTGTAACACTTGTGACCTGCGTGACATTTCGTTCTTGGCCAATAACTTATAAGCCATGAGGGGCAGGTCCCTTCATGGCTTACGCGAAACCCCAAACCGCACGCCCTCCCGCGATACCTCGAACCCATGGCGACTCAATCCGCTTCCCTTGAACGCTGGTGCACCGCGCGAGAGGTGCTGATGCAAACTTTATCCGACGACGCGCCAGGACCAGCAGCTCACTGCGGCGGCTGTAAGACGAACTTGTGGTCGGAAGTCGACGGTGGGACACGGTTCTTTAGCTGCGATGCCTGCGCGACCTTGGCTTGTTACGCTTGCTGTGTTTCGGATCATAGACAAATGCCCTTACATTTCTTGAAGGTCAGTCGGTTTGTCGGTCGCCGATGGTATAAGTGGGCTAACGAGGTCCAGGAGTGGACAGGTGTAGCTTGGCAGACAGCTACTCTCGCGGAAATCGGGCTCGTCTATCAGCTCGGTCATCGAGGGCTTGAATGCCAGTCGCCCACTCAAGTTGTACACTCAAGGCGGATTATTGACATGGGTGGCATCCAGACCGTCAACTTCCAGTTCTGCAGCTGTCACTCGCGTACATCGGAGGACGGCCAGCTCGCCGAGGCTGGCTGGGAGCTTTCTTCGATAGCGATGAACCGTGCGGCTACCGCGACGCGCTCGGTGTTAGAGATGTTTTCCAAACTCGCTTTGGCGTAATTACAAGCTCTAGTCAAACCTTTCGATAGTCAAAAAATCGTCGTTTTCTTCCGCCTTTCCACTGCTCAAACTTCTTCCCCCGAGTGCTCAAGCCTCAATGCGCCATGCAATGCGCGTAATTATTCGCGAGAGATCAAGATATCATCCATGGATGGGGGTATCCCAGAAACTGGCACCGGCTACAGGTTTTCTGGTGGGTAACCCTTTTAACGTTTTCGTGCGATGGCGATTGATGTGGACAACTTCAGGCCTCAGGTCTCACAGTCATGCGTGTCTCATAAATCGTACATCCCCCAAAATCATCGTAATCAAATGCCGCCATTGCCATTATTTCGCGCGCTCTGCGTCGCCTGGTTGTGTCTTCTTCCCTCACAAATAACTCGCCACGCGTACCTCGAGGTTGCCATTACGTCGTCCGACTCGTCAATGCCACCAGCTCCCATTCATGCAGGTACCTTGGCTTTTCAAGCCGCTCGCGAGGTGGACGTCACAGTGGGCTTCGACGAAGCCGACCCCATGGGACACGTCTCGGCTGATCGCGGCGTCTACATTTCTAACGATGGTCTCCGACATGCAAAGACTCTGTGGAATGTAGGGCAGAAGAAACGTCGACTCACCCCCGGGAAGCTGAACGATCCGCTGGCGAACTGGGTACCCGTGCCCGACGAGGATGACGGAATTGGGGAGGACACTCTGAACGACATGGACCAGGTCTCGGGCACGCAAAAAAGGAAACGGTATGAGAGCTCGGTAGGCGTCCTTACCTTCTATATTTTCCCTGTCTAGCGACTTATTAGTATATAGGACGACCCGATGGCCCAATGGAGAGGCATGAAACAATTCTTCCTAGACGAAGCTATTAGACGCGATGGGCTGGGCGACAATATGCACTCGCCGGAATGCGCGCTTTGCGCCAAGGAACTCGGGGCCTCAGTCCCGGAGACGCCCCGATTCTTCCGGTGCCAAGATTGCGGGGACTTTCTGCAGTGCCAGTCGTGTTGCGTGAAAAGGCACGAGCTGAGCCCGCTGCATTTGTTGAAGGTAAGTTTTACTGCTTATTGAAGCGGCTGGCGTTTGATGTGACTGGATAGGAGTGGACGGGTAACTTTTGGAAATCGAGAACTCTGGAATCGCTCGGGCACATTTATCAGCTTGGCCACCAAGGTCGCCCCTGCTCATCACCAGCACCGTTGATACGGACGATGGTGGTGCTGGATATCACTGGGATCCATACGCTGCGTTTTCAATATTGTGGCTGTGCGGGGTCGCGCACCAGCAACAACCTGCAACAACTCTTGCGCAACGGGTGGTACCCAGCCACGGTGACGGATCCCACGACGTGCGCGACGTTCAAGGTGCTCGACCTGTTTCGACTGCTGAACGTCGTGGGAAACATGAACGTCCACGATTTTATCGGAACACTCGAGCGGCTAACGGATGGGCTGGTGGCATCAGGCATGAATTGGTTACCGGTGAGTTTTAATGGGCGAAGTGGAGATAAAATCCGAATAATTGGCTGTTTTAGGACCGTTACAAGGCTTTCTCTCGAATGACGCGCCAGTACGCATTCCTGCAAAGGGCGTGGCGCACGGGAAGGGCGCATGATCCGGCTGGTATAGAGGCTACGAAGTTGGGCGAGTTGACGGTGGTTTGCTGGGCGTGTCCACACGACGGTCGCAATCTCCCCCCAGAATGGCGGGACGTCGACCCGAAATACAGGTAAGTTGTGGGACCGCCAACGTCGAGTGTGCTTACTCAATCATCCTCAGATTTCTTTATATGTTGCTCCTAGCAGTGGATGCGAACTTTAAATTGAAGAATCGGCTACGTAGCAACGAACGGTCTGACCCTTCGTTGGGGCCAGGCTGGGGCGCTTTCGTGGAACCCAACGAGTACAAGGAGCATCTGCGCAATTATGTGGGTGAAACCGACGTACGTCTGCAAAACTTACCCTGAAGGTTATGGCTGACGGTCGCGAGCAGATCAGCACTTGCATTGAGTTTGCCGCGTTGTTGCAGAAGGACAGCAGGTTGACAACAGGGCTGCGCACGTCGGGGGTCGGCGGGTGTGTGTGCGCGCGTCACGAGTGTGTGCGCCCTAATGGCCTGGGGGATCTGCAAAAGGGTGAAAGGTAATGGACTGCTTACTATATCTCGTGAGCCAACGACTGAACGCGACGACAGATATGCCAACATGGATTTCATCGTTATGGCCTCCCTAGTCGGTGTCATGTTGATGATGCTGACGATCTCATACGACATCGCTTGTCAATGGAAGAAGAACCTCCCCAGCCGGAACGCCAAGTTGCCAGAGCGGATCCGCCTGGATCTTAGCAGCATCGAGGTGCAGTGCGGCCTGCCGGTTTGGCACGCCTCGTCGCACGAGGTCGAGTGCAGTAACGAAAACAGTCTATCCTTTCTGGTCGGCGTGGGCAAGAGTGACGGTGAGGGGGTGGAGCGGACTTGGGCTGATCTGAACCCCGCCTCCTTTCACACCAAGGAAATGGGGGTAGGAAATCGGGCGGATACACTTGAAGATAAGGTCGACTCCCATAATTTTTTGAAGAACCTGAACGAGGGTACGTCTGCTGACGAGCTGTTGTGATCTGTTGTCTTAACGCTTCATCAGTTGATGCCTTACGATGTAAACTTCTCGTTGCCATCGCCGAACGCCAACGTCAAGTGGATTCCTTCAGCGAGGTGAACAAGACTGTCGGGAAGGATGTGCGCAAGGTCTGGCAGGCTGCGATTGATGCTTTCGTGAAGGACCACGAACAACCGAACCCTTACATGATCAAGACGGCAGGTGAGCTGCAATTTGGAATGGCATTGGAGTTTTGGTTGACAGGAACGCAGATAGCCGTACAGAGTCACGAATTCGACTAGAACTGAAAGAAGCTGAGGAGGAGGAAGCGCGGAAGGCTGGGCGGCCAATACATGGCACCAGCGCGACCGCGTTCCTCGTCGCAGGAATTCAGCTCGAAGACGCGCAGTACGCACCGTATACTCGTATGCAGAAGCTGTGGACTGACCACCTTATGTATTCAGGCGAAGGATTGTCGCAGAACTGGCAGGCCATGCATTGGTGACGGCAGACCGTGCCAGCAAGATCAACGACCGCCGCAGAACCTTCTTCCAAAAGCTCCAGAAATTCCGACGTCTCCAGGAGATCTTCATGCCCGGAGCTGCGCACGCTGTCGCCGCCAAGGAGGCTGTGCGCGATCCGGATGCTCCTCCAAAGAAGGCGGAGGAGGTGCGTCTCTACATGCCGTCGGACCTTCCGGCATGGGAGCAGAAACACGGTTGTCAGCGAGGCGTGGTCGCGATAGAAAGTGCTTTGCGCGACGGGTAGTGCGAGAGCGCGATGATCGCGATTCGCAGCGGGCTTCACACCAAGCGCCATCTAATTGGGTTTCGCAATACGCAGGTTACGGGACAGGTGAAGGCTACGAAGGCGCGCACCTTGATTGCTCAGGTCGGAGAGCGCGTTGATGCAAACGCGGCGAAGTACCGCCAGGGCAGGAAGGCACTTCAAGCCCTCGTCGGCGAGGACGATCTGCCTTATCTCGACCATCGCCCGCACTGCCGGGAGCTGAAACCGAGCCATCTAACGTTGGCCAACGAAGAAATCGAGAGCGACACCGCGGCGCGCAAGAAGCTGTCGCTGTTGAGCGCCGGGAAAGGCGCGCGCACCCCGCGTCACATCACCGGCTCGTCAAAACACGTCCTCTCGTGGATTTGGATGGTGAACGGCGGGCCAATCACCGACGCGAAGCATGAGGAGGAGATACACGCCTGTACGTGCCCTCACTTGTCTGGGACGCGACCCAAAACTGACCGGCTTTGCGTTGGTAGCTATGCGTGTGGAATGGTGTCGCGCGAAGGCGAGGAAGGTGCGGTGGGAGGAGGAGGTGCTGTTGCTGCGGGAGGAGATGCGGCGCGTGCTGCGCTACCTGGACTGGGAGGCGGAGACTTGGAAGCAGCGGGCGTCGGCGCGGGAGAATGAGTCACTGGAGCTACGCCAAGGTCTCAAAGCGTACGCGCTGAGACACGAGGCGCAGTACCGGGACCTCGCGGCGTTCTTCAAAGCGGAGTGGAATGTGTCGGTCGGGGAGGCGGCCACTGCTGTGGTACGGGAGACGCCCGAGGACGGCGCAGACCTCGTGCAGTTGTTCGATGGAGACGGAGCCGTCGACGCGGAATAGATAGCTTTCGATTTCCTATTGAGGTACTTTGCTTATGCGAGATATTACCAATCAGATGCCTTTGGCAAGAATTTGTCTATTTTGGGGACATGTGGACTCTGGCGAATTAAATACGGAGCTATATTACGCCTGAGGAATAAAAGTCTACAATTTTGGCATGAAATGCACGGTTTGGGATGATGCCGGCGGCGGCAACAAATATTTCGGATGCCTGTCCCAATGTAGAAGACAACCGGCGATGGAAAATGGCCTGGAAAGGGTCAAGAAGACCGAAAACAAGCATAGTGGAATAGCCAGCGAGGGCCCGGCTGGCGCCGCGCAGGAAGACATTTGACGGGCTGGCTGGGTCCATGTTGTTAGGCTAGATCCCACAGCCACGGGTGGCCAATGACCCAACTGGATGCGTAAACCGAGATCCTTGAGGGACTTGCGCTCGAAGTATAGACCTGTCCAATGCTGGCGCACCGCTTAAGTTAGTGTAAGCTATAAACGTGATGCAGCCACGTACCTGAATCCTATGAAAAGGCATGTGCCGGTGCGCGGCAACAATGCAGCTCCCGCACAGCAGTTCTCCGCCTCCCAAACAATCACTGCACCGATGGTCCGCCTCTCCTTGCAGACAACGAGGACAAACAGGTTCGCCTGCGTGATCGCCGCGCCCTTCGTGGCGCAGCAATTCAGCAAGGAATGTATCGCGGTGGTCTTCTGCCCACTGTTGTAACGGGTTGTCCTAGACTGCTTCAGATCCCATAAAAACCAGTGAAATGAAGTACTTACCGAGTCTCTGAGCTCACGACCTCCTTCTTCATCTTCACCCACATCATCGCCATGGTCGCCAGCCAGATATGGCTCGTAGATCACCTGTGGCAGAATTGGCGCGTTTGGATGGTCCCTCGCTGGTCGCGCATTGCCTGTGGCGGGGACGGTGAACATTGATCTATCTTGACGGACCCATCCATCCTGACGAATTGTGGTTTTTTCACGGAGAACCTGAGCGGTGGGGGAAGGTCCTGGAGCGGTTCCTGAAGCCAAGGAACTGGTAGCTGCCAGCAGCTGGCTTGTTCTACCGAAGGTAATTGTTGTGATTTTCTTGCGTTTGCGAGGGTTAACAGCAGGGGCCATTTTGAGATGCGCAAGATGGAGAGGATGGACAAGAAGCGAGGAGATTCAGCTTGGAAATGTCGACTGACCGAACCCGCCTTGCCTGCGCGACCGGCGTGCAGGCAATGCGGACAACACGCATGTGCGCAGGAGAATCAGCGTTACCAACGCGTTGGTAACCTGCCAGTGACCCAGTCACGATCCAGTCACGATCAACATCAACAAACCAATCACCAACATGCAATTCAACATCGCAACACCGTATGCGCTGGGGTTTTCACTGAAACTCTCACCCTTTAAAATCAAGTCTGGAATGAACTCAAATTCTACGGGGCTGGCGCTCGCAGTAACCAAATTTCCAGCGTTATTTTGAAATAGTCTGGGGCGGCTACATCTGACTACATACAGCTAGATCTCAAGATTTTTAAATGTCATATGCGTGAGTTTCCCCGCTCGATGGCGTCCGAGCTGTGTCAGTGCCACCCTGGCATTGCGGTATGCGGCCTTCGCCCCTGTAATTCTCTCATTCAACACTTCGTTCTCCACCCATTGTTTTTCCCTCTTCCGGTACAAATAGTGAAGGAGTTGAAGCCTGACGATGCATTCTCGCTGTAAAACCCTTTGTACTGTGGGATTCATTGAGTCGACAATCCCAATTTAAAGATGCGATCTATAAATTTAAACCCACTTTCTGCAAACTTGGGAATTTTTCCGTTCTCTCCAGGGTAAATGACAATGGTCATGTTTGCGTGAGGACTAGTGTACGTCTTCAGCTTTTTATAGGAATTTAGTGTCGCATATGGCTGGAAGATCTCAACGGCTAACCTTGATCTCAACGAAACTCCGGGTTCTGTGCCCAGTGATCCGTGATCTAGCCCACAGACGAGCTGTTTCTTGCGCTTGTCGCGTGCCTTCACCGGGCTTTCGAAGTGTGTACCTATCCCGCCGCGTGCAACTGGCTGGTCAGCGCGTATGGAGTGTTTGTGGCCGAGGACCATTTTGGTGGAAGGAAGGAAGAAGTCGGTCCTGCTTGGTAAGCTTTCACAAGTTTTGCGGCTTTGTTTGCGCGTGTTAGGGATCTGCGATATGCACTGCCCCCGCGTCAAACTACCCTCCGCTTAATCTTCCAGCAGCGGCGGGACGTGTCCGAGTCCGCTCCCATATCTTGTCAACCATGAAGCTCTGGTGTTGTCCCTTCGGAACGCCTTCATGCCGCGCAGGCCGTGTTTCGACGCGTCACTCAGAAGTGGCAATGGGTATCGGGCCCCTTATCTTTTCGTCGCGGAATCTTTCTCGTTTCATTAGTCTCGTGTCTGATTGTAACGATGTTCACTCTATCTTGGCGATCCTCATCTTCTCCTCAAACACCATGCCCCGATCCACCCAACGCGAACGCGCCGTCCGCAAAGGTGAGCAAACCACCCTATCCTTACTGTGCCAAATGCTAACTCACTCATTAGCTGCCTTTAATCGAGCTCGCCGCGCATATGTGCGCAGCCTCGCTGCCCTGGGTCTCACCCCGAGTGTGTTTTGTTTTTGTTTTCACAGTCGTCTTGATTTTTACTGAGCCATCATCTGCAGCCGACGTTGTGCAAGATGCCCATGCGTGGGCTACCGGCGGTTGGACCACACCGGCTATCGCAGGAGGCTGGGGAGGAACGGGCGTGAGCGACCCGAACAACCCCGGTGGGTGGGGCACTGGACCTGGATGGGGGCCGGCACCGAGCCATGCCTGGGGTGAGGGGGGTGGGTGGGGCGACACGCCTGGTGGTTGGAATGCCTCGGCCTGAAACATTACCTAGATGTAGCCAAGTCGACGTCAATGCACGCGTGCCCGATTGCCCGGAAGCCCGGAATAATTATCCCCGAACGCGCTTCTTCTCTCAACATCCACTCATGTCCAATCCCAAGTCAATCGGTGTGTCTTCCTGCCATCGCTGGGTATCTTCGCTGACATGCCGCATCCAGATCTTGAAAAAGGCGAAAGATATATAAACCTGAATTGGCCGCCCGTTTACCTCAGGTTTGTCTTTGTGGACGACGCCGCTGCCAGTAGTAACCTTTACCAGCATCGATGCCAGTTTCCAATTCAAGAAATCCGGCGAGGTTGCCGTCGACGACGAAGAAAGCGACGAGATGCCGGCTCTCATCCCTGACTTTATAGGGTACCATGGCTGCTCCTGCGGATGTCATCGTATCCGCGATCCCGTCGTGAAGTCAAAGCTCTAAATTGTTACACCGTATTTCGTCAATTCAAGAATTTTTATCTCCATTATGTGATCTTCAGCAGAATATGTTTAACAAGGTGCGCTAGTCAATTTCCTCGAGGCGGGGCATCCTTCCCGACTCGACATATGTGCGTTCTGTAGTCGAATAGTCAACAAACGTCTCGCGTCTCTGCCACAGCGCATTATAGCGCTCATCCTGCCTGTGCTGCTCAGTCAGCCAGTCACGTCGTTCTCCCTCACGCATCCCTTCCACGGCAAGCGCGACGACGTTCTCCCACGTCCGCTCTCTGTCCAATTCCTGCTCTTGCAAGACGCTCTCCTCCATCATGCGCTGCTCAAGGATAGCCACCCTCACGCTGCCTGCAGCCTCCGTGTCTGCCTCAGGCTCATGCTCTGCTCCCTCTCGAAGGTCAACGCCACTAGTAATGGTCAGTTTGCGGATTTGACACGCGAGAAGCACGCACTTGTCAAGTTCACCCGCGGCCCATTGCAGAACGATAGCTGGCAACTCACTCATGGCAGCCTGCCATCCAGCCTCCGCAGCCGGATTTAGGGAATAAGCGGCCAGTATTCTGGCTGAATCCTGCTCAGAGGGCTGCGAGCACCGTCTGATGACGCGAGGCGTAGCTGGCTGCACGGGAACGCGTGCGGCAACTACGGATTTTAGGTGTGAACTCATCTGTACAAACTAATTAATATTCTGAACTCACGGGAACGACGACGACTTTTCTTTGGAGGATTCATCGCAAAAGGCAGGGTGTTCTTCGGGTGGTAATAGGATGACCCGTGCTTAAACATACGCTATCACTCCCAGAAATAAAACCGGAATCCGGGTGCGCCATGATCAGCTGCGACAATCGCGATGGCGCGTGCACATGCGCGTCTGATGAGGTTTTCTTGCGTTGATTTTGTTAAGACTATTTGTTGGCTGAAACGACGCCTGTCAATAGAAACGTAAGTAAGTGTAGAGGGACAAACTGTTTATTCTATATCTTGGACTTTGCTGAACCGGCTGTTTGGGGTGGTTCCCGTTTAGACCAAATCACAGCTAATCACTGATTCCCGTTGTCAGTAACAACACCGTCAAAGTTGGGCAGAGCCACATCAAAAGAAGCCTTCACTTCTCTGACACGAAGTTTGGCCGGTTCTCACACAGTTGCACAGTACTCGCGCTCACCAAACGAAACTCTGGACGTGCTGAATATTACATCTCCAAAACAAACTGAAGAAAAGTCATTCAAAGAATTTATTTAACTATTTTGCGCCCTTCTTGCCCACACGAAACTGCATCAAAATCCCGACCCGCACCTTCGCAGCTGCGCGCTCCTTCGCGTGCTCCACTGCCTTGCGGGTCTCCTCCGCTCGGTTCTCTGCCCTCTGTCGTTCCTGGTTCTCCCCGTTCTGTGGATGGCAGCGAGGTCTCGGCCACTTGTGTGCGCTAGCCTTGATGGCCTGGGCCCGAAGATCCATGAGGTGATCGTGACGCGTCTTCTTTGCAGCGACGCGAGCAACCAGCTCGGCCCGCTTGCGTTGGTGAAAATTGGGGCTGCGCGAGGGCAGCATTTTAGAAGGGGAGGGGCCGCGATAGTGGTTGAGCCACGCTTTGAGTTGAGGTGTGGCAGGCTGGCCCGCCTTCCGAATGGCTTCTACATTAATTTTAGTCCCAAATTGCTATCTGTGTGCCGCAACAAACCTAGTTTCAGGGCCTTGTCCTCGGCAGCAGTCAGTGCAGGAAGTGGAGGAGTGCACGACATGGAGTGAGCGCGTCAAAGTTGCGTCAGAAAGAGGGAGATATATTACTGATATATTTGTGGCGGAGTATGATATTTGTACGCCCACATCAATTGTAAGATTCCAACAATTGGCGCACCATGCGGTACTCAGCCATTGTGCGTCTAATTTCGCCCTCCATCCTCTTGTTCTCCCGAAATCCCCGCGCCGTCCGATCCTTCTTCCGAATCAGGTACCCGAGCTTGAATTGTAGCTGGTCCATTCGTTGTGCCCGGGCTAGCAATAACATACAGCTGAGAATAAATCAGACTTAATGTTCACGCCACGTACCTTGGGCAGAAGCTTGGGCAGATGCATCTTCAGGAGTCAGGGCAAAGGACATTTGGGTCAGCTGATGGTGGTCGTTGATGAAGGTTTTGATCAAAGTTGTATCAAAGTGTGAAAGTTTCAAGCCAAGGATCCACGCAAGGATACCTCTTCGCAGCGCTGGTTCATGAAAAGAATCCTTGGAAGTGACCCGTTGAAACGAGGAAGAATTCTGAGGCGCCCAGACATCTGAAACAATTAAAAGTCCTAACGCACTTCCTGACCTTCACAGTCGTTAGAAAATCCCAATGGGATTTATCAGCGAAGACCAGGTTGTAATTCAGACTCGGAAGGAAACTAAACTTAGTCGGACGGCAAAGAACAATTAGAGTGGTTTAAAGGAAACAATGACAGCAGATCGAGCGAATGACATTGACAGATCAGTTGCATATCAGGCCGTTTGAGGAAGTGCCCGAAAAAGTACCCACCGACAACTTCGAATGCAGGACAGGAACAACAGGGCTAAATAGAATTCTGAGGAGACAAACTTGTTTCTGTTCTGTGGCCTACTAATCCAAATCAAAGTGCTCACCGGAATTCCAAGATATCGGCAAGGCAATTAGGCGCACGTAGGCGCTAGAATCAAGCGAGTGACATTGACAGATCAGCCTTTTTAGGAAGTGCCCGAAAAAGTACCCACCGACAACTTCGAATGCAGGAGAGGAACAACACATCTAAATAGAATTCTGAGGAGACAACTTGTTTCTATTTTGTGGCCGACTAATCCAAATCAAAGTGCCGACAGGAATTCAAAGATATCGGCAAGACGAATTAGGCGCCTGATAGGCGCCAGAAGTGCCCACAGAAAGAACAGTGGAAATTGAGAGCAGTAGTAGGCTATATATTGGGTTTAAGTATTTCACTGAGGTCAGACAAGGTAACCCAATTACTGTATGCAAAGAATCTACGTCCTGTGGCCATGACTATAAGTTCGTTCTGGGAGGGTTGAACGGCGTATATATATTGTACGAAACATCGACAGTCCTTTGGGTATCGAGCATGAACCAGCGGGAAGATCAAGCAAATATTTTTCTGTCTACGATCAGTTTAGTATGAACTTATATCTTGATATATAGGCTCAACTGCCGTGATATTAGGCTACATTGAGCGATGAGAGGGTTTGATGGTGTATAGACCACTACCCACATTGACAGTTCTTGACTTTTGGCCATGAACCAGCGATGAGATCAAGCCAATAGTTTTGGATGCAGTATCAGGTTAGTATGAACTCAAAAACTGATTTGTAGGTTCAACTCCTGTGATATCGAGTCACGGGGGGCAATTGTGTGTTTAAAGGACCTCACTAAAAAATAAAACAGCGCTAGGAGGGTGCGTGTGTTAGATCGGGAGTCAGATGCAGATGTTTAAGAGAGTGATTATCAGACAAATAATATGTGACATTGTTACGATGCGACAAAAAAAAGAGGGGACGCAGGGGTAACAAGGTTCAGTGAACGAGCGAGTGTCACGTGACCGCGTTTCGAGGATCATAACCTGCCGTCAACGTTCATGTCTAAACGCAAAAGAAAGCCCGATGCTCACAAAGCTCAAGATTTACCAAGGGAACAGTAAGTTATGGTCAAAAGGGAAACATCCACTGATCACTCTCTAGGTTGGAGGAACAGAGGCGCGCGAAGCGTCGTGAATGGGTCAGACAATATCGGAAGTGAGGTCCCTTCCGCACAACCCATGGTCAACTTCTCAAAATTAGTTCAGACGACCTGAGGTCCTTGAAAAACACAGGAACAACATGGCTGAACGACGGTTTGTTTCTTTCTGTGACAACGCTCAGTGATTCATGCTAATGGCGAAACAGTGCCACGGTCCAGGCTCTCCGGCGTCAATGGGACCCTCCAAAGAAAGTCAAGCCAGTCCTGCCCAATATCCCTGACACCCCGAGAACCGAGCGTGATGCTTCATCCAATTCAAATTTGTCTAACGATGACATTGTCTTGTTAACATCGGCAGAACGCTTCGCCATAGCTGTGCTCTCAGGCATGGTCGAAGCGCATGCAGTTGAAGCCCAGGTGGGTGAGCGCATCTCAGCCTTGACATTGAAATACGGGTACGTCCGTCATCTTGCATTTACGATCAGAAATAATTTGTCTGTGATTTAGTCCATCTCCAGCATCCCCATTACCGACAGATTCTGATTCCCGTGGCGTTGGGGACCGCTCTGGCAATTCGGACGGCGTTGACTCTGTCCTGGAGCGGGCAATGCAATTGAGCTCGCGCAGGTGCGTGCTAAAATAATGCTAAAAAATCTACACCGCTGAGACTAATCTGAACAGCAATTTCACGTCTCGACATTCTCCCTCACGCGCCTCATCCGTTGTGGGTGTCAACGAGGAAGCAATCAACAAGCCAAAAGAACAACCGGAGTCACCGTGGTGGATGCCAGGTGATTATGGATTGCCCGCATACGCGTCTCCAGCAACGCCGGCACAGAAGAAGATTCGACGCGAGCTCGGGGTCATCGGTCCGCTGACACCAGTGCAACAGGCACAGGTGATGGCATCCATGCTCGAAGATCATCAGTTGAGCGTCGGTGGGCTTAGTGAGATTGCCGACACCGTTCCCGCGCCTTGGCTGAGCACAGCGCGTTGGGAGAGGATTTGGAAGTGGAGGAGAGAGATCGAGCACGATACTGACTGGGACATGGCCGCGCGGCGGGCATTTGCAGAGGCAACATTGTGCCGGCGTGCATTGGATTAACGTACCATACCTATCAATCAATCTCATTGACTTCCAACTCCCATGGATATAATTTAAGGTTGAATCAGCTGCCTACGTTCGGATGTCTATCTCCACATGTATTCTAGGATTTACTTTTATGAAACTAATTTTCTGAATTCAATGGGACTGGATGGAACGCGCAAAGACAATTTATTCAACGCAAATAACAAAAATCAATGTATCTACGACCACCATTGCCCTGAGCAGCTATGAGAAGAGTAAAGAAGGAGTAGGAGTTGCGACATACCAATTAGTGATGAGCACGCCTGGGGCCCGGGATCTCCGTGAGGCGCATGACTTGGCCGAGGTCATACAATTGACGGTAGTACGCGAGGGCGGGCCCGCGACCAGTCACCTTGCGGCGGTGCTGGTGGGGGACGCCAGAGACCTGCTCATCCGCTTCATCGCTGGGCAAATGAATCATCGTTAAGTATAAAAATAACAGTGCGCACTTACGCAGAGACATACAAGCCCGGTTGACGCCCGGTGCAGACAACATACCAGGCCTGGGTGTTGCCACGGCCGGGAGGGAATTGCGCCTCGAGCTCGTCGGGGGTGGGAGCAGTCTCCTCATAGAAGGCGGTTGCAGCTAGAAAGGACGTCAGGGTGGTGAGAAGACAATGTGATTAATGCTTACGGGTATGCTCAGCGATGGCAGCGTCAACTTGGGCACGGACGACGTGGGGGAGCTTCTCTACAACCAAATTAGTTGCGGAGAGAAATACATCGATTCAAAACATACCGTTGATGTCGATACAGTGCCGGGTCATATCCAAGGCAATCTTGGACAACGCTGCCACTTGCGAGACCAACGCCGCCAACTCCTGGGAGGGGTGGCGGCGTTGGTCTGGGAGGAAGGGTTAACCATTGGGAATGAGGGGGAAAGGACAAGGAGGGGTAGAATCACAAACTGGGTGATTGTGGTAGATAAGGGCGACGCTTCGAGGTGTGTCCGAATGTGGAAAGCTCCAGAAGGAAGGCCGAGCATATGCAAAGGGGTGATGGAAGTCAGGCGGACACTGACTACCGCAGCCGTTACTTGTTGGGCCAATGATTATCCCAATTGGGTGGTGCAGGAGGTTTTTCCTGTAATTTTAATAAACCTGAGCTGCAAGGGGGGCTCGGACGAGGTCAACATACCAGAATTGCCTTGTGAAAGAATGTCTGGTTGTTACTGTGAGATGGGATTTTTTGCCAACGCGAAAGCGGGCTGACAAACCGGTATAAAAGATACACGGCCTCGCGAGAGTTCGGTTTCACCTTGTACTGTGCCAGTATATCGCCCACCTTTTGCCCTCTTCATCTCAACTTCTTCTACATCTATACTTTGCCATGGCTCCACCCCCTTGGGCCGACCCTCTCGAGTTGACCTGGCTACATAACCGGATGCCTGACTTCATCAAACGACAAGCTGAAGGGAAACTTCACCTGTTCAAGCCCGCGATGGAGGAGGACTGGTTCCGCGAGTTCCCCGAGCAGCGCAAACTGGGCCTGCCGCTCCCCAAAGGCCCTGATGCTCGTCAGTTGACGCAAGACGAGCTCGCGACACTCGGCGCTGCTATTCAAGCAAGGAAGGGGGTGAGTACCGTGTTTATTATGTGTTAGACGCGTCAATACTGATCATTTTGACTTCCAGCAACTCGATAACTGGTTTCGCAACCAGCGTAAGAAGATTGGCAATGCCAATGGCCCCGCCGCCCGCGTTGGCGCCAATGTCTTCAAGCGCTTTCTCAAGCTCAGTGCGACAAAGCGGCAGCGCGCCCACCAGGCCATCGAGATCTTCCAGAAGCGAAACCCCGACTTGATTAAAGCAGAGTTGACCAAAGCTGGCTACGACGCGCTGACCGAGACGAACAAGGGGGACGACGAGGACGACTGGACCGATGAGACGGAGGACTCGGCGGCGGCGCGCGTGAAGCGCACCAAGTCGGACCGCATGCGCATGCGGACGCGCGTCGTCCAGGGACTGTGGGCAGAGGCATCCGACGAGGAGCGCGAGGCGGTTGGCGCAGAAGTGTTGGAAGAAAAGAGGAAGCTGCGTGAGGAGGAGCTGCAGCAGGAGAAGAGCTCTGCAGAGCTCAAGTCGACCAGCCCTCGGGAATTGCAGGAGTAAGTCTTCTCTTCGTTATGTTTTCGTAGTATATTGACCATCTTCAATTTAGAGGAATTGACGCGGTTGACGCAGTTTTTTCAGACATTCACAAAGCAGTCTTCAAAGCTGCGGGCTAGGTTGGTATGTCGATTTCGGGCGGGCCAAATCCACGCATGGGTGGCGACTTGACAATGAAGGTGTAAGTCCATCCGTTTTGGGACATCATGATGCACACGTGCTTACTTGACTCTTTTACAGCGTCTGCTTTGGCCAAACTCCAGCTGGCCACGACTTCGAGGACTGCTGCGTCGACTTCAACGAGAACGTTTCAAAAGCCTTCCAAGAGTTCCTGAAGATTGTGTACTGTGAGTTTCTCAATTGCATTGCGCAGTATTGTTGTGCTAATCACATTAGCAGCTGAGCAGGATTGTAGAGCTTGCGCACTTCCAGCTAGTTCTACCAGCTCGGATGAGCGACAAGCCCAACGCATCGTACCGTCTGTGCCCGACCCGGAGTCCGACAATGTGAAGAAGCCCTCGAAGTCGAAGTCTAAATCGAAGTCGAAGGCGAAGAAGTCTGCTGCCATTGTTGAGGAGCGGGACTCTACCCCACCACCCTCCTCACCTGAACGGTCCACCAGTGGAGGCGACTCTGAATTGGTTTACACCACGGCGAACGAAAGGTGAGCTTCTTTTAGGTAAAAGTGTAACAAATTCTGATATGATTTCAGCGTCCTGGGTAGCCCATCTGCGATGCATGAGACAGAATTCGACGACATGGGATCCGCCGGCTATGGCGAGGATGACATGGTGGTCTTTGGAGATTCCGACGGCACCAGGTACGTTTCGTCTTTAAAGATATTGCACTGCAATCCTGACTAACGGCAGGACGGATCCCGGGGACAACTTGGGCATGCCATGGGATGCTCTGCAAGCACCGGAGGTCACCGAGCATGGGGTGCCGCTCTGGCTGCTGGGAATGACAGCCCCACTGAGTCCTGGTACTGCTGGCGCCATCGCAATGATTGAGCGCGGCGGAATACCCAACGGCGCGACAATGGCCATCGATCCCTTCCTCCAGGAGCTCTCGGCATCGACGAGTCCTTCCCCGCCGTCCGCGACACCATCCAGGACCCTTCCCAAACCCCGTCCAGCTTACAAGGGTGCGCCGCTACCCAGAGGCGTGCACCCAACAACGATTAACGTGCAGGGATTCAATTTCCCGGTCCCCAATGCTGCACCCGCCCCTGTTTCACAGGGTGCACCTCTCGACGGCAGTGCATACCGGCCGAGCTTCCTCTTCGAGGCATTTCGCTCCAGAAAACCACCGCCGGCGCCTATGACCCCCACCATCTCGCACACCTTACCGCCGAGGAAGACCCCCGCCTTCGTCACCCCTGGCTTTGCAAGCGGAACAGCGCGCGCGATATCGGAGATAATCGGCTCCAGCACCAGAAGACCTCCCCCTCCCCCTCCCTCCGTGGCCACCACAGCGGCACCACTCAACGCGACGCCCACCATCGCCACACCCTCCTCTTCCGCTCCCGTCCCCCAGACTGCGATTAACCCCGTGTCAGCTGCTGATGACGCACCGGCACCACATGCACCTGTCTTGCCGGGCTCGCGACCACAGGCCAAGCCCTTGGCGCAACCGAAGCCGCGGAAGGAAACCACCGCCGGCGCGAGGAAAAAGGAGGTGGCGGCAGCGGCGGCAGCCAAGAAGGCAGTTGCCGGGGAGACGGTAAAGAGGGGACGACCTCGGAAGGTCGTGCTCACCGACATCACGAACGCCGTGGCCGGGACATCAGACCCTGCGACACCGCCCGCTGCTGTGACGCCATCCGCCGCCCTGCCCGCCGCTCCGACACCGCCTGCTGCCCCAGCCTTGGTCTGCACCACGACCAATAACAACCGGGCTCGCGCGCGGCAAGCTGCTGCTGCGGAGAAGGAGGCGCAGGCAAAGGAGGCTGCGGACGCACTGGCGAAGCAGGTGGAGAAGGGGTGGATCGAGGGGACGGACTCCAATGGGAACACTACCGTGGTCTTCCAGCGCTCGCGCAAGGCGAGGGTCCTGTTTGATGGGAGCGTCGCAAAGCTTCCCGTTGTCAAGACGCGTGCGAAGAAGGTCAGTGCGACAGCTGTCACAGAGGAGGCGTTGTTGGCGCGTGCGAAGGGTAGTAAGAGAAAGGCTACCGGCCCCGCGCCGCGTGCTGCACCGAGCAAAAAGTAAGTGGTTCTTTTACTTTCTCACTTCTCGTTCTGACAAACGATGGCTTCATAGGCGTAAAGTCTAATCGCGAACATGATAGTCTTCAACGATGCCAACTGGGATGCTGCTCAACCAGCTCCCTCGGCCCATAGTCTTCAACGGCGCCAACCGCGGTGCTGCTCAACCAGCATCTTGCCCATATATATATAGTCTTTTGGTACTCTTTTGTTACATGCGCAAGTATTCGTTATGTATGTTTTTCCGCAATACGATCATGATCCGTCGACTTCCCTGTGTGACTGAGAGGTCCAATATATCATGATATATCATGATATATCATTGAGACTTAGAAATTTGGACTCGCTGCCTTGACTTGGCCAAGAACCTCGCGATTTACGGCACACAGATTTTTCTCGCCGTTCTGATGGCTAGCACAATTGGAGTGGCGAAGTCCTCAAAAACTTGTCAAAAATAATAAAATATGGTCGCACTGTTCCACTGTCGGCGCGCACCGGAAGGGTCAAGAGGTAGGATGGCTGATTAATATTATTAAAACACGCTTCAGAACTATTCAGTCGAATACGAGCTCGAAAGGCAATTTTTGAATTAAAAAGGTATAAAATACAATGTAATAATACAACTGGCAATAGAGCTGGGTACAGAACAGGCGGGCAAAACAAATGCTGGAGGTGCGAGGTCAAATGCGAAAACCAGGACGAAATGGCCGAGTGACGCCGCCTGGGAGTGACGCAGCGCTACGCAAGCGCAGGGTGAAGCGCAGGGAGTGGCGATGGCAAGGTGAGGGTCGCGCGAGAGCAGGCAGAACAGCGGGGATGTGCCGGGAGCGCCGCGCGCGGTATCGATGCGCCAGAAGCGCCGCGTGCGATTCAGATGACGTGGGTGCAGTGCTGCACCACAGGCAGTAAGGCTGGGTGATATTGAGGACGAGAAGGGAATATATGGCGGCCCGGACTGCGAAGGGCGCAACCACCAATGCTGGTGAATTGGCGGGTCGCGCGGAGCGGCCGCTGGCGATCAGACGGTGCCGGCGATGCGCAGGCACATCCCCGTGGATGGTAAGTGGAGCCGCCAAAGGTGCTGGGCAAAAAGGAGGGGCGGGAGCGGGCGCGATATGGTGGGGGAAGCGGTGGGGCGGCGTGGGCAACGGCGAGCGCAGGAATGGGTTTGGGATGATGCGCTTTGGGGAGGAGAGTTAGAAAGTGATAGACTGGGTATGGGTAAACGTGCAGAGAACCGGCCCCAGTGGGGCCGCTTTTATGCTGTTTACCTGGCTGAGCAGTGCCTGCGTACAACGGTGACGCCGGGCTTTTAAGGCATATTCAGGCTATAAAACTTGCATAGAGCAGTAGAGAGGGTTCAGAAGATGGAACATGCGAAAGAACGAGGCCAGGGAGGGCCCCAGAGGCGAAGGGGAAGCAACGGAGCGCGCGGGGGAAATGGAGGAGGAGCATGTAAATATAACAAATGTCAACAAAACACCCAATTTGGGTGGGCGGAGCGCCATCGTGCACGGGCCATCAAGGCGCAGGCGCATTTGCGGGGAGCGGGCCAGCGAGCAGCGGGTTAGGGCGGAAGGAAGGTGCGTTGATATATCAGGACCCACCTCTAGGCAGAGGCTTTGATATATCGAGCCCCTACGCTAATCAGAGGACCTGTGATACATCAAATCCCCGCATACGCCTGGACCGCCCCGCCTCCGTGCAGTTGCCGACGTCCTCGCGCTCGGAGCAATCACGGCCATCGAGAACTGGTACGCCTTTTCCATCTCCCGTCTTACTGTTGCTCACTTCAACCCATCTATTTTACTTTCTCCTCAGCTTATATCGTGAACGTGTAGCGCCGGCCCCCAAATCGCATTCCGCGGCGGCCGCATCGACGCAGCGGAGCCCAACAAGCCCGGCGTCCCACAGCCACAGCAAGACTTAAAAACACATATCGGCGCGTTTGCAAGGCAGGGGTTCACGCAGACGGAGACGATTGGGCTGGTCGCGTGTGGGTGCGTCCGTTCTTCTCTTCCCAATATTTATCCTTTGAATCTATTGCTTATTTATCTTTTGAATCCTGCCAACATTTATCTTTGAATCGAATCCAACTCGTCTCGGAATGACAGCCACACGTTCGGCGGTGTCCAGCACGCACCTTTTCTGGATATCGTGGCGGAGATGAACGACCCGAATAATACGGACAGTAGCGCACTTTGACTTGAGTTTTATTCATTTTGATAATAACGTGTGCGTACCGATCTGTCTGCGTACCTGTGCATCTTGAACTGACCTCGCCTCCTTGAATTTCACTCATTCTGCCGCAGTGCAAAAGAATATATCTCCGGGACGACGCAAAACCCGCTCGTCGTCGGCTCGAACGATACGACCAACTCGGATAAAAGGATTTTCGGCAGCGATGGGAACGCTACTATGCATTTGTGGTCTTTCCTTTCGTCCTTGTTGGCGCCTTCATCCCTCCCTCCTCCTTTGCATGCTCCACGCAACCTAAGAATGTGACCCCTACCCCTCTTCTTTCTCGAAGCTCGCACCCCATTGCGACACATCACTGACCACACCCGCAGATTCGCCACCTCCCCCTCTCTCTTCACCTCCACCTGCTCCAAATTATTCGCCAAGATGCTCAATACGGTCCCCGTGAAGCTCAAGGAGGTCATCCGCCCCCTGCCCGTCAAGCCGGGCAACCTCGAGCTTACCTTGGACGGGGACGAGTTGGTGTTTTCGGGGACAGTGCGGAGGGTTGTGGTGTTGTTTGATTTGCCGCCTTGCTGAGGCGTGGAGGTAGGTAGTCTCAGATGCGCTTTCTTGGTAGATGTGTTGAATTGAGATTTTTGCTATCTACATCTAGAATCGCCGACGGATGGACTATGCAATGGGACATTTTGTGTACATACCCATACACCACCGCGGAGTCGGTAGATTGCAACCGCTAGACAGATATAGTACATAATTTTGGAGCTATGGCGCTGCTTAAGGACGAGGCGTAATTGAACCTGTGGGTTGTGCGTCCGTCAAAGTCGGAGCGCGATACTCGCATGCAAACTCACATCAAAGGCATTAGCACGGCAGGAGGTAATTCACCAAGTAATGACACACACAAAGCTGCAGTACTCAAATCAATAAACGTGCGATCCTTGAGAGACTCGATCCATACCACGACTTTTTCCTACCCCACTAAGTATCCGGGCATCGTTCTTCCTGCGCATATGCAAAGGCTAATGTTGAACGACACATCTACAACGCGCGTACTCGGCGGCTGGAAGGATCTCTTCAACAACCAAGCCATGTATATCGAAAGATTCACTGCCTGAACTCAATGTAATACTTAAATTGTTACAGAAATGCCTTTGATCTACACTGAGTCCGAACAAGTATTGGATCACCCATTTAAAAAACTTGAAGGCTCTGCTGCGCCACCAAACTGCACATATAAAATACATTCCTTGCGAGGGCTCAACATCATCTAGGCGCATGCCTAAGGATATCTATGGCAGGAGCAAACCAAAGGCCCTTGGCGCTTCGGTATAGCAAATGTGTGTGACTGTCTCCCTAGGCCTCCATGCATACACACTTATTAGTGAGTGCATCTGTGACACTGTGTGGGTTCGCCACTAGCATCACATAAGTGCTATTTAATGTTCTCCTACTCCTCTCCTACTCACGCTCCTTACTCATCTTCCTGACCACGAGAAGCATGAGCAGGAAGTGCATGCGGGAGCCTTTTTGACATTAGGAGAGTCAAACCCTCCTTACAGAAAGGGCTCCTCACACTTCCTACTTGCTCTCCTATTCGCATTTTTGCTGTTTTTTGCTCTTTTGTGAGTAGTAAAATCTTCCTAGTTGTTTCCTCCAGGGGAAGGAAAGGGGGTTTGGTTTCAAAGTTGCTCCTACTTGCTCTCCTGCTCACGTTCCCTTTTATCTCTTTTTCTTTATTTTGGCCGTGAAATGGCGAGTAGGAGAAAAATAGGAGCGTGATCAGGGGCGCGAGTAGGGCCAACTTTGAATGACACTATTTCAGAGAAACTTGTTTCCTATATATTCAACAAGAAACTAGGTGCGCATGCATTATCACTGCGTGAATCTCGTGTATGTCGGACCTCATGCCATGGACTTTCATTTCAATTTCCATTAACGTGCGCCTTTAAACCTCATCTCATGTACTTCCGACTGCATATCAACAATTGCTGTCCGAATCCCCTCAACTTCAAAATCAATGTCAACAATAGATGTTACATAAATATGATCTCTGTCAATAAATTCCGCGCTCGAGCAATTTAATCCCCCACCTTGAGAGTTTCGCATTTGGCTTGAATGCTCCTCCGGTATTGGGCAATTTTATCTGTGATACTACGTGTCTTGAAGAATTCCTTCACCTGGCCACCGAGCCCTCGGGATTCCTGTAATTTGGTGATCACAACGATCACCTCTCGCAAATCACTAATGGAACAAAGTGAATAAAAAGACAATGAGCTAAAGGAATGCTCAACTACCCCTGGAGCTTTGCACACATATCCTTCAGCTTCACAGCTGTAGTATTCTGGTGAGATGCTAACTGATCACCAAGAAAAACAGCAATTCTCATGATCTCGATTTTGCTTCATTTCTGTTGCAGGGTAGGTATGGACTCTGGGAGAACCATCATTTGCGGACCTCGACTGTCTCCAACAGGATGACAACTGTTCCTAAGGCACCTTTCACGTAGGTTACAGGAACGAGGTCGACGGCATCTTTGAGTATTTTCATGATATAGATGAAGTGCGAAAGCCAATCAGAGCGCGAAGCGGAGGATTTGAGTGGCCAAATGTTGTGCCTCCCCTCTGTTGAGTGGGGATGGAGGCTTTCGCATTTGAGGAGCTGGCAGACATGGTGGTGGTCGGAGAGAAAGACGCGCCGAAGGTCTCTAGGCTGTGTGACAGCCATCTCGATTCTCTTTTTTTTTTTTCATGATGCCACCATTTACGGAAGACAAGGTTGATCGCATTTCAATATCCCTGCATACTGTACTGTACTATTAAAATCAATTCGTCAGTCACGCGTCACGGGGGTGCTTGACGTGACGAATTTTGGAACCTTGTCACGCGTCACGGAGGCTCTTGACGAACATACTTTTCGTCACAGTCAGTTCAAAATTTCGGTTCAGGGCTGCTCTGAGCAAGTTTCCTTAGCTGCGGGCACTCTCCCTACAATTTTCTCGCCATTCTCAAGGTTTCTTCTTTCAAACCTCACAAACATCGTACTTCAGACCAAATTAAGCGAAGTTCAACAGTGAAAAATGTATTTTTTTCCTGTTCAACAACAGATTTACTCAAATAAATTTCTGAGATGATTCCTAAGTCATCCTGATGGTTATTCTACATGCCTTGCAACCCCTGGAATATTTCCAGGGCTTGACGAAATTTTGGGGGTCGTCACGCGGCTCGGGACCCTTTGACGAATTGACGAAATGATATTTCAGGTCACGCGTCACACCCCTTGACGAATTGAATTTAATAGTACAGTATCTTTTCGACCAAGTGTTCAGGTGACGGTGACATCGAGATTTTGGGGCTCAAATAAGCTCAAAAACGCCAAAATTTCGGTCCGGCAATCACTGGATTACTATATATAGTAACTTTCCCATGATTGCCGAGAAATGGACACCTAAGAAAGTGAACACCTTGGGTGACGCGTGACACCTATGAACACTTGGTCGAACTGATACAATAGTTAGCCGTTGGACTTTCGGTTTTCGGGGCAAGATTTGGGACATGTTTACTAGTCACTACCTCCGGCGTGGCTTAAGTTTGGACAGAGATGTGTGTCTGCGAGGAAGTCGCCGAAATGTTGCTGTGCCGATCATTTTTCAACAGCCTGACAGCGCAATGGGGACGCACGACTGAATTGGGGAACTTGGAAGTCTTTGTAGAAATTGTCATGAGGCATCAACTCTGTGTTGAGAGCGTTCACGGCGGCGGACTCGGAGCACGAGGTGGGGCGCGTAAGTATTGCAGTGGAAGGCACACGGCGGGTGCCCTTCGATTGAACATTTGTCTAAGGTGTTCAATATAAAACCTTCCGACATCAACCAACGTTTTACTGATATTAAATAGGGGAGGTAATGGCCACTGGAAATTCTGTTCATGGTTGAGTTTCGGGAGAGCAGAATTTGAAAGAGAGAGACTTTGGAAGGAAGCGCTGCTGGGGGCATAGACACGTTCTATTGACGTCTCTGACAAAGTACTACATCCAACTAATACTTGCGACAGGGATGATATCTCCGCCGAAATCCTTCAAAAGCTCTTTTGAGCAGAGACTGCAATCTATTCCAAATGCAAGTTCAGGTTCCTAGTCGCCCGGCCGCTCCAGGTTTCAGGCACAATTGGTCCCACGAGGACATTCTTGTCGAGCGCAGCAAGCTTTAAGCAGCGATGGTTAATCAGCAGTATCAGCAACGCGACAACAGAGCACTTACCCCGCCAGGCGTATGCGACAACAAGCAATTCGGCTTCTCAGCAAACTCCCCGCTCAACGAGGAGACCACTGTGTTGTACATGCTCCCGCGCGGGTACGCCTCCTCGATCTCCCTCACCGTTCCCGGGTCAAAAAGCAGCTTGAAATCCACACCCCCGAGTCCCGCGCCATTATACCCCCCGACGTCGAACCACGAGCTGATGGACATGAGCATCTGCGTCGCGGACGAGTTCCCGAACGGCCACTGCGACGTGTGCAGCACGATGCTCTGCACGATGTCGCCCAGCTGGTGTGCGTCGAGCGCAGGCGCGGCGGCGCGCAAGTGCTCGTACGCCATAAACCCGCCGTGGAGCTCGAAGGTCATCGTGTGCGTCGGGTGCGTGGTGGCCTCCGGGAGGGTCGAAAAGCCCACGTCGTGAAGCAGAGAGGTGTGGTAGACCCGCAGGGCGAGCTCGGCGGACGCGATCTGCGGCACCCCGGGCGTGCCGGAGGGGAAGCCCGTGTGCAGCAGCGCGAGCGAAAAGTAGAAGCACCGGAGGAGGTGGTTGAACACTCCGGGGCGTGTGAGCTTTTTAGCGTACGCGAAGGACGTCGCCTGTGCAACGGGGTCGATTGCGACGGCGCGGAGGGTTGAGAATGGGACGTAGGTCGGCGTGAAGTTGGCTGCAGCGAAGAATTCGGGGCCGTTGCTGGGAACGTAGGCGTCGAATAGCTTGGGGAAAGTCATTTCTGGTTGTCTCTCAATTTTCTAGCTCTACAGTCTGTTATATATTCCCAGCGATGGGAAGTAGGCACCTCCATATGCTCCGCAGGCCGGTTTGTCACTTACTTGCTTGGGATGTTGCTTAGAGCTGGCAATCTATTATGATCTTGCCGAGACGATATGTCGTCGGATTTCTCATCCGGCCATAAACCTGAGCTCCAATAATTAATTTTTCCAAACCGTTTGGTTCCCCGCACTGAATCATCCCAACAATTTGCTTCCCGCTTTTGAGTCGCTGTATTTTGCCGAGACGACGCGTAGTTGGCGGCCAAGCACATAATAAGATGGCTTCCTGCAATCAGACCCTAGTTTCAAACTTCTCGCCTAAAGAATACGTGTCGTCTCGGCAGGCTTCAAACCTACCGTCCAGCTGTCTGACCTCCCTGACAGATCATAATCCTTTGCCGAGACGACGCATAGCTGGCGGCCGAGCAAAGCAGTAAGATGGCTTCCCGCAATGGCCCTAGTTCAAAGTTCTCGTGGTCACTGTGACGGACCACCTAAAGAATACGCGTCGTCTCGGCAGGCTTCAAATTTAAACCTGCCCGTCCACAGGTGTCTGATCAAAATCAATATATTGATGGTGACTACGTTTCTATGAACTTTACCAATACCATGATTCACATCCTGCCCAGTGCTTTCACAATCACATCAGCTTTGGCCAAGACACGGAATTTGCGAACAAATCAGTCTAATATCTAGAGGGGAAAGACAGCATGATCACGGATGTTGGCGTGGGGAACTCACGGAACTTGAATTCTTAAAATTCTTTGAAGAAATTGTCATGAATTTCGTGCTAATCCCTTTCTGGAAGACTAAATTATTATCCATCTCAGAAATAGCTGAACATACGTCGGGTTCATAACTACGAGTGATAGACTCTCAGTTCTCTACTTCGTCTCTAGACTCCAGAGATTTTCGAGTCGGGCAAATTTTTCAAAGTTCTGACAGACATCGCATTTATGGATTGTCGTACTCCCACCCGTTTGAAATCCGGGCAGAATATCGAACCTACATAAATATTCGGCCGAATGCTGGTGTGTGTGTGTGTATTAATCCTGCCGCCGCGGCGACGGATCGAATCGCCACTGCTGAGGTGTAAGTGGACCGTGCTTAATATCAGCTTCACAACCGCTTATAATAGTCGAAACTAGTTGGACTCGGTCAGCTCAGTACGCACCCGGGTGCTTTGGAGGTTACCGTACTAACCAATTGTTCTTATGTGAAAGGGACGACGGGCGGACGAATTCAGTATGCATACAGAAGTGGGAGCCGGCCCAAAAGCGTAGCCCGCATTTGATTTACAGTCCATCATGAACTAAATCTCTGTCACGCAATGAAAGGTAAATGGGTGTCAGTTTAGCGACCTTACACAATTTTTTTGCAGCAGTTCGCAGCGTTCCGTTCCGTTTCCCGTGCATCGAAGTGTTGGTACTGGACAGCGGCGAAATCTTCTACTCAGCTGGTTGAGTGAAGCGCACGTAGACGTAGTCGCATAGTGTCAATGGACATAGGAATCGGTTTTTAGTTCGGGACTTATCGAAATTTGAATCCGGGATTTAGTAGTCGTTTATAGAGACGAGGGACGCAAAACCAACTGAAGCACGTCAAATGAGGCAATGCAGTTACAAAGCAGAGTGGACTCGGCAGCTTAAACTCGGATGGAACATATGGAACCGAGGGTTTACAAGATCGAAGGCCCGGGAGCCCGTGAAGCCATCCCAAAAAAGGCGGGAAAGAGAGTAGGATGCAGCAGGCGGAGGTAACGCGAAGGAAAACCTCAGAAGACAGGCAAAGATGATGTAAAATGGATGGATGGAGGATGACAAGATACGGAAGGGTGCACAGTAAGTAGATAGTACGTCCAGCATAGTCTTGACGGGCTTGTTGGGACTTGGTAGGTGCACGGTGTTACAGCGAGCAGGGATTTCAGAATTCTAGCCAAAGAATATATGTCTTCCGTGAAGAGCCTAGTGTGTTCCAGTGCACTTTTATCCAATACACAGCCAAGACCGCCCACAGCCACTCAGAGTCAGCGAGCGCTGCCTCAGCACGCTGCCAGTGTTCCAGCTCTCCATCTCCTCGTCCCCAGCCATTATATGCCTACATTTAAGGTTGTAGACTCGCAGTCATCATGACGCCTCCGGCGTCGGAACTGTTCCTTCCTTTTCCCCCCTTCAATGTGACTCTGGTGCAACAACTCTGGTGTAGTAATGCCATTTATGTAAAATAAGATTCAAGATTTCCCTCGCTCACGGCAAGACCGGAGCAAACGTCGGATATGTCTTTGTAAAACTCGCGTCGCGGTTTCTGGGCTTGAGAAAGCGAGCCGGGGGTCGACTCCCTGCTGGTGCATCCCGCGGTGTGTTCTTTTCCTTCTTTGTCTCTTTCTAATAGTAGTGGGGTAGTCACTGGTAGTACTGCGACTCATTTACATACACAAATTTTGCGGGCTGTGCACCTCGGGCATCGGGCAACTCGGACATCCCACATGTTCCCCATTATTCTACCATGTTCTCTTTCTTGACTTAGTGACTCAGTCTTTGGTGACTCATACTGAGTCAGTCTCGTCTATTTAAGCAGCCTTGTAACCTATGTAGAATTAATCAATTTATCGTGTCCCCAAATATTATTTGTGTCTCAGAGAACCGTCTGCCGGTTCCAATCAACAACCACCTCGTATATTCTCAACAAATGTCACTCGAAACCGGCACACGCCAGTATAAGTATCTTTGTAACCAGGCTTGAGTAACCCGGTGGAAAAAGGCTCACACCCATGCGTGCTAACGAGTGCTGGTAGAAAGCACCGTGGTATACGGTACACCGCCGACAAAATTGCAGATATTGTTGCAGAGGCGAGCCGGGGTTCGACTCCCCACTGGTGCATATTGGAAGATGCTTATGTTTCCTTCTTTTTTCCTTGGTTAGTACTGCGAATCCTTTATGTAACACGATATTCAGATTTCACTTGCACCCGGCAAGACCGGAACACATGTCAGGTTGTCTTCGCAAAACTCGCGTCGCGACCCCAGGCTCGAGCAACCTGGCGAAAAAAGACTCACACTCATCCATCCTAAAGAAATGGTGGTAGAAAGCACCGTGGTGAGTGGTACACCCGCCGGCATGACCGATGATTGTTCGTAGCATTCCAACGGCGACCCGGGGTTCGACTGCATATTTCGATGGGTGGCTTACTTTCCCTTCTTTTTTTCCTTGGTTAGTAAGTACTGCAAATCCTTTATGTAACACGAGATTTAAGATCTCACTCGCTGGAGGCGAAACCGGAACACATGTCGGGAATATCTTTGTCTGTAAAACTCGCGTCGTGGCGGCGCCACCTGACCGAGCAACCTGGCGAAAAAGGTTCATGCCTGTCCATGCCAATGAATGCTGGTAGAAAGCACCTTGGTGTGCGGTACACCCGTCGAACTTATGAGTTGATCGATTGCTAGATGAATATAACGGTGGACCGGGGTTCGACTCCCCGCCGGTGCATAGAACAGCCGTCGGTTCTATTAGAACCGACGGCTGCACTTTTTGACAGTCCTTGAATTTTTTATGCACGGCTGTTTTCAAAGACCCACACACATAGCGAGGTCGAATACACGGGAAAGAGCACCGGTGGTGTGCGGTACATGCGCCGAAATCATGAGCCAGTTCTGCCATATGACGGCGAGTCGGGGTTCGACTCCCCGCCGGTGCATTATTTTACTGATTCCAATACAAAACTTTTTCTTGTTCTTCTTTCCGTTGCTTTCAAAAAATCACCCACATAGCGCGGTCCAATACAGAGGAAAGAGCACTGTGGTGTACGGCATACCCGCTGACAAGATATATGTGGTGATCAACATGCATTACAACGGCGAGCCGGGGTTCGACTCCCCGCCGGTGCATGCATCCACTTGAACTTGAAGGTATCCTCTTTTTTTTGTCGGCGGCGCCTCTACCATTTAGCGGTAACCGGAACTTAGTTCGCTCGCAGCAAGACTGGTTACAGACCCATTTGCATCCCACTTCAATCTGTTCCAATCCAGCTCCATTCCATCACAATCCATTCCATTCCAGATATCCATTGGTATACCACAACACAACATAAAAGAGATAAGTAACAAATAACTAACCGAACCGAATAACGAATACCGAATAAATGCACAAATAAGTAAGTAAATAGTAGTGGTATCGTAACCGCGAGCGAGAAAGCATAAACATCAGCATAACATTACCTCCCCCTCCGCACCCTCCCCGGCATCAACAACACCCCGCCTTCTCCCCCCCATTCACACCCGCACCCCCACCCGCATTCAACCTCAACCGCTCCTCCGCGCCCCCTCTACTCCCCCGACTCTTCTTCCTATCATGCTTACTCATCGCCCCATCATCAACCTCAAACCGCCCCTCCCTCCTCTCCCACCCCAAAACAAGCCTCCTCCCCACCCACCCAAACACATCCCCCACGCCCTCCCCCGTCCTCGCCGACACGCGGAAATGCGCCGCCCCGCTCGCGTCGAGGTGCGGGAGGTCGGGCTCCATCACCCATTTATCCGGTGGGGGTGGGGGAGAGGAGGCGGAGGTGGAGCTGGGAAGGCGGGGGAGGCGGTTGCGGGGTTTGGGTTTCACAACGCCGTTAGGGGTGGGCTTCGAGGAGGCGTTGCCGTTGACGCCGTTGACAGCGTTAGCAGGGGCGGCGTCTGGCACCTCCAACGAATCAACACTACTCCCCGCCCCCTCCCGCGCCACCGCTGTTGTTGGGGGCGCTAAGCCGAACGCCGCGAATCCCCCATTTCCATTACCATTACCGTTCCCGTTCCCGTTCCCGTTGAGGTTCAACAATGCTGCGCCCAGCGGAAAATGCTGCGGATACGGGAGGGGCGAGAGGGCGGAGGACGAGGGACCCGCGTCCATCGTCCCATTCGTAGTCGTATCAATCGGCGGCGGCGGCGGTGGCGAAGCGGACTTGGACCTCAGCCCCGAGGTCGTCGTGGTAGTCGTAGCGGCAGAGGAATCGCGCGAGTGCCACGCCCCAGGTGTGCGGGTAGGTGGGGGCGAGGGCGAGGAGGAGAGGGGGAAGGAGTCAGTGGAAGAGTGGGTGGAAGAGGCGGAGGAGGCAGAGGAGAAACGCGCGGGCGTGATGGTCGCTTCGGAGGTGCTGCGCTGGCTCGGGGACCCACTAGCACTGCCGTTACCGTTTGCGTGCAACCGCGAGGCGAGCGCGGTGGGGAGGCCGTTGCCTAGTGCGTGCGGGTACTCCGCGCCCACGCCCGTTTGGGAGTTGGAATGCGAATGCGTATTTGAGTTCGAGTTGGAATTTGAGTTCGAGTTGGGGTTGGAATTAGAGTGTAAAGTCGAATCTGAATGCACCGTCGAATCCGAATCCCCCCTCCCATGCCCCCGTGCAGACGCATACGACTCGCGGAAAGACGACTGCGCCGAATGAAAATACTCGCTCGCGCCATCGCTGAACACGCTGCTGCTCGGCGTGTGGTACACCGTCAACGTCGACGTTATGGTAGAAGCGCGCGAGGCCGCGCCCGCGCGGGTTTGACTCCGCGAACGCGAGCGGTTGAGATTGAGCCCGGCGGGGAAGGCGGGGGAGAAGGAGATCTGGGAGTTGGATTTCGTGTGCCGGTTATGGGAGGGCGTGGTGGGCGAGGGCGCGAGGTGTGGGTGCCGGAGGATGGATATCGGCGAGGGCGGTGTTTGATGGGCTTGGGATACCGGCGGTGGGCGCGCAGTTAGCTCGGATGAGGCGAGTGCGTCGTCTGCGTCCTCGTCTTCGTCTTCCTCATCCGCGGAGAGGATGAGGGAGGAGGCGGACGGCCCGGGCGATGGCGGGGGCGTATCCGGGCGCGGGACCAGCGCACGCACGAAGCGGGCGCCTTGCGCCGGAGAGACTACGTCCCCTTCACCCCGCCCGTCCTGCAGCAGATCCACCTTATTCCCCACCACGCACACACAAAACCCGCGCAGATCCTCCTCCGCCACGGGCGCCTTCTCCTTGAACTCGCTCCACCATTTCGTGAGCGCATACAGCGTCTCGGGGGACGTAACGTCGTACATGAGCACCGCAGCGTCCGCACCGCGGAAGAACGCGCTCGCGAGGGAGGAAAAGCGCTCTTGGCCCGCGGTGTCCCATATCTGCAGCGTCACGGGCTCGGCGTCGGGCGACGAGGCGGGGGGAGGGAGGGTCTTTGTGATAAAGTCTGCGCCGATGGTCGCGCGGTACGACGTCGAGAAACGCGAGGAGATGTACTGCAAATACCTCGATTAGGGTAACTGGGGTGAAGAAGCGGGATAGGAGACGCACCTGGCCCCGTAAACTGGTCTTTCCAACGCCCGAGGCGCCGATGACTACGACCTTGAATGTGGGCATGAAAGCGCTGGGAGACGAGGAGATGGAGAGCTGGGACAGCGCACAGGCAGCGCGCGCATCAAAGAGCTGAGAGATGCGATGTCACTACGGTGTCACACTGACAACATAGACGCTCTTGCCATACAGGTGCATACAAAGCCTTTCTTCTTGCCACCATGTACTGCGTCCGACAGTCAGGTCTTTGCGGTACTTTCATCTCCTCGTCTCCGTCAATTCTCAAAAAACAGCTGAGACTTGGAGAGCCCAATCACCTCAGCGCTCGCTGACTCACTGATGAGTGATGACTCTGAGCGGCTCTGGCGGTCTTGGCTATGTATACGATAAAAGCGCGCCGCAACACATTGGCTCTTCACGGAAGACATATATATCTGGCTGGAACTCTGAAACCGTGGCTCGCCTTATCAACACAGTGCAACGGATTTCAGGATCTCGACCACAAGCTCGTCAAAACTAATCTATATGAAGTTTGATCAATCAACTGCCGTCTCAGCGCATAAACTTGTTTAATTACTGATTTGTTCACGCAGGCTTGCCTGCGGCCGGGGGTTATTAACTTGAGGAGGTTGTGATAGTTCGGATCGATTGAACCTTGTTCAAACTGATCAAACTGGGTCCAAACACTGTTCATGATTGCAAAAAGCATTACCTCTAGCCGGCATCGAACACAACCTCCGGATTTCGCAGCACTCAGCTCATTCTAGAATATAGCCGCCGAGCCACAACACCATCCATAGCAACCGAACACAACCTCCGGATTTCGAAGCTCTCAGCTCATTCTAGAATATAACCACCGAGCCACAACACAATCCATAGCAACCGAACACGACCTCCGGATTTCGAAGCTCTCAGCTCATTCTAGAATATAACCACCGAGCCACAACACCATCCATAGCAACCGAAATGCATCAACCAACCACATTCCCCCGCATCCATCTCTGTCAAATATTTTTCTGCCAGTGGATGCTCTACGCGCAAATTCATATCGAGATATGCTCAACACACACTCAGGGAAACGTAACCGTCAGCGGTGGGCCACCGTCGAAGATGCAGCTATGTATGACTCAGATCATTCCTCGGGGCAATCTAATCAGTCAACCCACCTAAAGGACGATCCAGCATTATCCCACCCAATGAGGCTGAGGTCTGTGAAGCCGGGGCTGCGGAATTTCTGGATCACATCTGCCTCCGAACCCGCGCCACAGACACGGTTCCTTAAGCATCATACTCGTTGGTAAGACAGGCTGGCTCCTAGCAGGCCACGCTCACCTGAAGAAGTAGCACGACTGGTCCGGGTCGGGGCCGATGCTTGAAACTTGTTTGTCGAGATCGGGACCAAGGGCGACGCATCCCCCGCTTGTGGCGCCGGTTATCAGAACACAATATCCAGTGAAGTTGGGATCGTTGCAGAGATAACTGTGTTCATCATTTGAAAAAATAGGTCGCAGCCAATATATGAAGACTACAAAGACGTACACGTTTCCCTGTGTGCGCTTGGCGAAGGTGGAGGTCTCCTGAGGGGGGTAATTATTCTCAGCACATTTTGGTATGTACTCCAGCCATACCGTACTCGTCTCGTTGCCGAGGCCCATGTACGAGGCAGCATCAATGACCTTGTACACTTTGGGCGGCGTGAAGGCTGGAAGTATCGCAGACAACGACACAGATGCGTAAATGCCAAGGAGGATGAAGAGAGATCTCATGTTGAGCGAACTCGAGAGTATTGATCCAAGATTGTGGTCTCCTTTATACTAGAGTTTGATTCCGCGACGCACGCAATGAAGTCGCCAGGACGTATACAGCTCTGTACTGAAATAAATGACATGGATGGGTGCGAGTCTTTTTTCGCCAGGTTGCTCAGGCCTGGAGACTGCGACGCCAGTTTTACAGACAAAGATATACCCGAATATTGCCGATGTGTGTTCCGGTATCGCTGTGAAGCAGTGAAATCTTGAATCTCATGGTTGATTTGTTAAATCGTAGTACTAACTCACTGAAAGAAAAAAGAAGGAAAAGGCGACCACAGACTTCGGGACTATGCACCGGCAGGGAGTCGAACCCCCGGCTCGCCGTTATATTGAGGTATTGCGGCACTTTAGTCTGGGCGGCGGGTGTACCGTACACCACGGTGCTTTCTAGCAATATTTGTTGGCATGGACGGGTGTGAGTCTTCTTTCACCGGGTTGCTCACTTCGACCCGAGTTTTACAAACAAAGCTATACCTGACACGCGCTTGTCTCTCTGCAAGTCTCGCCGCAATCTTGAATCTCGTGGTTAAGTGGTTAAATGGCAGTACTAACCCATTGAAAGGTGGAAAGAAAAAAAAGAAGGAACACGAGGTAGCTATATGCACCTGCGGGGAGTCGAACCCCATCTTGCCGTTACGCTAACCGCAACTGTAATCATGTCTGCGGATGTACCGCACACCACGGTGCTTTCTACCAGCATTTGTTAACATGGAAGGGTGTGAACCTTTTTTCGCCAGGTTGTTCAACCGAGGGGCGGCGACACCGGTTTTACAAAGACATAAATACTTGCTATCTGTGACTACATATCCGGCCAAACCAGCTAGCCGGCTACTTGCATATAGATGGCGGAACAATCTAAAAGGGATTTGGCCTCCGTGATATGAAAATAGGCTATGAGGACGCCCGAGGTCAAATTTGAAGGCAGGTTGTATGCCGCGATCAAAGGTTGTGGGAAGTTGTTCATCAAGACATGTATTCGCATGATTTCCTAATTCCGAAGCACCACCGCGCTTACTTATTTTTTTCCTCTTTCTCGCTCAATTCCTCACCAAATTGCAAGCTTCTAGGCTCGATTGGATACCCTTACATGGTTAAGGAGGTCAAAATCGCTCTCTCTTCGTGCTGGAACCTCAAAGAGGACGTAGGCCTGATCCGATCATCTCGAGTGCAGCTCGACAGCGACCCACCCGTCAGTCGGATGAGTTAAGAATTTTGGTTAAAATAATAGCGGGATATGGTGTCCGTATGAAATGCTAAATTTTTGAAACTTCAGATGATCAGGAAAGCAAGCTACTGGAATTCGAGCGGTTGAGAGGTTTTTGTTGGCCGAGCCATTTGGGAGTTACAAAGTCCACGGGCTCAGAAGGTAGGATACAAAGGAGCCAGAGGCTCTGGAGGCATCATTGGATGAATTGGAAACCATTCCCCGAGATACAGAGTAAAAGAA
This sequence comes from Mycena leptocephala, assembly GCA_029378395.1. Classification (NCBI taxonomy): domain Eukaryota; kingdom Fungi; phylum Basidiomycota; class Agaricomycetes; order Agaricales; family Mycenaceae; genus Mycena; species Mycena leptocephala. Next base: position 46,788 of record JARJLF010000874.1, on the reverse strand, counting down.
CGCTGCAGGCAAGAGAAACGATGAACATGTTAAGTGCAAGTGACGGGTCTGTCACTGATTTTAGCGGCCATTACAGATACCGTGTCGTAGCCTCAGAAAATCCAGATCTGACGCGTCAAAAGCATTTCCATACATCGTGGCTTGTTACAAATATTTTCACGAAATATCCGTACGTTTCAAGGCGTGAATTATGTGCTCGTGTTAAGTGCTATCAGTGGCTGTGTGACATAACCGTTGTGTGCATCCAGCTGATTAATTAACCGTTCTTTAGGCAAATGCCTCGGCGGCAGTGCAATTGCTCCATGTAGGTTATCTCCATCCTTTCGCTCTCTCGTCCTCAAGATTATAAATTCCTCCCCCATTTTGCATTCAAAATTATCCCACTGCGGAAACTCCGTGGTTCTCTCATTTACTGTAAACTTTAAAGGCAGCCTTCATTTCTCCATTCGCACTGGCGGACCTCATCAATTGTCTTCTTCTATCATTGCGGCCTGACCAAAAATCTTTCATCTGACCCATCCCTACTGCGATCGGCAAGGATACGCAGCTTAATTCGCCCCGTGACGCAAACGTTCCTGCGGCCACGTACGCTTCCGAGGATTCTCCACACATAAATGGGCTGCATCGCTTGCCATTACAATCGGTGTTCGCCCACTTCTCTGGTCGTCTCTGGTCCTCAAATATCCTGCTCTGCCACTGTTCGGCTTTTTCTGTGATACTGCGCCGGTTGCTACGCTGATCACTCTTTCCTGCCTTTTCCTTCACTTTGGGCACAAAATTCAAGCAATCTCATTCTCCTTGGCTATTTGAGGCTCCTTCGAACATCTGGAAATATAAATGTTGATCTAGGGCATTCAAGAACCGCAACGAGCTCTACATTTCTCTATTCCGGTAGCTGAGATCTCCTGTCGACGAGATTGCGCAACCCATTATGATTCCCAAATGATTCCCACCTAAATTCACTGGCTCCGACTGTTCCTCAAATCGTTCCACTCACTCATATAGTCTCCACTGATGAAAGCAACTTCTCCGATGAAGGCACAGCAGCCCATTTCTTCTCTGTATCATTGTATATTTGTATTTCGCCCATGTTTGGAATAATATTTGACTGAAATCATCTTCCGGCCTGGCTGCCAGAGCGAAGCGGCGGCACGTCTTGTCAACCAGTAAACCAGCCAAACGGCCTGTCAGATGGCACAGCATTCCGTCAGTAAGCTGTCAGATCGCACAGCATTGATATTTAATATAGCAGCATTGATTGATATTTAAGACCCACTGGTAACGGCTCCACACCACCGCCCACCAACCTACCTACAGATGAGCGATTCAGCCAGTGGCCAGTACGCAAAACTCCTCCTCGGGAAACGCTATGGATATCCGCTCTGGGATCCGCAGCCCACAGAAGAGAACAGCACCTACAAACGAGGTGGTGTTGGAATCGGCGATGTCGGTTTCCTCGACCAAGGCTCATTCAATTACCTTTTCAACATCCGTTTTTCGAGGGATCACCCAATCAATTCCTTGCTAACGAACCCAAACGTCAAAGCTTCTAGTTTTGTCCACATCGACATTGGGGACGATGAGATACGGCAGAAGACGGTGGCCTTTCCACCTGAGGCCTGTGTGGCTACCAAGAGCATTCGAAAGCGGGGGGTCAACATATCTGAAGGCATCGAAGCTGGGTAAACCTTCTGTGCCTGTTTGAATATTATTCATGATATGTATTCAACCCTTAGTGGCGCTCTGATTACCCAGGCAGTCAATATCCAAATATCATGCTCATCCGACGTGGGAGCTGCCTTAATTCTACCGACGGGTGCATCCTCCAAAGACCTCACTCCTCTATCACGTGTTCTAGACCATGCTTATGCCTCCGCTGCCGGCTGGTTCACCTTTCTGGAAGAATGGGGGTTCCCCGGAAAAACCCTTTATTTAATAACTGGGTGTCACAAATCATCTGGCTGGGGCATCACATTCTCTGCGGCACGCTCAGGTCAAGGGGATATTAGCATGATGTTGGGGTCTATGGGGATCGGGGGAAAAGTTGGTTATTCTTGGGAGCAGTCAACCAACTCTGAATCATCTCATGCTGGTCCTCTTCGTAAGCCTTCGGAGAAGGATTGGGAAAATCAATGTGTCTTCATACGTGGATATATAATTGTCAAGCGCGACCGTCTCGCATCTCTCTGGCGAAAACCAATCGACATCAAAGCCACTGAAGGGTCGCCTGACCTCAAATCCAGCCTCAAGAAGGATAGGGTTGGCAATTCTCCTGGCACTTCAGGAGGATTGAGCGGGGGACAGACCTCCAATGATCATGGCTACAGTGGAGGCGGAGATGCTTTGCAGTTGACATCTGAAATTTCAGTGGAAGAAATTCCGGGAACCAGTGTGGTGAGCCATTCCGCTTGTGGATTTGTAAAAAAAAACCAGCTGATGAGCCTGAACAGCCATTCCACCCTTCAAAAGCTATCACCGACTATCTATTCAGTCAAGTAACAGCATTATAACTTTACCTGGCCCTCAACTAACAAACACACTCCAGACTCAAGATGCTACCTTCGCCATTGTACATGATGATCAATGGATGGGTGTATTGAGACCGGTGAACCACCTTATATTCAAATTCCCTTACAACCTCTCAACATGTGATAGGAAGCAGACACTGGAAAATTCCCAGATAACGACGAAATAGTAGCCAGACTGTTACAAAAATACACTGTTCAAGTGGAGGCCGGTAAGTGCTTACTCTGTGACTTCCCGTGATCACAATTTTGAACATGTGAGGTTATCAGAAACTGTTTTCTTGGCGGTGCCAGAAGTCTCCCAGGATGAACCCACAAACATGGAGCTGCATTCCGATGAGATAGCAGACGTGAACATTCAACTTGGAGGCAAGCATGTATTTGGCTTTCAAAGAGAGTACTACTATAAGCCAGCCAGGTGACCGTGTGTCGGACTCTGATGACAACCACGTGAAACTTTCAAGTCAACATCTGCGCCGCAGCGTCCCTGAGATCTCCAGGTGCCGTTACGCGCGCGCGCACTCATCCTCAACTGTGTCGAACTTTCCGCTGGATGTAAGTCCGGCCAGTCCCGCGGAAGCGCAGCCAACTATTGGCCTCATTGGGATGGGCGCAATGGGCAGAATGTACGCCAAGTATCTCTCGCAGGCCGGATGGAAGAAGTGCGTACCAGCGTAGCGTAACACTCAACGCTTCTGCTGACAACCGGTCACGTATAGAATTCATGTCTGCGACCAGCGCCAAAAATATGACTCACTCGAGAAGGAATATGCAGGTCGCTGGCATTTTTCCTTTGTCGCTGCATGTACTGACGGGAGCGTAATTCAGACACCACAAACATAACTGTGTTTCCCGACGGGCATGGGGTCTCCAGGTCCTCAGACTTCATAATCTACTCGGTCGAGACCGAATTCATCGAGCGAGTGATTGCGCAATATGCACCTTGTATAGTTCCTCGATATTCTGGGATGATTAAATACTTACCAAGCACATTCGAACTCAGCCACGAAGGTCAATGCTATAGTAGCGGGCCAAACTTCGGTGAAAGCCCCAGAAAAGGCTGCCTTTCTGAAATATTTGCCCGAGGATACAGAAATTGTATCCTGCCATTCTTTGCATGGGCCCAACGTATCACCCGTTGGGCAGCCATTGGTGCGTAGAACTCATCCGTTAGATATGTCACAACCGCGCTACCATGAGGTGACTAACGAAGACAAACCAGGTGCTCATAAAACAGCGGGCGTCCAACGCAGCGATGACCCTGGTCGAGAACATCCTCAGATCATTCGGTTCGCGCTTCGTCTACCTCTCGTACGACGAGCACGACCTCGTAATGGCCAACACCCAGGGGGTAATCCACGCTGCATTTCTCAGGTGCGACTAATCCCTTCCGACGCATCCTCATGCCGACATATCCACCCACAGCATGGGGACGGCCTGGGCGTCCCGGAAGGTGTATCCCTGGGAGCAGGGCAACTATGTTGGTGGAATCGAGACGGCGAAGGTCAACTTGACACTGCGTATCTACTCCAACGCATGGCACGTCTACGCCGGGCTCGCGATCTTCAACCCCAGCGCGCGGCGCCAGATCGACCAGTTCGCAATGAGCGTGACAGACCTGTTCAAGCTCATGCTCGAGGGCGACGAGGCACGGTTCCGCGAGCGTGTCATGTGGGCCCGGGAGATCGTGTTCGAATCGCAAACCGTCGACGCGAAGCGTACACCGATCCTACTCTCCGAGGACGTGCTCGACCGGTTTAGCTTGGGGCGCACCGGGACATCGTTGTCGCCCCCGGGCGAAACCATGCCGCCCAGAAGCAGATACACAGCCAACTCGCACTTGTCGCTCCTGGCGATGGTCGACTGCTGGGCCCACCTACAGATCAAGCCGTATCTCCACCTTGCGCTGACGGCGACGCCGCTGTTCCGGCTCTTCTTGGGCGTCGCGGAACACCTGTTCCTGTCGCCGACGATGCTCGATGGCGCGATCCTCTCGGCAATGCACGATACATGGCACCGGAGCGACGACCTCGAGTTCGTGGTCGCGGCGCAGGGCTGGAGCCAATGCGTGAGCTTCGGTAGTTTTGATCTGTACAGGCGGCGCTTTGAGGAGACACGGGTATTTTTTGAGGGGAGGTTCGAGGAGGCGGGGCGCTTGGGGAGTCAGATGATCAATGCGATCATGGAGAGCGAGATGCAGGGTGGAGAGGCGGGAAACAGTGCGTACAAACCAGCACGCAGGGACGCGGCGATGTCGTTGGATATCAAGGGGTAGGACGTAGGCAAATATATGTTGTATTATGCTTCCAGGGTAGTGAAACCACTCGCGCCCCTCCAGTGAAAACCCAAGCTAGATATACCGAGCGGGAAAGAGGCAGATCGAGAAATTTAATAGGTTCTCGTTTTACGGTAAAACGAGAACCTGAGGTAAAACTTTTACCTCACTAATCTGTACATTTCTCGTTGTGTCTCGTCGCAGATTGAGGCCGATAGAGACAGATAACCTGCATGCCATTGAGGAGGCAGGCCTGAGGATTGGATAAATTTCACTCTCCATAGGGGTGAAGCCAAACAACTGTGACCAGCGGGAAGCAAGACTAGCAAGACTAGCGAAGTGGGTCACGTGATATTGTCGCGTCTGATGTTGCATACAAACAGAGTTCAACAAGAGCTGAAGCGCATGAAATTATTCAACCCCCAAGAGTCTTATTCAAGGTGTGTCCCGAAAATTTTGGCTCCCACTTTTGGTATTATTTACCACAACGGGCGACGTACTATACAACCAAGCACAGGTACGAGCACTTTTTTGTTGTAGCATCTGGCTATAAGAGACTAGACGTACTAGGAACACCATGAAGAAATGGGCTCGCCTATGATTCAAACAGTGTTCGTTCTGCAGTTCCCCCGGTATGCGGTAAACATGGACAAGACGGGACCTCACTTCACTCCGGCAGCCTTCATACCGTGAAACATTTTGAGTCAGAACTGCGTGACATACAAATAAATACAGAAAGCAATAATTAGACGCCACTCAAGGATCCTACTAACTGGCTGACGTGATCGCTGTTGATGGACCAGGCCAGGACACAAACAGGAGTCATGTGGTCCGGAATTTCAGAGAGAGTATCGGCATGGATGAGCACGTCAATTGTCTTCTTGAAAAAATGGGGACCGTGACGATGGAAGCAGGATTTCCAGTGGTCACCCAGTGCCATAGAGACACCAAGCACTGCGGGACATGGTGAATATCAAGCGCGGAACTGATATGATTGAACATTGAGAGCTCATAACTTGCTCATAACCCAAGAGAACCGAGAACCAACCAATCATTGATGGGTGGTAGGGAGAACGATTGGTTTGGGGGATGCAATGACATGCAAATTGCTCTATTTATGCTCCAGAAGTACGTGGTCGCAGTTGGAATCTCACTGCGGCACAGGGAGAAATTTGCTGCGAGAAACAGCGTGAATCAGCGGATGGACTGCGAAATGTCAGCTGAGAAGTGGTCAGCCCATCTCTTGAGTGGCAATTAATCTAAATTCGGTGTGGAGGCAGGGTAATTATTTCTTGAGATGTTGCCCAAGAAGGATAACTCTGGGCTTGTGCCGCAGAAAAAATCAGTCACGCCGGGCTGTCTGCGATCCTGCGGCACAGTAAGGTGTTGCAATGGGGATAGCTGCATCCGCAGTAGAGAGGACCTTCAGAGCAAGAAGAGAGGAAAGAGCGATGGGGATTAAGTACCCCCTTAGGACATTTCTCGGTATGTCTCGTCGCAAATTGAGGCCAATAGAGACGGACAACCTACATGCCATTGATGAGGCAGGCCTGATGATTAGATAGATTTTCATTCTCTATAGGGTGAAGCCAAACAACTGTGACTTGTGGGAGCAAGAGCAGGACCCTTGAATATCGGTTGGTAGGTCAGATACCGGGTTCGGACAAAAATATCAAATTGGCCGGTCGAGGTCGGATTGGAATTCGGACAAAACCTCTGGACAATGGTGGGAGCTCGGATCGAAAATTCGGACACCAGATCCACGGCTATCAAAAGTCAGATCGAAGCTCGGACAATGCTTTGCAACTTTGGCAATTATCTTACCCGGTGTCCTTTGTGATGCAAGCCATCGAACACCAAATTAAGCAATAGATTTTGTGCACTTTGAATTCACAGATAATGGAAAGAAAATATTGTTGCATTGGAAGTCGAACTCTACTACGATTTACATCTGTCTTACTGCTTTACTCTGTTACAGACTCCTCTCAATGGCAACGACTACATTCATGCATTCCAGTGGTTACCCGCTGAATGGATTGCACCAGGGAAAATTATGAAAATATTCCTGGCCATGCTGAGGCGATTCGTCGCCATATCGTGAAGATGTTAACCAGTATCTGATCTCCCTCCTGAATCCCTGCCAATATTGCGCCTTCTCTTATATAACTTACACGATACAACAGAAAGGGAAAGCAATTGTGAATATTTTAGAGATAAGGAAGAGGAGGCACCGGAGTAATATAAAGAGGATTTTTTGCGAATTTTTTACGCCTTCTGAAGCATTGTTTCAAAAAATTTGATGTCAGATGCAAAGTTCGGACAAAATTTCGACGAACGGCTCACTAGAGGCAGAAATCGGACAAAGTTTTCGAGACGGAGCAATGTGAAAGTTCGGACAAAAGTTTTTGAACGGCCAAAATCGATATCTGACCTACCAACCGATAATCAAGGGTCCTGCAAGAGCTGAAGCAAGACTAGCGAAGTGGGTCACGTGATATTTACGCGTCTAATAGGATCCTTGATTATTGGTTGGTAGGTCAGATACTTGGTTCAGTGATAAGCCGGAAAATGGAACACTAGTAAAATAGGTGCAATTTTGCGATTTTATTATGTTCTACACACATCTAAGGGTGGTTATCCATAGGCTTAACCCACGAAGGACCATAGCGAGTCCATCCAAAAGGATGACTGACCAGAAACACAAATACTGGTTTAGCTCCTTAAACCAACAGATTTATTATATACTAGTTGATCTTCGAGATTTAGACTACAGTGGGGCCTACAAGGCAGGGAATATAAAATAACATCCACTCTGAGGGCTCATACCAAAAGACAGCTATGTTAAACCAAGGTTTAACCAATTGTTGTGGGGACTTTGCATAATTGATGGGATGCAACGGATCATGTGATGAAGTTGGCTCAGGACAGATTAACCGGCAACGGTTAATCCGGTCACTTACTAAACCAATCAATGTTATCAATCCCAATTGGGGTTCCTAATTGAGATCGGCGCTTAATGTGATATAACTCAGCAACCACTTGGCAGATTAGGGAGGTCGGGGGCTCTAACGAAAGCTAGAGCCCAGCGCTTTCAGAATCTGAAGGTCCTGTTCAGGGGACACCAAAGACGTGTTTTAACTAATAATCCAAAGTTTGCATGCTGCGGATTAAAGGTTGGCATGCAATGATTGGAAACATAGGGGTAGATCAGTAGATCCTATACAAAACGCGGACACGTGCATACCTGATTAAGCTACCAGAACTAACACATGTATACCTGGTAGTGTAATCACCATAGTGTAAGAGTTTTACTATAAGGAGGACGGGTTTGAGTGGTACAGCACTGAATTGGGAGTCCTTGCTGGAGCCAGTGCCTAAACAGCATCTGTCTCATCTCAGATCGACTCACGTAGACAGATACAATGAATGTAGATGTACCATGTCTACGTGGTGTAGCCATACGTAGCCACATATAGCCAGACTGCCTTGTCTAGGGCTCTGTCTATGCATATAGCCAGACCCTCTGTCCATTGGCGGCTGGAACACAGTGAATGGCCAAAATTGGTATCTGACCTCCCAACCGATAATCAAGGGTCCTCGTCAAATGTTGCACGCAAACAGAGTTCAACAAGAGCTGAAGCGCATGAAATTATTATTATTAAATCAAATCCCCCAAGAGTTTTACTCAAGGTGTGTCCTGCAAATTTTGGCTCCCATTTTTTGGTATTATTCCACAACAGGCGACGTACTGGGAACACCGTGAAGAAATGGGCTTGCCTATGATTTAAACAGTGTTCGTTCTGCAGTTCCCCCGGTATGAGGGAAACATGGATCTTACAACACCAGGTCGATCTCAAAATATCTACAGGGCCATATCAATCAATCTACAGGGCCATCTCAATTGACAGGTGTCAAGAATGTCAACTTCTGGAGTGACGCTGCGTTGGCACAACTTGGCAGATTTTCTCACCGACCATCTATTTATTTACTTACTTATTACCGCATTTCGCGGGCCCAAGATAGAGCACCTTAAAAGCGGTGAATTCGTCGAAGGCAAGTGGATTGTGGTGTAGTGGTAGTCTGTCTCTAGAGGCCAGATGTACTGTCGCTACAACTCAGCATGTTCCGAAAGGGACGGCGCTGACAAATTTATCTTAAGTCTTATCCATCTAACTTTCGAATGCGTACATCTGTCAGCGACGAACGGAGCCCTCGTATAACTCAGCCTAAACGATGCAGTGGCTGCCGATTAGATTAATTTAAATCGCCACTGTGCCGCTGGAAAATCTCCAGATGTAACAAGCGGCTGCTCGCCCGCTTCGCAGCCTCGTACCCCCTCGGAGTGTGAGTCTTGAAATTGCACGCTCCTTGCTATTATCAATTCTTTTCGTGTGGTTCGAAGTAAATAAATAACCGCGGAAGATCCTCGGGCCAAAGAAGCTGATTGACAGATGGCGGAGTTTGAAATGGCTTCAGAGAGACACGCATAATCTTATAAAGAGAGTGATAGTCTCATCCAACAGGGCCAACTTTGGTGCAAGCTAATTTTTCCATGGAATTTCAGTTCCGCCGTAAATAGTCTAAGCTAGGTTTTCTTTCTCTTGTCGCGCGGTTGTCGTACCCTGAAAGTTGGGTGTTGCTGCCATCTTCTTCCTTTGGCGAAGCCGAGCGAGTCTAACTATCTCAACTGCCAGTGAGCGTCCCAAATAAGCGATCAACATCTCTCACCACCTTTTGGCATTCATCGCGCTGGTCACGACGTATAAGAAAGTCCACGACTCTGTTTTACGATCAGTCTCTTTCTTGACCCCATTCGTTTTTTTTTTGGAAGGCTGGCCTTCTCATGGCTGATCAAATTAGAGTCTCTGAAGCACTGGCAAAAGCATATGGCAAGTGAGTACATCGCCTTTTACCGATAAACAACCCCGGAAACGAATTCGTTTTAGCCACTTCACAAATGCCTGGATGTTGATCTCCATTGGTGAGGACTGAAAACGAAAAATATTTTGATACTCACCGACTTGGCAGTCATTTTGTGCTATGACCATCTTCTCACGCTTGAATCCGAAATCACCTACATGTGGAAGCGGCCCAAGCGCCTCAGCTTCTTTCTCTTCATTCTTATCCGATATTTCTCCCTGCTCAGCAACGTTGCAATGCTATTTCCCAGGTTCGGAAATGTGCCGCTGGAGGTATAACCGTCCAGGATCTCAGTAGACCTTAAATGAAACTGACAAATTTTTTATATAATCTTTCCAGAAGTAAGAAATTTGGAATTTGGATCTGTTCTTGCCTCATCGCTCCCTATTATAATAGGTGTTATGCCTGGAATGTTGCGAAACCGGTCTTGATAATCCTTCAGAGCTTCTTGGTCAACAGTGGGTTTGCGAAGCAACACCCACCCCGGATTCAATGGTTAATTTCGACTGTGCAGTTATTCTGGGGATGCGGATCTACGCCATGTATGGTTTCAGCAAGAGAGTCCTGATCATTCTCTGCGGTGTAGGCTTGACAACCTTTGCCCTGGCTGCGGTAAATTGTCTTCTTTTGCTTCTCGAAAAACCACTGATATATACTCAGTGGTCGACGAGAGAGACCTCGGTGCCAGCCAGTGTGATTGGGTGCGATTTCGCATTGTCCAAGGACAGGTGACGATTCCGCTCTTCACATTTTCATTACTACTAACTGCGAGGTCAACCAGCGCCATCCGTGAGCCTCCACTCTCCGAATCATTGAAAAACTCAGGTCCGTTACTAGGATTAGCTGGGGCATGGGAGGCACAGTAAGTGCTGTCCCCATGAAGTGATGTACCTTCGACAAGAAGTTGACAGATTCCTATGTGACTTGAGCGTCTTTGGGTTCACCATCATCCGTGCGTACCGTCAACCCATCAAAACCCCCGGTTCTATCCTCAGCTTCATGGTCCGCGATGGTGAGTACAGTCAGCTATTTCAATGCGCATCCAACAAATTGAACTTCGGCGGTACTTCAATGTCAGGTGCCCTGTATTTTGCGTGAGTGAGATACTCTGAATCCCAGGCACGATTCGAATAATCTTGAACAGGGCATTGACTCTTGCGAATCTCGCAAATATCCTGATGTACTACGTGAGTTCTTGCATCCCACCACAAATCACTATTTAACGGTAGCTGCTGGCATCTAGTTCGGTGATGTAATTTTTTTGCCTCTCACATTCCTCTCGGGAGCTCAGTCGGAATATGACGGACAGTCCTGGACAGCAGCGAGTCTTTCTGCATTCACGTCAATGTATGTATTTTTTCCTATCCTCTTGCGCTCTCATTAGCACAACATGCCTAGGCTGTCCATTACAATGGTGTCTCGTCTAATGCTGAATCTCCACAAGGCGGCGAACGTCGGTATATTTACAGACACACAGTCCGTGCAAACGGCCCTGGAGTTCCAATCGGACCGCATCCGATACGATGAAGAGGCGAATGTAGTGAGGGGATTAAAAGCTCAGGTGGAAACGGGTCAGACTGTATCTTCTTGGGAGGTTTAAATTTTCTCCGGATAATTATCAAGACAATGAATTGTATTCTGGCATATTGGAATGTACTAGTAATAAAAAATCCACCTATGAATGAATGACTCGTTCAATCATCCTGAAAGAAATTAGCTGAACCACGCATCGGTGGCGGTGCCCGGAACCTTCGAACCAAAGCGCTGTTCTCCATCAGCGGCGAAACCAAACAACTACTCCTCAAAACATGATCAGCTCTATTCAGCTTCAGCCTTCATCACCTCTCCGAGAGAAACGAAATTGCCTTCTTTTGTTTTGTCCGGGTCAACCACAGTCTTATGGGAATTCGAAGTTCTGTTGTATTGTGTGCCGATGTCCGGTTGGGTTCGGACTCGGACTTCGCAAGTCGTGAACTATCCCGAAAGCCGCACGCACCTCCTGCCAAGCTGTTGCCGCCTCGAATATATAACTGAACGTGACCAAGTCGGGAATCCCGGGTTTTTGACCAAAAAATGCGAACCCCAAACCCGACCTTATTACGCACGGTCCACTTACACCGCAGCAGTGGCGATCAGCATTCTGCCGAATATTTATGTAGGTTCGATCATCGCACCGCGCAGTTCACTTCTGCAGTGTTCAGTAGAATCCCGGTTAGGAAGCACAGACATCGTGCCGATAGATGGTGATATTCTGCCCGGATTTCAAACAGGTGGGAGTACGACAATCCATAAATGCGATGTCTGTCAGAACTTTGAAAGATTTGGCCGACTCGAAATCTCTGGAGTCTGGAGACCAAATAAAGAACCGAGAGTCTATCGCTCGTAGTTATGAACCCGACGCATGTTCAGCTATTTCTGAGATGGCTAATAATTTAGTCTTCCAGGGAGGGATTAGCACGAAATTCTTGACAATTTCTTCAAAGAATTTTAAGAATTCAAATTCCGTGAGTCCCCCACGCCAATATCCGTGATCATGATATGATGTCTTTCCCCTCTAGATATTAGACTGATTTGTTCGCAAATTCCGTGTCTTGGCCAAAGCTGATGTGATTGTGAAAGCACTGGGCAGGATGTGAATCATGGTATTAGTAAAGTTCATAGAAACGTAGTCACCATCAATATATTGATTTTGATCAGACACCTGTGGACGGGCAGGTTTAAATTTGAAGCCTGCCGAGACGACGCGTATTCTTTAGGTGGTCCATCACAGTGACCACGAGAACTTTGAACTAGGGCCATTGCGGGAAGCCATCTTACTGCTTTGCTCGGCCACCAGCTATGCGTCGTCTCGGCAAAAGATTATGATCTGTCAGGGAAGTCAGACAGCTGGACGGTAGGTTTGAAGCCTGCCGAGACGACACGTATTCTTTAGGCGAGAAGTTTGAAACTAGGGTCTGATGGCAGGAAGCCATCTTATTATTTGCTTGGCCGCCAACTATGCGTCGTCTCGGCAAAATACAACGACTCAAAGGCGGGAAGCAAATTGTTGGGATGATTCAGTGCGTGGAACCAAACGGTTTGGAAAAATTAATTATTGGAGCTCAGGTTTATGGCCGGATGAGAAATCCGACGACACGTCGGCTCGGCAAGATCATAATAGATTGCCAGCTCTAAGCAACATCCCAAGCAAGTAAGTGACAAACCGGCCTGCGGAGCATATGGAGGTGCCTACTTCCCATCGCTGGTAATATATAACAGACTGTAGAGCTAGAAAATTGAGAGACAACAAGAAATGACTTTCCCCAAGCTATTCGACGCCTACGTTCCCAGCAACGGCCCCGAATTCTTCGCTGCGGCTAACTTCACGTCGACCTACGTCCCACTCTCAACCCTCCGCGCCGTCGCAATCGACCCCGTCGCACAGGCTACGTCCTTCGCGTACGCTAAAAAGCTCACACGCCCCGGGGTGTTCAACCACCTCTTCCGGTGCTTCTACTTTTCGCTCGCGCTGCTGCACACGGGCTTCCCCTCCGGCACGCCCGGGGTGCCGCAGATCGCGTCCGCCGAGCTCGCCTTGCGGGTCTACCACACCTCTCTGCTTCACGACGTGGGCTTTTCGACCCTCCCGGAGGCCACCACGCACCCGACGCACACGATGACCTTCGAGCTCCACGGCGGGTTCATGGCGTACGAGCACTTGCGCGCCGCCGCGCCTGCGCTCGACGCGCACCAGCTGGGCGACATTGTGCAGAGCATCGTGCTGCACACGTCGCAGTGGCCGTTTGGGAACTCGTCCGCCACGCAGATACTCATGTCCGTCAGCTCGCTGTTCGATGTCGGGGGGTATAATGGCATTGGACTCGGGGGTGTGGATTTCAAGCTGCTGTTTGACCCAGAGACGGTGAAGGAGATCGAGGAGGCGTACCCGCGCGGGAGCATGTACAACACAGTGGTCTCCTCGTTGAGCGGGGAGTTTGCTGAGAAGCCGAATTGCTTGTTGTCGCATACGCCTGGCGGGGTAAGTGCTCTGTTGTCGCGTTGCTGATACCGCTGATTAACCATCGCTGCTTAAAGCTTGCTGCGCTCGACAAGAATGTCCTCGTGGGACCAATTGTGCCTGAAACCTGGAGCGGCCGGGCGACTAGGAACGCGAACTTGCATTTGGAATAGATTGCAGTCTCTGCTCAAAAGAGCTTTTGAAGGATTTCGGCGGAGATATCATCCCTGTCGCAAGTATTAGTTTCATGTAGTACTTTGTCAGAGACGTCAATAGAACGTGTCTATGCCCCCAACAGCGCTTCCTTCCAAAGTCTCTCTCTTTCAAATCCTGCTCTCCCGAAACTCAACCATGAACAGAATTTCCAGTGGCCATTACCTCCCCTATTTAATATCAGTAAAACGTTGGTTGATATCGGAAGGTTTTATATTGAACACCTTAGACAAATGTTCAATCGAAGGGCACCCGCCGTGTGCCTTCCACTGCAATACTTACGCGCCCCACCTCGTGCTCCGAGTCCGCCGCCGTGAACGCTCTCAACACAGAGTTGATGCCTCATGACAATTTCTGCAAAGACTTCCAAGTTCCGCAAGTCAGTCGTGCATCCCCATTGCGCTGTCAGGCTGTTGAAAAATGATCGGCACAGTAACATTTTGGCGACTTCCTCGCAGACACACATCTCTGTCCAAATTTAAGCCACGCCGGAGGTAGTGACTAGTAAACATGTCCCAAATCTTGCCCAGAAAACCGAAAGTCCAACGGCCAACTACTGTATCATTTCGACCAACTCTCAAGGTGGGGGATTAACTTGCTTGAGTGCCGAATTCATTGACACAGATCATAGTTAACATTCATTGTTGACACTGATTTTCGACAGTAATTGTTGATATGCAGTCGGAAGTGCATAAGATGAGGTTTGAAGTCCACGACATGAGGTCCGACATACACGAGATTCATGCAGTGATATCTTCCAGTAATTCTCCTTTATCTTGTTCGAAAAACCGCTCAATATATCTTTCAGGTCTTCCCTCCATGCTATCAAACCAAAGTACAGTCAACTCTGTCTTAACCCATGACCCCTGGCGGAGCAGGAAAGTATGGGTTAATGCAGAGTATGGGTTCTGCAAGAGCGTGAGAACACTCTCGGCAAAGTCCGACCATGCCGAGACCCCCTATCAAACTGTAAAATCGCAGTAATATTACAAACAACAACAATATGCTTTTTGTGTATTTTCTATGGATTTTGTTATGTCCCAAAGCTGTCTCCTCCTGGAAGGGTGGTTGAGGAGGTTGATTCTAGTCGAAACATCATCGATTTGACCTAAAAATATCACAAAAGTATGGGTTTTTGGTTCCAAAAAGTATGGATTATTGAGTACTAGAAAGTTATGGGATTTAATTGAAAACCACCTCCGTTTCAGCAAGAATCTATGGGATAGTGCAGAGTATGGGTTATCACAATGAAGACCGAGTTGACTGTACCAACAACTGTCCTCCTTTGGTCGACAGCAGACAAAATGCATCAATATTTCAATCAGGACTTGGGAAAACAACACATATATGTATTGTATGGACTAGGTGGTGCAGGAAAAACCCAATTGCTTTGAAGTTCATAGAAGAATCCCCCCAGTGTTTTCAAATTTTATCAGCATAGAAGGATTCTGACTTTCAGTGTAGCTTCACTGACCAGGTTTTGGTGGGTGCGAGCACAACTGAAACAATTGACATGGGTCTAAAAGCCGTAGCTACAGCGAGGAAAATTGGGGACCTGTCACAAGATGCATTGAAGTGGTTTGCTGCCACTGGTTGCTGTTGTTTAACAATGCTGATGATCCTAAAATCAACTTAAACAAGTTTTTCCCAAAGTGCAATCACGGAAACATCCTGATTACTTCCCGAAATCCAGGGCTTCATGGCTATGGGGGGCATTCTCAGGTGTCAGATATGGACAAAGCAGAGGCAGTAGCATTATTACTCAAGAGTGCAGTCCAAGTCCAGCTAATGAACAGATTGCAGCAGAGATTATCAAGGTATGTGATGCATTCATTCATCTATTCCTTCTGACTATGCCCTTTCCAAGGCACTGTCGTATTTTCCTCTTGCAATTGTTCAGGCTGGAGCATTCATCTTGCCCTTGACATTTATTTGGAACTTACTTGAAAAATCGAGCTCGACTGGGTAAAAAACCTGCTCAGACTCATGATGATTGTTCCTCGACAGTCTATACAACCTGGCCAATGAGCTTTGACAAGCTCACACAGCCAGTTGCCATGTTCTTGCAGCTCTGTTCCTTCCTCCATTGGGAAGGGATATCAGAAGAGATATTCAGCAGGGTTGTGACGTACAGATTCACATCAGCAGGCCCATCGAAGAAAGAGTTGGAGAAACCATTGGAATTGCTCTCCCATTTTTTTTGATGCCTACTGGGAAATGGGACCGCCTCTCCTTCTTGAAACTCACGGATGAAATCAAAGCATATTCTCTAATAAGCTTTGACCAGAGAGAAAGGTGTTTTCAATCCATCCACTGGTACATGCCTGGGGTAGAACCATAAGTACTGATCAAGAATCATATCATTCTATCATGGGGGCTATCCTGGGAATGGCTATTTCTGAAATTGCATGACTGGATATAGAGCTTGCGAGTCTGAGATTACTTCCACATGTTGAATCAGTCTTGTGGGTGAATAGAGAATTCAGTCCAGATTTCAGATCAGAGTATGGACGAGTATGTGATGAAGTAGGACGGTACACAGAAGCTGAGGACCTGCGGATGAAAGCGCTCATCAAACGGCAACAGCTTCTGGGGGATAATCATCCAGAAACCCTGCATGCCATGGGTCATCTGGCTTTAACATACCGGAAGCTTGAGGAGCTCACAAAAGCAGAGGAACTTGAGGTTGTTGTGTTGGAGAAACGAAAACAGCTTCTGGGTGATGATCATCCAGACACCCTGCTTGCCATGGGTAATCTGGCAGTAACCTACGGGGATCTCGAAGAGTTAATGAAGGCAGAAGAACTACAGGTTGTTGTGCTGGAGAAACAAAAACAGCTTCTAGGTGATGATCACCCAGACACCCTGCTTGCCATGGGTAATCTGGCAGTTACCCACAGGCAGCTCAAAGAGTTCACAAAGGCAGAAAAACTTAATGTGGTTGTGTTGGAGAAGTGAAAACAGCTGCTGAGTGACAATCACCCAGACCTGAAACAATCAGCGTCGATCTGCGAGGCGTATATGGGACAGAAAATATGTTTGCGACCCGCACATCAGGATGGCCTGTCAGTAGTTCATTTGATCATGACCCAGACGAAGAGACATATATTGCTTACCACAACTTCAGCCTTGAGCTGCCTGTCAACCTCACTATGGCGTGTCTCGTCGGGGCCTGGGTCGATCCAATCAAACCGGGCAAACACTTGATTTGGAGGGGAGATGTTGTAAGTGGCCTGGACCCATGATACGTCAGGGCGGGGCGCACATAGACTACGGGGACGTGCCATCCCATGCCTTGGACCTGTTGACATCGCACATGTTCCCTGAGTGGTATGATAGCATGGACTGGAAGAAGTTTCTTGTGGATGAGCAGCAGTGGAGTACGTTATACTGCAAATACGTCTGCCAATACTGAAAGCCTTCTAGACGAAATCCTCTTGGGTCACAAAAGCTATTCAGAACGTTTATCAAATACAGTTTTTGCGTCGCTAACTGGTCAGCGCTCGATAGAAGGTACGTTTGACCTCTCAAGCGATCCCTGTCTCCCTGTGTTCAGAAAGAATCCTTAGATAAAACTGCCCGAGCAATCAAACAGTTGTTTGTCCTTGAGATCATCGTGTTGGGACAGGATCTCATACTCCATAGATCCGGATCCCGCGACCATTTGTTGATCTGGAGTAACACAAGAGTCTACAAGAGTGTGCATATATGTTGGCCATATATACCATAGTCTGGGGATAGATTCCGCCTATGTCGCGGGAGCAGTTGTATAACGATCCTGTCCATACGTTCTTCCTTATAGCCCTGATACGTATACCTTGCTCATCCTCTCCGCCCTAGCTCGAGGGGAGTGCACGGCCACCACATCACGTTTCCACTGTGGCAGTGCGCATGCTGTGCTGTGCCTATCAATCACGATCCATATATAGTATATGACCTGCTTCTCTGCGTTCGTCCTTTACTCCGCACGATGGCTTCCCCAACCTCCGCACCGCTGCACACCCAACACCTCGTCCCCGCCCCTGCGTCCACCAAAATCCGCCTCGCCCTCCTGGCGACCGCGCTCTGCGACGCGCTCGGTGCACCCGCCGAGTTCAAGCCGCGGTTCTCCTTCTCCTTCATCTCACTTATGAAGCCGAACAGGAACTTTTCACTTGGGGCGGGCGTGTGGACGGACGATACGAGTATGATGCTGGCACTTGCGCGGTCGTTGGGAACGTACAGCGGGTCGTCCTCACAACAGGCAGAAGGGACAAGAGGGGGCTTCGACGAAGCCGACCAGCTCGAAGCGTACTTACGCTGGTACCAAGACGGCGTCCTCAGCGCCATCGGGCGCTGCTTCGACATCGGCAGCGCCACCCGCCGCGCGCTCGGGATCTACAAAGCCGCTCTCAAAGCTTCCGGAGCGTTATCCCCGGCCGAGACACGGCGGTTATTGCCAGCAGCAAAGGAGAAAGAGAAGGAGAAACGCCGCACAACAGCAAAGAGCGCGCTCGCACGCATTGCGCGCGATCTGCGCGGGGACGGCTTCGGCGGGAACGGCTCTCTCATGCGCGTGCTGCCTGTGGGGTTGGCGTACTCCCGCGACCCCGCGAGGGCGGCGGCGTATGCGCGGAGGTCGAGCGCGACGACGCACCCGAGTACAGTGTGCAAGGCGGCGTGTGCCGCGTGGACAGAGTGTATCGCGAGACTGGTGCACAGCGCAGATGCGCGGAAGGAGGCGAAGGGGGAGGAGCAGATATCGAAGCTCGATGTGCTACACCACTTCGCGGCGTATCCCTGGCCCGCGGATGCGGACGCGCTGCGGGTGGCGCTCGCAGCCGACGTGCCCCTCCCTGCGGGCGTCGTCGACCCGGCGGCGATAGAGGCGCACTATACTGCGCACCACCCCCTCATGCGACTGCGTGCTGCTGCACACACGGAGGCGCTCGCAGCCACTCCTTCGGCTGGAGACGCAGAAGCGCTCGCAGCACGCACGCTCGCCCTCCTCCCCTCCGCCGCTGCGCTCCCCTCGTCGGGCTACGTCGTTCACACGCTCGCGGCGGCGCTCTACGCGTTCCTCGCGACGCGCACATTCGAGGCGGGCGCACTGCTCACCGCGAATATGGGCGGTGACGCGGATACGGTCGCGGCAGTGTATGGGGGGCTGGCGGGGGTGTGGTATGCAGCGCAGGAGGAGGAGGGCGCTGACGGAGAGGAGGGGCTCTTCTGGTCGCCGCGGGTGCGGGCGTGGCGCAACGCGCTGGTGCGGTGGGATTTAATTGAGGAGGTCGCAGGGGAGTTGGTCGAATTTGTGGAGCGGCATGCTGCTTCGTCCTAGTCCATTATCCGTGCACGTCGAAGTCAATTCATTCTACAAACGAATCTGGTCTGCGCTTCCTCGACGCGCGGAGGTCTTTCGATTTCTGTACACTACTTACTACAATAACAAAAGACTATGGCAGGTAGCGCGCGCGGTGACAGCAATACTATTAGCAACAGCAACAACAGTACGGACAATAAGTAGAGCGATAAATACAGTCTGGATGAGCAGAGAATCACAGATCACGAAAAGCCCAGACTGATTACAGCCGGAATTTTGAAACATCGAAATTACGTAGTTTACCTAGTGAGCAGGGTGCGTTATGAAAGCCCCGCTTACCCGCTTTCAAACGCGTTTACTTTCGGGAGAATCTGCTGAGAATTGGATGAGAAATGAGCTCGGCAATCTGGCACCTCCAAACTGCTCTTCTTTCATTTATTTTTAGATAGTGTCATTAGTTTTGCAAACAGCTGTAATTCCAGCATAGAATGTGCATCAATACGATCCAGGATACAACTTTTACCTAGTGATTTTGGCAAGATTTGCCTGCGATATGTATGCAAAGATCTAAGCGTTGCGATTCCCGGTTTACGACTGTACTCATATCTAGTAGAAAAATCCATCGGCTGGCGCTTGAGGCGACTCAGACTGAGAGACCATCGATGACCACAGGCCATCCGGACGAGAAGTCAACGCGGTTGATGCCGAGCTGAAGAATCCAATCGTGAGTACACATTCAAGCAAAGCAAAGCATCAACAAGAGTAAGAACGCACCGTGTCGAATGAGCTGCTGTTGATGTAGACTGCGACAAAAAGGAAATGGCGCCATTGAGCTTAAGTTTGTACGGAACAATCAGAGAAAGAGACTCGCGATAGCTAATGTAGACAGTCCCGTCATCGTCGAGGAAGAAATCGGCACCGCCGGGTCCAGACACGGCGTCGTGACTCGCGAGGATCTCCGTTCCGCCTCCTTCAATGAGCGCAATGCCTTCTTGGTCAACGTATCCGTAGGTCAGCCTGCGTGAGCAATCCCCATCATCATGTCAGCGTCCACAGAATCCAAAAGAGGGCAATCAAGTCCTGAAGCTGCTCACTCAGAGGACCGGCCGACGCGCACATCGTACGTCGACCCGGTACCCCAACTCGTGAAGAGGTAGAAGTAGTCACCGTGCTTGAAGATGACAGAGCCCTCGATGTTCGTCGGACCACCTGACGCGCGCCGGGCGAGGTTGTCGAAGTTCGGCTTCTCTGGAGTAAACATGCCCGTCGTCACAGATACACTTCAATCAGACCACGTGAGGACGCAAGAAAAGAGTGGTGAACCGGACGTACTTGGCGCCTTTGATACCGGTCCAGTAGCTTCCGAGGGAGAGGTAGTGGTTGTCATTGGCTTAGACACAAAGTGAGAACATGACGATGTGAACACAGCACGAGAGCAACACACAGATGATCAGACTAGAGGGGTTACATCCATCATCAATGAATCACTTCCTATTCTATCTATCACTCACTTCGGGTCAATGGCCTACGACAATACCATTCAGCAAAAGGTTACCCAGACCGTCACATAGCGGAAGAGACTAACGTTGTAATTGGACGCAGATGACGACGCGTTCACCAATCCCTCGTTAATCCAAGATCCTGGTTGTCCCGTCGACGACGTTGCGTAGAAGATACCGGACTGAGATCGGGGGTAGCATCATAAAGGGCTTGAAGCTAAAAGCTGACATGAAGTGCCTACGTTACGAGAGCTGAGAGTCGACGCCGAGTAATATAACTGCAATCCCCAAGGGTTAGTGTCAGAAGGTTCACGTTGCAACAGGACGTACTATCCATTTTCCGTCCAAGATCGTGCAATCCGGCGCCCAGAAGATGTTGGAATTGTTGTTATACTGATCTCCCCAAGACGCACCGTCAGGCCAGACCTGGCCGACATATTCCCAATGGACGAGGTCCTTGGACGAGCGGATGGGGATGCCGACGCCGGTAGAGAAGACATAGTACGTCGAGCTGGACGGGTCTTTGCAGAGCGTCGGGTCGCGCACGGCAGAGGTGTTGCCGGAGAGCGCAATGGGGTTCGGGTATGTCGCTCGTTTAGAAGCTACTGCAGAGGCAAGCGTGCCGTGGGCGAAGATGGCGAATGCAGAGAGAGTAGTCTTTGTTGAGAAGATCATCATTATCAGTTACGGGACAACAGAGGCCGGTCTGAAGGATCCTACTTATAACTGTTTTCAGATTAATTGGCGCCTGTGGAGCGCGAGGAGGACGGAAGGTTTATACAGGCCGAGTCCAACGGTGGGTCAGAAGTGGAGTGGTGGAGCCTCTAAATTCAACACATGTTTTGCAGTGCCGGCCGTCACTGTTCCCATCAGACGACATGATGGGGCGGCTCGAACCCCACTTTGATTGGCCACTATTTCGTTTAAATTTCAGGGATCTTATCAGTTGCATCTCCGCTCGGTCTCGGAGGGCACACTCACGAAGTTGAATTCGGGACCATGCGACTCCCCTGACCTTCACGAGGAAGTCAACGTGTAACAATATTTTTAATCAATCGACCATCCATCTCTAACTGCAAAAGAACCGAAGAAAGTCCAATTACAAATTAACACTCAACCCAAAATGCTGTTTGAACGGTCAGCAAACGATGTGTTTATTTTTATCAACAGCGTTCTTATCAAGGACCGCACGTTCATCATATGCGGGCACAGTCTTGTATGAATGCCTAAGCTGCCATTGCCCGAAATTGTCTATCATATTTTCTTGCGTCCGGTAAATGATTTGAGTGCTGCGGCTTCATTACCGTTAATTCCTGCCGTACTAATGTCTAGTTGATGTGAATTTGCATGAAAGTATCGCGCACCGCCGTTGACGGACACACAACCCTCAGTCGTTAGTTCAACCACGTCTCTTCCTTGAGCAGCGCCATAGCATCCAAAAGTTTTATTATATCTGTCCGGCGGTTACAAGCTACCGGCTATACGGTGAGGTATGTACACAAAATGTCCCGTTGCATAGTCCATCCGTCGGCGATCCTAGATCCTAGATATCAAAAATCTCAATTCAAGTTCCAATATTTCCACCAAGAAAGCACATCTGAGACTGACTCACCTCCACGCCTCAGCAAGGCGGCAAATCAAACAACACCGCAACCCTCCCCGTCGACACCTTCACCCCGCCGATCTCCGCGCCGATGGTAGGCTTCCCCCCGCTCGCAGAAGTCATATTCATGCTCCATATCGTGTACGCGGACGTGGTGTTTGCTGGGTTCGAAGAGTTTGAAGGAGGGGTAGCGGGAGGAGAAAGAGGACGCGGAAAGTCCGTCTCGACGACGGTGATACGCCCCACGCTGTCTTTGACCTCTTCCTCGAGGAAGACGCGAGTTACGTTCGCGCCGTTGCGGACCTACATGTCTTGAGTCAGGCAGGCGTTTCCACGCGCGGATAGACAAGGATACTCACCCCGATATCAAAGCGGCCCTTCACCGGGCTCGCATCCGGGTCGGTCAAACAGCTCGTCTTGGAGAAGACAACCGCGTCTTGCACCGCGAAGCCCACGCCGCCTTGGTCGTGCACCTGTCGCGAACGCCGATCAGCCGCTTCACTCACATTCATAGGAAATAAATCGAAGTGAGGCGAAGAAGAAATCGAAGCGGGGCGAAGAGGACACCAAAGCGGGGCGAAGAGGAAACCGAAGTGGGGCGAAGAACGAAGGAAAGAAACCGACACCGCACCTTCCCATCCACCACAAACCGCATACCCGTTATCCCCGCCCTAGCATCCAACGCAATCGGCGGGTCGTCGAACGAGTACCACGCCGCGCTCGAGCTCACGCCGGTGGAGACGCTCGAGAACGTCAGGGTTGCGGTGTTGTTCTTCTTGTTCGTGTTCTGGCTGTTGAGGTGGTCGCTCCAAAGGAGACGGACGGTGCGCTTAGGGTCTTCGGTCATGTTCCAGAACTGCGCGCGGTGGTTCAGTAATTAAAGTTCGGTTGTGGAGGAAATATGGATGGATTTGTTAAGGGGATATAATATAGATGGATTTGTCAAGGAAATATAAGATCGATGGGTACGCACCCGCACCGTCCCAGAAAACACCACCTTGTCCCCGTCCAAGGTAAGCTCGAGGTTGTCCGGCTTGACGGGCAGGGGCTGGATGACCTCCGTGAGCTTCACGTCTTTCGGGACCGTATTGAGCATCTTGGCGAATAATTT
Organism: Mycena leptocephala; assembly: GCA_029378395.1. Lineage (NCBI taxonomy): Eukaryota > Fungi > Basidiomycota > Agaricomycetes > Agaricales > Mycenaceae > Mycena > Mycena leptocephala. The sequence goes on along the minus strand of JARJLF010000874.1, from coordinate 23,343 downwards.
GGAGCAGGTGGAGGCGAAGAGGGAGGGGGAGGTGGCGAATCTGCGGGCGTGGTCAGTGATGTGCGCGAGCGACGAAGAACAGGAGGAAGGGGTGAGCGCATTCGTGGGTCTTGGTGGAGCATAACAGAAAGGGGAGGACGGAGGGATGAAGGCGCCAACAAGGACGAAGGAAAGACGCACGAGTGCATAGTAACGTTCCCATCGCTCCCGAAAATTCTTTTATCCGAGTTGGTCGTATCGTTCGAGCCGACGACGAGCGGGTTTTGCGTCGTCCCCGAGATGTATTGTTTTGCCCTGCACAAAATAAAATCGACCAAAGCATCGCTCCGGGTGAGTACACGCGGGTTCAAGATAGATAGGCACGCACACGTTATTATCAAAATGAATAAACGTCGAGTCAAAATGCGCTACACTGTCCGTATTATTCGGGTCGTTCATCTCTGGCACGATATCGGGGAAAGGCGCGTGTTGGACGCCGCCGAACGTGTGGCTGTCATTCCAACGACGTCTTAGATCCTCAGTAAAATAAAATGTTGGCAAGACGCACCCGCACGCAACCAGCCCAATCATCTCCGTCTGCGTGAACCCCTGCCTCGCAAACGCACTGGTATGTGTTTGCAAGTCTTGTTGTGGCTGTGGGACGCCGGGTTTATTGGGCTCCGCTGCGTCGATGCGGCCGCCGCGGAATGCGATTTGGGGGCCGCCGCTTCCCATTTTTTTTGCGGGTTGAGTAACAAGCACATGTGGAGAGAGGGAAGGACATACCAGTTCTCGATGGCTGTGATTGCTCCGAGTGCAAGGGCGTCGGCGACTGTGCACGGACGCGGGGTGTGAAATTCATCAACAAGGAAGCGGAAGGGGTACGTACTGGAGACGTAGCGGTTGGCGACGCCGGCAAGCAGTCGGAGGGTATTATTAAATCCGTCGGCGGCGTTCTTCGGATAGGTCAGCGCGAAATCCCACGTGCAAAGTCAAAGAAACGCGGGGCACGCACCTCAGCGCGCGCCTGCTCCTCAGGGAAGCGGATCGAGGCGTCCATGCCGCCCGTCCCGTCCGCGTTGTTGTGCGTCGCCATGTCGTGGTACGCCTGTCCCATGTATCATATGAGAATATTAATCAAGATCCGACTCCTCGCTAGCGAAGCGAAGTGCGATTGATTACTCACCGTGCGCACCCAGTCGGCGACATTAGACCTCCCCGAGGGACCGTCGACGGAGAAGAGGAAGAAGGTGCAGGGCTGCACGAAGGGCGCGATGGGGTGCCTGTCCAAATCCCAGCGCAGAGACTCGAGTGCGTCGAGCTGGGGGGAGGGCCAGACGTATGCGGTTGTGGTCGTCAAGTAAGCAACAAAGAGTGTAACAAAGAGTGTGAGGCCGTGCATGCTTGGATCGAGTGGGACAAGGATTCTTTTGTCGAGAAGAAACCCAGCAACGAGGGCAAGAACGAGGGCAGTGGTAAAAGACTAGGAGAGACAGTGGTGACAGGAATGATGTGGAGCAAGTGTGTTGGTCGCGAAGGCAGTGTGTCAGGTGTTTATTTTATGTATCTTCCGTTTCTTTCGGTTTCAAAGGCCGTGTCGCTGTGTCGGGGCGGAAAATTCGGTTGAAGGTCATAGTTCGGGATCCAGAGCGTGGTGAGAAACGAAAAAAGGACACGGCGGTTTGATTCAAATCCAGAACAAGTGATGCGACAGGAACGGAAGTGTTTGTCAAACAGGCGCACATTTGGTCGTCTTCCTTTCCCACCATCCCGTCTAACGCGAGCCCTCTTCTGACAACTGGACCTGTTTGGGATCTCGCAGCAGCAGTATGAAATTAGATATGAATTCACGGCAAGATTCAGTGACAGTCTGATTCACGGCTTGCACAACCACTGATGTCTGCCACATAGGTGATGGGGGCAAGGATGGGGGTCTCCTTGTCTCTTTTCAACCTCTTTTACATCCCCTTCCTCCGCCATGAGTTCCTGTCTTTCATTTTTCCCAACTTAAGCCTTCGGCGAGCTCCCTGAGCCTTTGTCGCAGTCGACGTCGCTTGGACTCGACGAGTGCCGGCCTGGCCCAGAAACCAGGCTGTTTGTGATGGTCGAAAAGTAAATAAAAATACGCCAGGAAAGAAAGAAAAGGAGAGAGAAAAGGGAGATTTCACGCTCCCTGTCTCTAAAAAATTCAGGTTGTATATGCCTGCTGTTTCGGTACATTTGATGCACTTCAGGGCAATTTTTCGACCTCCATCGGAATTGTTTAGTACGGCACGACTTCGCTGGTTGCCTAAGATGGCTATGCCACTTTGAAACCACTTTCCCTCATATTTGAACCCGTGTAATATGGTATTCATTTATCCGACGCCAGCATCAGGATAGCCTCGGGGTTGCCATGATAATAGATTCACGGGCGCTACGTTCTCGAAACTGCATAGAATTGAAGAAGGTTTTCAATGTCACCCTCGGGCTCACAAGTGCTATCCCCTACAGTCGATGATGAAAAGGTGATGAAATATAGGACATCGTGGGTTCAGAACAATGCTTTCGCCACAATCAAGATGTTCTGTTTACGGCGATGTTCACAAGCTCTACTCTGCGATGCAAACCTTGCTTGGCGCGGAGCGCATAAGCTACCGACAAAGCACGTTGTATGTCTCTTGGCTCTGTGACTTCATCGTCTACTCATCTACTCAAGTGTCTGCCTGGGACTGAAAAACTGTGCATGTTTTTGAACGAGTTGGAATATATATATGTGATGTTCCAGTGATCGGCGGCACTTAACTGTCATAGATACGTACGACACAGTATTAGTCCGATCCTTGCGCTCCTCTTGTGCACGGCCGATAAATGTTTCACTCGGAATCTATGGCGCATCAGAGATATCCTGTCTACATATAACCCTGGAGTGGGGATGAATATCAAGTCCCGCCAGTTGCTTTTTCGCCCTCATTGACAGTGATGCCCCCCAACTCCTCTACCACAGCCGACAAAATTCTTGAGTACACCACGGTGGCAGCAAATGCACTCCGTGATGTCGCAGGTGCAAACCAAATACCTTTCCTCAGCAGATTTTGCATACTGGCTTTAACGATCATCCCTATGGTGCAGGTATGGAACTCTGATGAGGATTTGTGCATTTCCTGGGTTAATTCGAGTACAGAACACGAAGGTTCAAAAGGACCGATGCCTCCGAATCGTAGAGGAGATTCATTATTTGCTCTGTGCGCTCATGAGCTTGTCTATCCACTCGGAGGACATTCAATCTCCGAAGATGCTCGAGCACATAGCTCAGTATGCCGTGTGAGTCTGACGTGCCCCACCGATTTGCCGCCTGTATTCATTCTCTGTCTGATTTCAGGACCCTCCAGAAATTAGATTCGTGTTTGAGAGCACAACAAGGGCTGGGAACAATCAGGCGACTTTTCAAGCAAAGTGAAATCACCGCACAATTGGATAGTTGTGAGACAGAGTTGAAGGCGGCTGTGGCCAATTTTACTGTGGGTCGCTAAGCTTGCGTTAAGCAGTGAAGCTAATATCGGCGTTACAAGATGAAGCAAGTAGTCGGAATCGCTACCACTCTTGTCGAGTTCAATATTGACACCGAGAGCCGACATCAAGAGCTACTAGAATTAATTTCATCCGAGAGTGGCACATCGTCTTCGGTGGGCATGTTTCACAAGTTTTCTCTCATTTTCTTATATGACTTCTCAGATTGGAAGTTCCTTGCATACCAGGTGAATTCTTTCTTGTTTTTCGAGCAAAGAGAGAAAATCTGCTTACTCTCTTGTCTGGCACAGTTCTGGCTCGCTTTCTTTACTTCCTGCTTCTCCCAAAATATTCCACGGACGGGAGTCTGAGTTTGAAGTTCTTGTCAATACCCTTCTCGCTGCGCCCGCCCGGGTTGCGATATTGGGCCCAGGCGGGATAGGAAAGACAACCTTAGCAATGGCGGCCCTTCATGACCCCAAAGTCGCCAATAAATACCCAACTTGCTACTTCATTTCTTGTGACTCTGCTCACACCAGTGATGCTCTTGTTGCGATAATTGCTTCCAATCTTGGGCTCGAGGTCTCCCGTGGAGTGGCAAAAGCTGTTGTTCACCATTTGTCCACAGGACCTCCCTCTCTAATGATTTTGGACAATTTTGAGACACCATGGGAACCAGCGGATAGTCGGGCGAAGATCGAGGAGTTCCTTTCACTGCTGACTGATGTCCCACATGTGGCGCTTATGGTATGGTCCCTTCATATCTCTTGGTATCCCTGCTGAATCGTGTGCTTCAGATCACGATGCGTGGCGCCGAGAGGCCCGGCAAAGTTCAATGGACTCATCCCTTCCTGCGCCCGTTGATGCCCTTGAGTCAAATCGCTGCCCGTCAAACCTTTATCGAAATTGCCGATGAAAACCACAATGATTCGGAAGTCGACCAGCTTTTGGGCATCACAGACAATATCCCTCTAGCCGTTCAGCTGGTTGCTGCAATCGCAGCTTCTGAGGGGTGCCAGGCCACCTTGGAGCGTTGGAAACTCGAGAGGACTGCCCTTCTGTCTGCCGGTTACGATAAACGATCAAACCTCGAGATTTCCATCATGCTATCGCTTACGAGTCCCCGAATGCTGTCTTCCCCTCATGCAGTGGAGCTCCTCAGCCTGATGTCGCTCCTGTCCGATGGCATTTCCGACATTGATTTGGTGCAAAGCAACCTACCAATACCTGATATTCTGAAGTGCAAAATGACACTGGTCCGCACTTCGCTTGCATATGTTGATCATGCCGGACGATTTAAAGTGTTGGCCCCAATCCGAGAGTACATCCACACCACCCGACCACCCTCCCCGCTATGGGTGCGGCCCTTGCGAAAACACCTAAATGATCTTCTCAAACTCTGGAGGACTGCTATGCAGCGTCACTCGTCTGTGGTTGACTTGACGCCCCGCCTTGTCTCAAATCTTGGCAATCTGCATAATGTACTTCTGCATGGACTAGACTCTGATCATTCAGAGCTGGCCGAGACTATGCAGAGTGTCATCTTGCTCAACAACCTGAATGGGATAATGAATCGTGGCCTCACCCCACTCATGTTGCGCCTGCCAGAATTGCTGACCGAGGTGGATGACCACGATCTTCACGGGAGGTTTATCATTGCAGTATTTTCAGCGCGGGAATTTTACACAATCCCCAATCCCGAAAAATCCATAGACGAAGCGATAGAACATTTTCGCATGATCAAACATTTCAACGGGGAAGGTGAGTACCATTGCATATCAAGAACCGCTCATTATATCGGCGCCTCTAGCCCAACTGTACAATGCAGTAGCAACATATTACCTCCATCGTATCGGTGATATGAAGAGAGCAGAGGACTTCCTTGGCCGTGCACTCTCCTTGGTATCACAGTGCACTTCTAGCATGGCCCAAGTTGAGGCACTCGTTAGCCTGGCCTGGATAAAATGGTTTCACGGCAATTACTCGGAGGGTCTACGGCTGGCCCATGAAACACGCCGAATTGCGGTTGCCGCCGGGAACATCTGGGGGGAGCTTAGCGGTGTCCACCGGCAGGCTTTGTGTTACATGGCACTTGGAGAATTCAAACGCACCACACAGTTGCTGGACGAAGGGAAGGAGCTAGTGATCAGAGTGGGCATGCAAGGCGGAGAGGATGAGAGCAGCCTGATGAACATTGAAGCAGAGGTGTACCAGCTCAAGACAGAATATACCAAAACGCGGTGTATCCATGAAGCTATTCTGCGCCAGACCTCTGCCGAGCTCTCCCCCATTGCGCATGCGCATGCCCTTGCCAGCATCGCATTTCTGGACACCGTAACCGGTGCCAGCGCAGAAATTGTGTCCCGCAACCTTGACACTGCAACTGTCGCCTTCCAGAATGCGCATTTTCCACGTGGCATCTCCACTTGTGAACTCTTCTACGCAGACCTGCTCCTCCGTGAGGGCGACGCAGCTGGGGCGCGTGCCAAGTACTTGTCTCTCTTCTCCAGCTTGCGGAGCAGCGACGACGAGCTGGCATGCTTCTGCCTCGCGAAGCTCGCAGACCCCATAAAACCCATGCATGCAAGCGTTGAAATCGTGCGGTGGGCTGTGGTTTTCCTCGCATTCACTTTGCGCACGTCGGTGCGGAACCTGGTGACAGTAAACCAGGCGCTGCGGTGCCTGGGAGATGTTCTCATGCGACAGGGCGCAGACGATACGGCGCTGAGCATTTTGATGGTCGCGTTGGAGGGGTTCACGAGGATGGACGTGCATCAGAGCAGGGCTGAATGCATGCTCAGCCTCGGAGATATTTCAATGAAACAGGGAGAATTTACAAAGGCCCTACAATTTTGGGAAGCAGCACGGCCCTTGTTTGAACGGACATCCCAGGCAAGGCAGATTGCACTGTTTGATGAAAGAATTGCCACTGTCAGCCAAAAGATATCGGGCGCCAACCAGGAGAAATTGGCCCATCTATCAGGGCTGCATCCATCGACTGGCATCGTCGAAGCATCTGTTGCCCATGCAGAACATGAACCTCAAGGGAATAACAAGGAGAAAAGTCTGCTCTCACATGAAGCAAGCGACAAAATCCCTCTGGCCATGTAAAGGTACAGAAAATTGTCCAATACCTCATGAGTCCATTACATGTAGTCTGTCCCAGTATCTATATAAGAATCGAACACCTTTGACTCTCAATAAACCCGATTGGCTGCCCAAGCACCGCATGTCCTCAATTGTTCCAACGCTCCACTGAAAACCGCCGAGATGTCCAAATCTCCACTCAACTGTTGGATTGCTATTTTTGAACTGTTCAGATGTTGAAAACTTGGTTAAAGCGCCGATACACATTTTGAATACTCTAACAGTTTGATCAATTGGACATAACCTCAGGGGTGAGAATAAAGCTGGGGTGCATTGAAATGAAAGTTAGCTGGGTTTTGTACAGAACTGGAACAATATTAGAGAGCTTGCCCAAAAGCCGCATGCGGCTTTTTTTTTCTTTCGCTCTGGTGGTCAGAGGGTGCTATTCGACACTCCTAGTGATGCTCCAGAGCAAAAAAAAAGTATAGTGTCGCGTGCGGCTTTTGCGCAAGCTCTCTATTAATTTCTAAGGACCATGTTGGTATTAGGTCTAATGCAGCCTAACAGATAGAAGTCAGGATATTCTACCTGACCACACAGAATTTAGGTTTCGACGATTCAAAGAGATGTTCATGAATATCCTAGCAAAGATCGGCATCACCAGAAAGATGGACAATGTAACGTTTTTATATTTAAAAAATTGAATTCAGGTCAACTATCCCCACAGATTGTCCGATAGACAGCACACCATGGCAGAATAATCACCTGGCAGTCCAGAGGCAGACCAGGCATGGAGAGACAACAGTCAATGCTGTAATGTACCCATCCTTTGAATAATCCCTGGCATGTTCTGTGCTTACCGATGAACTAAAAGGGCATCAGAATAATTGTCACGGGCTACTAGGCCGCGACGAGTCAACCGGAGGTTGACGAGAAGCGGCAGTTGTAAACCTTTTCAAGTGGGAGACTTCGGAAGTGAAAAATGTTAGATTTTACTACTCCCATCGTAGCGAAGCATGGGTTACTGCTAGTCTATATAAGAATTGAACACCTTTGACTTTCGATAAACCTGATTGGCTGCCCGAGCACTGCATGTCGTCAATTGGCGCTCCACTGAAAACCGTCGAGATGTTCAAATCTCCACCCAACTGTTGAATTGCTATTTTTGAACTGTTCAGATGTTGGAAACTTGGTTCTTGAAGTCCGATTACTTCCAAAAGATCATATATAAACAAATTTTGAATACTCTGGCAGTCTGATCAATTGTAAATAACCTCGGGCATAAGCTAATCACCTCATTTGTGAGATTAAGGCTGGAGAGCACGCATGAATGGAATAAAAGCTTCCCAAAATCAACCCAAAATAGGTGGGTTTGACGGACTGCAGAGCCGGCACAATTTCCAAGGACCATGCAGGTGCTAGGTCCAAAGCAGACTAACTAAATAGAACTCAGGATATGCTACATGGCCACCAAAAAATTGGATGTTGACGATCCCACCACAAAATAGACCACAACGTGTTCATGATGTCCAATACCAACAATCAGAGTCACCGGGAAGATGGTGAATCCTCAGGGTTTGTCCTATGGGCAGCACACCATGGCAAAATAATCCCTTAGGAGTCCAGACGCAGACCAGATATGAAGAGACAATAGCCAAGCCTGTAATGTACCGATCCATTGAATAATCCTGGTGTGTTCTGTGCTCATCTATGAATTAAAAGGGCATCAGAATACTTGTTACAAGCCACTAGGCCACGACAAGTCAACCAGAGGTCGACGAGGAGTGGCAGTTTCAAACCATTCTAAAGCAGGAGAGGTGAAAATGTTAGATTTTACTAACTGTAGCGAAGCACGGGTTACTGCTAGTCTGAACAAAACACTGTCGCATTACCAGCAATCAAGTGCAGTGAACCACGAACTAGAACCCCGAGCCATGAGAAATTGATTGGCAAAATTCCTAGAACATTTCGCACTCGGTCAGTTTTGTCCCGGTCCCCCTTGTGTACAGTGGTGCTCTAGAAAAGCGCCGAGCCCCGTTTGAGCTCATTTCGTGGTCGAATCCCTTCAAACAAAATTGTAGCATGAACGTTCAGTAATTTCAAGCTCATATGCACAGAAAAGACTATACCATCCCTACTTCAATATCCCGAAATAAAAATATTTGGCGTATTCTGAAAATCTTTTTCTTTCCACGCTTGGGTCGCTTCGGGTCTCTTTCATCCTGTCGGTGGCCCTTGTGTACGGGTTCGGCCGCGGCCGCGTTCTGTTTCGCTCCGATCCGCCCTTTCCCGCTGCCCGTCCTCGCAGCCCGGGAAGCCCCGATCAGCGGGGACAACCGAACCCCCCGGAAAACATGGAATTTGTGAACAAGAGACAGTAGGTTTTGCGACATAATAGCGTAGTCGATGGCCGATTGGCCCGCAGGTTACCATGAAGTCAAACGTCCCGGGGATGCCGTTTCTAGCGAGGTTCCGTTCAAAATGCATAAATTGTAAAGTGTGCAATCTTCCACCAGAGCTCGCCTACGCGTTGATCTTCTCATCTGGATCCGACGAGGTTCTTTTCCAGTGTTCTACCCAATCAGGCAGAGGCAATGAGCTTTGCAAGGCCCCTGTCCTTGTATCACTTAGAAGAGTCACATACTTGTCGCAACATTGGGTGCAGAGTGCCATCGTTTCTCGCAATTTTGACGCGTTCTACATCGGTCCTACCTTCCCATCGAGAGCTTTCAGGAGGAATGTGAGCTCCGATTAGCCAGATAGATCCCATATCATAACCAAAGATCGTAGATCATCCCAGCTCTGCCACTGTTTTCATTTATACTCCTGCTCCCCGAGTCGTATGTTGATTTCCGTGTCAATGACTCTGTTTTCAACGTCATTTTGCATAGTCCTCCATGGTTGGCGGAGAAGGGACCCATGGGTGAAGGCAAGTGATATCCGAGTGCCTTTCTGACCAGGTCTCTGACACCTATCAAATACAGCGCAAGCAACTCTGGCGTGACTTCATGCAAACGGGAACATTGGGGACCCGTTCGCCATTGCCCAAGTAAAATATATGGACCGATATTTCGAAGGCTAAGGTATCGTTGATGCTTCTATATCATCTGCGACCTTTGAACGATGGTTTCAGCTGGAGTGATCTATTCACAGTTTCTAGCAACTCCCGGCGCCTTGCCCTCGTGTACGTATTGCCGTGCGTTCTGGAGAGAATGGGACACTTTTTGGAAACAGAGACATTATCCAATTTTCTCTGTTCAAACGACCGGTTAGTCCAACGTATTTTGACCGTACCCACACTGCGAGCTCAATTATTGATAGGTGTTAGTGCTATTCAGTACTACTCCACTACGGTCGGTCACGTCCTCACTCTTGTCTGTATCTTTATGCCCAACTCTTCTTCCAGACCTTCAAGACTGTGAGACGTCTAATTCCCATCTACTGTTCCGGTTTTTCAGACCATTTTAGATGGGCTTCAGCTCCCCACCAATTCTGCTCTTCCTCTGTCAGCAGTATAATCGCCTTGATTTGTGAGGCGGCCTGCATGATTTGGACTTATGCCCGCCCTACAATTGTTGGAAACGTCGTATCTGGTCAGATTTAATTTCCCCGGTCGACGATGTTGGCCCCGTATAAAAACTAGTACTGTTGGCAGGATTATCATTCGTTGTTGGTGCAATCTTGATGGCCAGATATCCTGGCATTGAACAAAAGAGTCCACCCATCGTCATTTTACATAGTTCAATTTTGACATGCTCCGCAGTAATGCTGTTAGCCATGTATTTGTCGCCTTAAATTGAGGGTTGGTTCTGATAGGCTCACTATCATGATGTAAGTCGGTTCTTTTGTGGTTCTGTCTTGAACGCTTATGGGATGCCGCAGATTTTCATCCGTGAGGTTCCCTTTGGCTGATGTTCAACACGCTCTGACTCTTTTACCCGCCCCCATTCCAGTGACGTGGATTCTTGGAAATATTTGCTCCTTTCGGACATTGATTTTCCCATCAATACTAAATTAGTACCTGCCACCTGGGTCTTCAACTTCTTCTTCAGCGCCTGCAATTGGTCCTCTTTCCTGGGTTTACCCGGCGGACATTTACTGAGAACTTTCCCACTGTTGCTCTGCAGCAGACTCATCGCGGCCGCCGGCTTCTCAGCTCCACCAAAACCAGAGCTAAGGCGACAGCAACTACAAGCTCCGGATCCTGGATCTCCAACTTGTGAATGATCGCTGGCCTCTTCTAACTTCGTCGTTGACGGATTTTACCAGCTTCATCGCCCAGGTTACGTTGCCAGCTTATATCGGATGGAAGTAAGCCGTGTACAAGCTTGCGGCGGCAGCACATTGATTGGTCCTTCTTTCTCGTAAAGATATTGTGAATCGTGTATCAACCAATCAGGTCACTGATATTTTCCTGTAGACCTTGTATTCGCGATATGCGGCCACACCAAGTTCGTTGTCATCACTTCTCCATTTACGCTCGAGCTGACTTTCTCCAGCGCTCTGTTCATCTGGCGTCATATCCCGTGCGATTTTCTGCACCGTATCATGGGACCTTGCCGACGAAACGCAGGAAATGACTGGACGTCGAATCTCCCGCTTCTTGTGATGTCATTGATCCGATTTGCTCTGCAGAGATGGATGCATTGTTCGAGAACTCACCGCTGTTTGTTCCCGGGACGCCATACACAAAGGTGGAAGACCATCGGGCAGCAGAGAGAGAGCTCCGGAATGCAGTAACGAAAAGGTTCATAAATTCATAGTGGCACAGGAGCATTCCGACCTGGGGACGGAGCACATCCCTCACACACAGGACGAAGAGGAAGGAAACGGTTCTACTGAGAAGATTGAGTAAAGTAACCCGAATGATACTTATATGATTTTTGATTCTCAACGTCGTCGGTCCGGGTTTCCCACCGTCATGGGGATCTTTTCTCATGTCGCGCATTATGGCCTATTAATTTCGCCAATGGGAACATTTCTTTTCCCGGTATCTTACGTTTTCGCCAAGACAGATTGTCTTCGCAATACATCCCTGGACTGTGCTAGGACTCTTGACACGAACTGTTCTAAAATAGCCCAGGGTACTCATGCGCAAAAATCCCACCGGCTGACTGTGGTGGAACTTTTCACTTGCCACCACTCTCGGCTTTCCCCGACGCTCGTCCGAGTTCTCCGCCAGCATCCATAGGCTCATATAAGGTAACACCTCCGACATGTGCTGGTATTTATGGTATTTAAAGGTTCTGCAGTATAGAATGGCGCAGTCACCTCGCGGGTTGGGCCAGTTTCATCATGTCAATGCCCTCCCTTAATTGCAACCCAAACTTCTTCCAGGGAAGCGCGAGTGAGTATAACTCCGTTTATCTGTTCCTCCGGGTATTCAAGACCGATGTATATAGCGGCCGCGCTTACATGGGTTGTCTACGATGTGTGTCTGAGCCTAGACCGAGAGGCGCGTCACGATTTTTATACCGTTTCCGATTTACAAGAGCTCCATCAGATTCAATCGGTGTGGAGGTGCGCTAAACACTATGATACGGATTGCCGTGAATTTGGCATCACAGAGCGTCGTGGACTTTGTCCAAAGTCCTCTTTCTCTTCAGTCGTTATCACACCATTATTGCACTCGGGTGAGTCCATTTGCTCCCGGGTCGCTCCAAACTCCGAACTATCCCCGACCTCCCAGCTTCTTTCTTATGGAAGCTAGTAGGCTTTTCATCTGCCATCGTATTTGGGAATGCTGAAAAAATGGCAGTTGGGACGAAGCACTTCACGTTGCCGTTGAATATCAGTGCAAATAGTTTAGGCTTCCCCCTGGATCCTAGTTTCTATGCTGTAAGTCCATACAATGGTCCCAAAACTCCACCTAACCGTCTTGAAATAGCCATGTTATGCGAACCTAAAGGTGAGTAATTTCCTTTCTCGCGGCTCCCCAGATTTATTCTGTCCTGTAGTAGTGCGTACATTTTCAGCGCATGATGGCCCTCCATATTGACTATGTTCCAGCTCTATTGCGGCTCGTTGGTACCTAGGATTGACAGAAGTGCTCTCGATTCTTGCGGGGGAGCTGCTCATCCTCCTACGAATCAATGCGGTTTATGGCTGGAGCCGCAAAAGTATGTCGCGCAATTTCCTTTCAAAATATCAAGACCTGACGTGCCTGGAGTTGTTGTGTTCACTCTGTTCTTATTTTGCGGTGAGGATATCACCATCCTAATGTGTCCCAACGCTGAATGTTTCATAGCTGAGAGTGTGGTCCGTCCCGCTGAGCAGTGCTCCGCACTGCCCCAGCTTACTATTTAACATAGATCGGACTAGCTACCACTATCCTGTCCGTTCGAGGAGGTAAGACTGGTCTGGTGGGCAGCAAAAACATTCTCAGCTGTGCCCCGGACCAAGCAAATGTACCGGACGTAAACATAGCCAGTGAGTGTTGAAGTTGTCTGTGCGCTGGGTTCATATGTTAAAAGGTATATTACTATAGTGTGGTAAGAGTGTTTTTATATTTCAGGTTTCATAAGTTCATCGGAACTGGATTTTTCGAATTGCAGGTGCACGTCCATGGCAGTCGCCTGTGCGGAAACGTTCAACCTGCCGACTGTCTATGACTAACCCATCTTCAGGCATCTACCTTGGTCTCGTAATTAACAAGGCCATTGGAGCTGTTACAGTTATTGAGGCCGCAGACGGACGAAAGAGGACCTGCAAAATGGCTTTCCTCGCGGTGTTCAGCTCATCTCGGACGACACCCACCCTACACCTATGTCTACGAGATGCGGGTATGTAATCGTGGTTCCCTCCTCTCCAGATCTACTAAAACTATGCTACTCTCCAGCATTATATTTTATTCTGATTTTCGGTGCGATTCATGCCTTGCAGTCTGACTCCACAAGATGCACTAATGAGAGAAGGAGTCATGCTGCTCAACCTGGTCCTCATTGTCAGTCAGAATCGCTATGCGCAACTTGGGACAGCGTGAGTAGGCCGGGTGATTGATTCGCACTTCATAAGCTAAACCATAAGTTTTCAGTTGGCTACTTGCCACGTACTCCGTCGCGGTAGGTGTTCCGATATGCGAGGCTAGGGCAAGATACATCGTTGACATCTACATAGTCCACTCGCATATTTCTCAACCTGAAGGACGTCACACTCAAGACCCAGGAATACAACGAGGCAACGTGGAGTAAGTTTCAAAAAATCTCTACTGTGGAGTTTCAGGTGTGCTCTGGATTGCGAGACTCCGGCGACATAGGATCTCAGTTGCGGGCTGTCAATGAGATGAGGCCAGTCCGTGCGTCGGAGGATGGTGTAGTGACAAGCCTGACGATACATGGATGATCACAACAGACCTGTATTGCCAACTCTTTCATTACTGTGAATGGTTGTTAGAATGACTTTCGCGTTTTTCGTCAGAAATTTTTACATACCCTCTTTATAAAATTATCCTCCAAGCACTTCGCTTCGCTGATATCGCATCAACGATTCTGCAATGCCGGACAGTCGGCTGAGTAGGCTTCTATTAGCGGACTGCAACTTCGGGTCTGATTCGGAACTCATCTTTGGATCGCTGCTATTTGTTTTTGCCATTTCACGCTAGTCTTAATTGCATTATATTTCTGAACAAAAAACATCCAAGCTGTGTAGCGGCCCGGCGGACTGGAGCTTGGTCCAGGATCAATGCAAACGAGTAGCTCCCTCAAGATATGAATTGCGTAGAGGTGCAGGCTATGCGCTACTCGGCCTTTTCACTCCAACCACTGTAGCTGTAAAGGTAGAAACGAGAACTCGGATCCCGACTTGGCGAATATATTAGCACTTGCAGTCAGGGAACTTAGGTCTGCAGTAAGGTGTGACTACTCACGAGATGGCGCCTCGCGGATATGATGTGCGAGTCTTGGAGCCAGCCCGACTTACCCTTGGGCACACCGAAGAAATTCCAAAAAAAAAAAAGACATTTAGTCCAAGGCCTAAGGGCTAAGGACGAGGAATTTCCAATGACCGTCAGGATCCATCGATGGAAAGAATCAACAAATCGTTGTAGACGGATGGCAGCCGAGATAGCCGAGCAAGTTGCAATACAAGAATTCGCTCAGACTCGACGAAGCTCATGAGAAATGAGAAAGAGAGTTATCCAAGCATCCAGGATTTGAAAGAAAAGAGAAAGTGGCGGCTCGATTGATAACCCACCTAATAAGCAACGAGAAAGCCGGAACGAATCGCCGCCTGCCGTCCGAGAAGAAGGGAGAACTCCGATCGTGGCGAAGTCGTCTCCATAATATTCGGGAACCGGAAGAACAAGCCAATTCCACAGGAAGAACGAATATTCACATACTATGATCCACACTCGTAGACCTATGGCCCGCCGGCTCAACCTGCATCGCACGAAATACGTACAAAGACCACACACCTCCGCTCCCAGGGCGAGAAATAAAAACCTCAAACCCCATCTAGCTTCCCCATGTGCCACCCCACAACCTCGTACCCCTGCGGCGCCTTTCTTTCTATGCGCTACTCCAGCTTATCGCGCACCTCCGTGGCGGGGACGTTCCGAATCTCGAGCAGCTCCTTCACCGCGAGGATCTTCCCCGCAATGTCGGGCTTGTGTGGGTGGAAGACCGTCTGGTTTCTCCGATGGAGCCCAAGCGCCGCGAGCGTGCCCTTCTTCTTGTCCCCGAGAGAAATGACCGAGCGCCGGAGGGTGATTTTGAAGTACTCACTGCGTTCCGACCCTTCCTAGACTCAGCTTGAGTGTAGGAACCTAGAAGTAGCTACATCGATGATTGAGGCTAGGTGCCTAGAGAATAGTCTGTGGAGGTCTGTCTGGCTCTGGCTAGGTTGGCACAGGTGGGTCTAGGTCTGGCAGGATCTGTGTAGGTGCAACAGGTGCTTGTAGCCACCTACGCAAGGGGGAAGGGACGCGGTTGCTCAGAATATTAGATGATGGAAATGTTCAGCATTAAAATGTAAGTCTAGGTCTGTGCAGCTGAGTTTAGGGAGCTACCCTCACCTTCCACGAGCTACACTGACTTGAGTTTAGCCGCCTTACTGGGTACCCGTAAAGCCAGACGGACATTACGTGTAGTCACCTAGATAGGGGGGTGTGTAGGGACCTACACCGACCTAACTCCATCTGGCACAACCTAGAGCGCCTAGTCTCAGCTGAGTCTAGGACGGGTGGGAACACAGTGAATGGAAGCTGGTGCAGTGCTGGATCTGCGACTACAGTTCTGTCGCCACTTGCAATAATATGACGGTACCTCCATCCCGAGTCATAAACGACTGTAGTGACTCGCCAAATGTAGTGCGGCGCACAGGAGAAGAAGAAGAACCTCAAGAAGTGCTCTCGCTGTGAGTATACCGTGTATTGTTCCCGCTCATGCCAAAAAGAGGACTAGCAAGATGGACATCGCGACAACTGCCGGGCTTTTAGAGACACAGAACCAGGTTGGTTGCGTGATAAACAAGCAACTGACAGAGGCTAATCGTAACTTCCAGAAAAAACCATCAACAAGTATGATTTGCTCTTTCTCGGCGTTCTCGTCGAACACGATCGCGAATCCTTCCTCCAGTTAGCTCCTGAGGTTGACCACTCTACGGTTTACATGGAATTCGACTATCTACAGGGTCCGGTAAGGATCAGGATACTGCCCATTGAACAATACGTTATCCCAGCGGATCCATTCCTGAATCTCAGATGGCAGGACTTGCGGGCGAGAATGGCGCGGAGCTTGATCATGGGAGGGCTGGGAATAGATGTTGTGCTCTTCCCGCATGGGCAGATCCTGACGTTGGGTCGGCGATGATGAAGTTGTATGCTTCCTGAGTTTCGTAACCTCTCGCCATGATAGTATGTATGTACGTGTAACACCGGTTTAGAATGAAATCAGCAGCTATTTAGCTGTGTCTCAGCCCCGGGTATTGGAGAAGTATCCGGGAGGAAAATCGGCGTCAGAAATTCGAAGATAGAATCGAGAGGCAACGCTAGTTTCCACAATGTATCATGAACCGCTCAGGCGTGGAACGTATTGTTGAAATTTGAACAGCACTGCTCTGAGCCCACTCCATACGAGACCAAGAGAGAAGAGGCGAACTTGCGGAACTACAGGGGCCCGAATAAATATTGGTCTCGATTGAGTCATCGAGACAACGGAGAGCGCTTGTAGCCCTTTCGGTTCAACTTCGCATTCACTCCCGGTTCAAGACTCACGGAGAACATACATAAACACGGCCCAACCCATGGCAACAGAGCGGTCTGGTCATTCAAAATTTTTATCGGAAGCGCTTGAGTTTTGCACTGGTTTTGCATGGAGATTGATGTGGGCAGAAGAAGCGCCTGTGGCTGTGCAGGCGCTTAAAGTATTGATCCGTGGTGATCGTAGAATTCCGTCTCGCCTGTTGGAGTTGGGTTCAATGATCGGAGCGACGCAGTTGGAGGTCGGTGATGATCTGTGCAAGAAGGCACCCTGCAAAAGCATTGCCCCCACCTTGAATCAATCGGTTCCAGAAACAATGAGAGACGGCTCGCCATTGTTGCGCCAATTGTCTGAAATAATGGGACTTCAAAGTGCAGGTCCGAGTCGCAGTAATTGCGTTAATAGATATGGTTGAAAGTAAGTCGCTGGAAACGTGGGACTCGGGAAAATAACACGGCTGAACGAGAAAAATCGGAAACCTGTTTCGGAGCCAAGCAAGCCATGAGAATTGTTCGCGACATGATCGGAAAGTACCAAAGTACGGCCTTGTTGAATTCGTTGGTTTCAGGACAATATTCACCGATCATGTCGCAAAGAAGTCCCAGAAGTATTGTGTTGTTGCACCGGCCACTTGACTAACATCTAACCGTATCCGGGCCCAAGTTAAAGTCTGGTGGTTGAACTAGGTAGTGATATCCTTGGCTTGGCTTGAGCCCGAACGCCGGAAATCCAAAGTTCTGGCTTCTGAAAGTAAAGCCAAAGGCAGGGCTTGGAGTCCAGCCTTTGACCGTTGTGCAAAATCAATTTGCGCATCCATTTTACAGTCCAATTCAATAATGCACTACTCCGAGGACGATATCAATTTCGGCTCAAGTTTAGAATTTTCTCTTGTCTTGAGCCTTACATCCAACCGGACACCACTAAATTCTGATCATCGGTGGCCGGAGGTTACTATCGATATTGTGGAATCTCCGAAAATTCTCGGCTGTTTCGAATGTTGGCCAGCTCAGTGTGAATATTTATCTGACTTTCCCCATACCATTCGGCACCTGAGTACTGAAAAAAAAAATCCAAAGCCTTGGCTTGAGCCAAAGCCCGATGCAGCCAAGCCAAAGCCCTGGCTTCCAAGCCCAGCCAAGTTATTGAACTCGGAGCTGTGGTGGCTCGACCGGCGAGTTGGAGGGATTCCAGGAAAACCCCGCTCTGGAATCGAACATATAAAAGGCGGGTATTCACTCTGTGAGTTTCCTCAGACTGACCTGTTTACTACCCTTCCGGTGAATCATTTCCAAAGCTTTCCTCAGCTCAACATGCAATTCAATATCATGAAACTCGCTGTACTTCTCACTGCCTCTGGCTTTGCGCTCGCGGCCCCCGCTGCGGAGGCTAGTGGGGAGGTCGTAGTAAGTATTGCTATTGTTCCCCGATTCTCCTTCTCAACCCCCTCCCCCAAAGGCCCGCGACATCAAGTTCGGCAGTTTCTGCGCCGGGTCAAACTGTCTCCTCTTCACGCGTCCATTTCTCCCTAGTGGATGTGTCAATAACTCTCCCGAGTGGATTAATGATATTACCTCCTACACCATTGATGCAGGGTTTAAATGCACCTGGTTCAAGTAGACACCATCCCTTAACTACCAGTATTTGCTGCTCATTTGTCTTTCTAGTTTCGCTAACTGCGGCGGAGATGCTATCTCCACCACTGGACCCGCCAGCGTCAACTTGATAGGCACCAACTTTAACAAGAACCTCGAGTCCTACAGTTGCCAATTGTACGGTCATTTTTCCTTTTTTCTGGGATAATGTCTAACATATTCTCCCGTAGCGCTTAAGGGCTCAGCAGAGGCCGTATGCGATTCGAGCATACAAAGAGTGTGGTCTGCCAGTGTGCGTCTTGATAGAGGAGCTGTTTGGTACTTAAACTTCAATTTTCAATGCTTGAGCACTGGAATGATGTGGAGACGATATTTCAATCTTCGAGTACTGACATGGTACTCGCTATCACAAAAAGTAACCGGAAATTCGTCTATTGTGATCGCAATTGGTGAGTTATTTTACTTCCAACCACATATAGATGTTTTCTAGGTTATATGGCTGCCTCCCACTCACCTTCGGGAATGACAACGATCAGTATGTGTTCGATAAATCGGGAAATTCCGTTGCACGTGATCTTTCCCCGAATGCCCAAACCGTTTTGCGCAGCGGTGGCGTTGTGTATAGACAGGGTCTAGTATTTTCTGAGAGAAGTCCTGGGGATGTTCCCAACAACAAATACTTAGGAAGTAACTGCTTAAATGGGGTGAAACAGGCCAACATGTTCAGCCAGTCAATCCTGCGTGGTCCTCAAATGGAGTGTTGTCTTGTTTA
Organism: Mycena leptocephala; assembly: GCA_029378395.1. Classification (NCBI taxonomy): domain Eukaryota; kingdom Fungi; phylum Basidiomycota; class Agaricomycetes; order Agaricales; family Mycenaceae; genus Mycena; species Mycena leptocephala. The sequence continues at coordinate 4,228 of JARJLF010000874.1, read as the reverse complement.
GCCACAAAATCTGCCATTTACCACCATATCCTCGCTGAAAAGTCATTGAGGAGACAGTAGAGAATTCGTATGACTGATCTCTAGTACCCCTGCTCGGGGACCGTGTTCCCAATCGGGTGTTTGGTGATGTATGTTGAAATTTCGCTGCCTTAGTTGAAGCACAGTTTGCAGCTCTGTTATGCTGCATGATCTATGATCTGGATGTTATGAAATCCACTCAAGATGCTGTTGAGTCTGCTCCATGAGCACCAGGCTCTCCATCAAGTGTCCAAGAGTTTTCTTCCAGAGATTTTTGCCTTGCGGTTGATGAGGCAGCGTATGGCAACAAGCACGGCTGATCTGTCTGCCACGATAGACAAAGCAAATGGACCAATGTCTCTGAAACAAGTTATGCTATCCATAGGGAGGACCCTCAGGCATCTCCTGATAGTAGGTGGTTGAAGTCGGTGCACATGGTCTGATGCAATCAGCCCATTTCCGGTTACTTTTTGTGATAGCGAGTATATTGAGCTATCACTTTCCGCTTTTTGCGGTTAGCCCGACCCAAGCCCTGACTCTGATCAGGCGCCCGACCCAGGCTCGACCGGAACACAGTCACTTAGAATGACATACATAGTTGGAATCGCTACGCACTTGAACTGTCATTTTAATCCCTCTTCCTTCGTTGCTGCACCACTATAGTCTCTGTTGTGCAGCTGTAACAGTGTGTCAACGAAAGAGACGACTCAATAGAAAGCTTGAGCCCAAGCTGCATGCCGCTTTTTGATTGTGCAAAAGGCGGCACGCAGCTTGTTTTTTTCTTCCTCTAAAGGCCATTACAACTGTGTAATAGCATTGGGGTGTCAGAATTTGACTACCAGGCAGAATTTGTAAGAGGCTGCATGCCGCTTTTGCACAATGCACAAAAGTGACATACCGCTTGGGCACAAGCTCTCGAATGTAACAATTGCGCAGTATTCATGCTATATATAGTTTATTAATTTTACCCCATGGTTGGATGACCTGCTCGTTTGAGACTGGCCGTGGCTGTGCAGGCGCTTATCCCATTGATCCGTGATGGCTGGACAACCCCTAATTCCGTCTCGCTGCTGAAGTCGGGTTCAATTATAGGAAGGCACAGTAGAGGGCGGTGATGATCTGTGCAAAGGAATTCCACTGCCGGGTTATTCTCCCCTCTGAATTAATCGGTTGCCCAAACAATGTGACGGCTCGCCATTGTTTGAAACAATTTGGAAACAATGCGAAAACGGAGGGTTTCTCAGTTCTAGCGGTAAATTCATTGTACTTTAAATACTCCTTGTAAAGGAGTCCCTGGTAATATAAGACGGGCTTCTTGGCAGTCTGGAAATAACCCGGAATGACGAAGATGGGGATGTGCACAGTGCTGTGGAACCCAAATCGGAACCCAGATGATAAAGCAATGCTCAGCGTAAGCGGAATATCAGAAACGGTGGAGCATGCCAACACCCAAATAACGAGCTCAACGCTGCGTGGAAATTCAAATGGAAATTCAGACCGTAGACGGGAGATCGTATAACACTGCGGTGGCCGAAGGGTATTTGGGACTGCAATGCAGTGCGGTAGCGGCTAATGCCCTCCACGATATCGCAGCTGTAACCCAGATACCGTTTCTCGACAGGTTCTCCATGCTCTTTTTGACGGTCATTCCCATTGTGCAGGTATGGCAGTAAGATGGCGAAAATTCTGTCTTGTCACAATGAGATTGTTTGCACATGGCGACGGATGATCTCTTTCACACAATACTGGAAGAAGGGACCAAAATCAGCATACATCGTCTCAGAGCGGAGTGTATGGTTGGAATTGGAGAGATCATGTTCCGACGCGGCAACCCTACACAGGCGAAGGAAACATGGAGTGCTGCACACCCTCTCTTTGTACATTCGTCGCGCCCGAAGGATTCCGCGTCGGTCAAGAAACGCCCGGAAACACTGTCACACGTCGCACTGGACAATTCACATTTCCTCTCAGCGACCTGGGATGGGACTGTTAATGAATCTAAGGACTCAAGTGTCAGGTGTTCTCAAACACTCGGACACGACCCGTAAGTTCGAAACCCCCGCTATAACACAGAAAAAGGTCCGACAGATAGTTACTCGTACACAAATCCAGTACCAACCCTCACAGCGCAAGCTTTGAAAGGGTCAACCTTCTTTTTCTTCTTCAAGAAATGAATTAATACGTACCAAAGCGAGATGCCCCCAACGACTGGACGCGCGGAGAAGCCGACCCAGGCACCGCTGACTGTGTCATACAAATCTCCGAACGGTCCTATAATCCCGATTGCATGTATGAGTCGGCAGACGGGTGATGGGAGGGGGACGCAACCGAGCGACTTACGATTATTTTGGCCGTCCGAGACCCAGTTCTTAACGGCGCTGATAAAGATGTCGCGCACGGCGGTGTTGGTGACGATGGCGGCCGTCCAGATTTCCCAATCTATGAGTATGCGAGCGGGTGAATTTAGGGCCAACGAAGAAGACGAATGAATGAATGAATGAAGAACGAACCAGTTTTTGTGTAGGTGTGTCTATGTGCAGGTGTTAGTATTGTGGCCCGGGACACTGCAGTCATACAACGCGTACCTCGTGTCGAGAGGCACTCCGAACGCGTCTAAGAGGAAGGCAGGTGAGAATCTTCTCGCACAGGGTCGAGACCAGATAGATAGGCGACTCACTGGCATGACTCTGATACCACGCAGTTTCTGGTTCGAGACGCATCCCTTCAGTTTTTTTGAAGTAAACGGGGGGTAAGGGAAGCTCTTACGCTCGTCATAGACGGATGTAGGGAAAAGGTTGAGTTTCAGCAGCTTGTCGCCGTAGAGGTTGTAACTCAACCCCCAGCTGGATTATCAAAGTGGTCAGTGGGGGCTTCGTTTGAAACTATTATGGAGAAAGTATACTGTACCTGCCGGCGTCACCGTACTGCAAGAAAAAAAATCTCAGCAGCGCCACCAACGCCAAAGAAAAAGGCCTATTAACTCACAGAAAGAGTGAGATGCGCGCCACTCGTCGATGTGGCGAACTTCTGCCATTGGGCGACGTAGCTGGTCGCAATCGCCTACACAAAAAAAAAAAATCAAAATCATGAAGACGAATTCGTCTTGTAAGTATGACACGCACGCTGTAGTTCGAGCTTTTGGCGGTATTGCCCAGGAGCGTCTCGATCTTGGCCATGGCACCAATCCCGACGATACCCTTGATCGCAAGGTTGGTCTGGTTAGCCAGGGGACCCGCAAAGTCGTCCGTGCTGATTTGATTCGCCGGGATGAGACTGTCCGAAATGAGGAATTGGGTCCACTGGTCGAGGAGCGCGGACTGCGTGGGTGGGTGGCGTTTAGCCTGCGGTGACCGCCCAATAGTGAAGACGTACATATTGCTGCAACTGCGATATGTCGCCCGTTTTCTGTGCGTAACTGAGCGCCATGATGATCATGTTCCCACTTTCTGCAACCGAAAATCAAAAGGTCAGTGAAATAATTTTGGGAGTATGTTTATTGACTAACCTTCCACGGGCATCGCCTCGTCCTTGCCGTCGTTGTGCCCCAGGGCGTTCGGATAACTCGAGCCGAGATCGTGCACACTCCATTTATTCCTGTATCCTCGTTGAGAAACTCGCACTGCCAGCGGAGTAATAAAACCATCAAAAAAAAAAAACTCACGGATACTGCCCGGACGCCTGGTACCGGAAGAGCCCCTCAAGCAGGTACTTGCCCATCGCGGGGTTCGTGTACAGGAGGACGGGCCTATACGGGCGCTTTAGGGGGGATGTCTGTCGGAGAAACCAAAACATACCAGGCGGGGAACATGACGTCGACCGTGTTCACGTTCTGCAATATCAAATCGAATTCAAAAAATACTGAATATTGGCAAACGCTATGCGCACCCCGTCGCTCGATATCTCTGCGCATTGACATTATCAGTCATATTTTCTCTTCTTTAAAAAGTCTAGGACTCGCCTTTCATGAAGACCAGAACATCCGTGACGTTAAACGCGCCAGAAGACGTCTTTGAGAGCGTGATCTCCGTGGCCGCGAACGCCTGGCGAATAGAGAGTGCCACGACCGCCGCGTAGTCGGCCGAGATCTTCGACGCGTCGGCCTGCACCTGCGCATCGAAGGCCTGCGCGCGTGCGAGGGCGGCGATGTAGTCCGCCAAGAACGCCGAAATCTTCACACCACAATAGTTCAATTCAGAGGTCGCACAGAACC